>CM070818.1:23605476-24090476 GCA_036326025.1 Chrosomus eos
TCTAAGGTCTAGGTTCTGGAGAACATGATGACGGTGTATTCTGTTTCATGGCCCCACTGGCCATGTTCCTCGAGCATCTGTATCTTTTATGAGCGTCTTGCTCAAAAGCTTCAGTAATTGTGTCTTATTGCCCAGCGGAAAATACCATGGATTAATGATGAAACAACTGGTCTCCCATAATTCTTCCCTAAAAAGATTAGAATTGGCCCAGAGTTATAGTTCATGCAAGGTTCATGGCATTTAAGTCAGTGCCCATTTTATCCTTGCCAAGCTAATGGCATGAATTCAGTCTAACCACAAAGGAACTGTGTGCATTTACTTAAGAGGCCGCCCAAGGGCGACATGATGACTTCAGAAGTATTTATGATACATCCTCTAAGTGAAAAGTCTGGTGGAGGAGTGCAACTCATAGCATAATTCTAAGCCACAGTAAGAGAAGTATGATCATTTTATGTGAGCTTAACCTGAACATTTGAAAAATATGAAAAATCCAGGAAGCTAACAATACTTATAGACCCCTGTTATTAAGATCATTAGCAGGCTAACAGTGGGGGAAGTTCTCCAGGAGCTGGCATTGTTCCATCCTTTGGGGTTTAAGAGACGGGCTAAGCGTGGAGAGAGAGTGTGTGTGTGTGAGAGAGAGAGAGACGGCCCCCTTGTAGTGGATATCTGTAGGAGGAACATTGGGGGAACCAGGTTCAAAGGGGTATAGGGCGTCTGAGAAGAAGTACTGAAGACCATAAAATTAGAGCACTCTATAAAGAATATATTCTAGTGGAACAACTTCCAGTGTAGTGGGAAACAAGACTCTTTTTCTTTCTCTCACATCCACATACTCTGATTTTCTCCCTACTTTTCTCCACACCAGCTCATGTTCTGGTCTGTTCTGCATCTGTGGTGATTTTTTTTTTTTTTTTACTGGGGTTTGAGGAGAGGCGAGCTAATATTCTACAGGAACTTTGCTTCTTGGCATCAATTAGATGGTAGGGCACACATCCGTGCCATAATGAAGATACATCAGTGCGGTATTCCCTTATTACCTCATGTTCACAGACAAATACCAGACTGAGAGACTATTTGCCAGGGATTTAATGTTGTCAATAACACATGTGAGCATCTTGAAAGTTTTGTGTTGGGTGGGGTGGAGTGCTCGTGTGTATTAGTTTGAGGGTATGTGTTTGCTTAAGAGCCATATGGTGAAATGAAAGCATGCTGGCAGTGTCTGTGTAATGTCTGTAAAAATGATGAAAGAAGGATTTAAATCCAACAAGGCCAAGCAAACGAGGCTTTTCGAGGCTTTGAGAATCCATCTTCATACATCAGATATGACATCACCATTTTTCCACAAAATGTTTGCCGTTTGTTTTTCATGGAGTGTGTGGTTCATTAATGCCTTGGGCTTTATGAAAGTGGACAGAGTATATAAGTGTGAGCTCACTGCTGTTCACCCTATGACTCTCTCTACAGGGGCCTTCACAGGAAAGAGAACAAGTAGCACATCCTGATGCCGAAGCCGAGCAGCTCCTGCTCGGTCTCACGCTCTGTCACGACCTTTCGTCATCACTCAGACATCCTCTTTAGGTAATCGCCGGATCTGAGACCTGTCTCTGAGAATTAAGACATCCAGTTTAAAGAAAGCACCCTCTTTGCAGAGGCCTGTCAGACACACACTTCCAAGACAAATTGAAGAGAGAAGAGTGCATGGTGGCCATCAGTGTCTGCTTTTGTCTAAAGTGAGGACAGACTCATTTTTGGCTTTCCACTCTGGCATTACATGTATTTTGAGCATTAAACTGACACAAGTGTGTCATTGCAAAAGAGAGAAAAATATAAGCATTTCTATACAAATGTGACTAATAAAAGCACACTGAAAATACAAATAAATATAGGCCTATACACAAAAAATATTTGTTTCCATCCATTTCATTTGTCACAATAATAATGGTATTTATTCAAGATTCTAGATTTAATGGGGTTCCACAGTTTCAACTCTCCAAATCAACTTAACTTTTTAATATTTCATTGGCTTGATTGATTTTGTTTTTACAGTGCAAATGATCAGTTTTCCATTCATTCTATTTTCAGCATCTTTGTGGCAGTGTTCAAATGTTGCACTTGATTTATGTCTTGTTTTGAACACACAAAACTGGACAAAGTATTCCATTACAATTATTATATCCAGTTGTTTTTAATAAAAAGAGAGTAGCCTACATACATAATGTAATAAGAAAATTATCCATAAATTATATATTATATATATATATATATATATATATATATATATATATATATATATATATATATATATATATATATATATATAGTTAAAAAAAATTTTTATTAGATTTGTATGAGTTGAATGAGCCTGGTCCAGTCTAATTCTATAGCGTGTATTTTGTAGCTTTCAGGGGCTTTGCAAACTAATGCAAACTCGAGTTCCTTTAATGACAGCCCATGTAATGTGTGCTGCCTTTTAAGTGAAGGAGTGACGGGCTTGTAATTTGAGAGTCTGACCGGGTGTATTATTACCTAAACCAGCACAGAGTCTGAACGGTCCAGATGTTGCAACAGACACAAGGAAGGACACGGTGAGGGTTTATGTGGCTCACGACTGTTGATTTCGCCAAAAACACAGACCACAGGAAAGGGCACTGGAAAGTTGCATTCCCAAAGTGCGGACGTTTCTGTGTGATTTAGCTGTTTCGTGTGTCGGGATTACTCGGCATTTCACGCTCTGGACATGCGTGGGGCTGGAGCAGGGGGGCTTGTGTGAAGTTTGAAGAGCAGAGGCAGAGCTGAAGCTACTATTGACTGTGATAAGGCAGAGGTGGGTATGATGGCTTCCCCTCTGTTCATACTGATAGCCTGCCTGGTCTCATTGCGTCTCGGAGGAGCTTTCTTTTCTGGACCCCTCCACCCGGAGATGTCCAACGGCACTTTTCATCATTATTTCGTGCCGGACGGTTATTATGAAGATAACGACGATCCAGAGAAATGCCAGATGCTGTTCAAAATGACCGACAATCGCAAATGCACCCTGGAGGAGGACCAGGACTCAGTGATCCGGGACGATTTCACCATCATCAAGCGACACATCGAGGACGCGGCGCGTGTGCTCGAGGGCATCGGGAAGAGCATCTCCTTCGACCTGGACGGAGAAGACAGCTATGGGAAATATCTGAGACGGGAGACTACCCAGATCACCGAGGCGTTTTCCAATTCCGAGAAGTCACTGCTGGAGCTGGAGGTGAAATTCAAACAGAGTCAGGAAAACGAGCTGAAAGAGGAGCACAAGATCAGCGACGACTTCCTCAACATGGTCGTGCACACGCGCGACGTGTTGAAGGAGACACTGGACATCTCGCTGGGACTGAAGGACAAGCACGAGCTGTTGTCACTCATCATCCGGAGTCACGGAACCCGGTTAAGTCGCCTGAAGAACGACTACATGAAGGTGTAGAGGACTGTTTGTCTGCCTTCAGTAAGCAGGCACATCTCAATCTGTCTCTATGGCAAGGCGTTTAAACATTCATTTCTTAAAATTAACTAGTACTGTTACTTGTACTTATTTTTAGTAGGCTAAAAATGACTAATCCCACCAACTGTTATCTTTTTAGTTTGCATAGAAACCATTCATTATAAGCATATATTAAAAAGTCTCATACAAGCTATCTAAATAAATAGTCTTGCTTTATTTACTGTACTGTATTTATTCATGGCAAATACCTATTTTTGAGACACTATCTCAGTACAAGTAATATTTACAATCTCACTAGTTACAGAGCAAACACTGGTCTAATAAATAGGTCAGTTTGTATTTAATTATTAGCA
Organism: Chrosomus eos; assembly: GCA_036326025.1. Lineage (NCBI taxonomy): Eukaryota > Metazoa > Chordata > Actinopteri > Cypriniformes > Leuciscidae > Chrosomus > Chrosomus eos. The sequence goes on from CM070818.1 coordinate 23,609,308, forward strand.
TATTAAACTAGAAAATTGGCTATATTTCAGTAGTTACAAGAACAAAAGGAATATTGAAACTATAGGTATATAACAGCAAAAAATAAAATAAAAAAAAATGGAACACTAGTCAGAAGTGAAAAGTTTATGTCCACAGAACCACAGATCCCTGTAGAATTCACTAGAGGAAAAATAGGAAAATATTCAGAATAGTCACTATCGGGATAGTGAGTCGCAGAAAATAATTAATAGATGTACAATTTATTAGTAACTAAAAATAAGTACTAGTAACAAAAATACAGGCTAGGCTACTACTCATTTTTAAGGAATACATGTTTTTTCTCTGTAGCTACTTGGCAAAAATGATGCAGCTATTTTGTGCAATAAATGAAAGCCAGTATTCACTTAATAGCAGCAATCATACATGATGGACAGCCATTAAATGCTTTAAACTTGGCAATATTACTGCCATTGAATCTTTAATGACATTTGCAGCTTATTGTAATATGACTGGAATCAACCAATATGGAGGTTTTACCTCTAAGAGGAGACATACAAAACACTATTCAGTGTTTTCTCACTATTTTCTCAGATAATGATGGCTGTGTTTGTGGAAACATTTGCTCATTTGCATTGGCATTACTTGAATGTTTCAGTGAAAATTCATGTTGGATAAACAGAAGGAATATAGTTTTCATTGTACAAATGTTAGCTGTCATAATCATATTTACATTCTTATAAGATCATGTACATGGAATCGCTTTTAAACATTCAATCTGACAATCCTCCAAAAGATATATGGCATGAACATATTAAATACATACATTTTATTATTATTGCTTTCTATGATTTATTCGGAGGAACACATTTGATCTTCCTTGTACATGTTATGTTTTGTGTGCCCTAAGAAATCAATATATTTTATAACAAGCTTTTATAATATTAAACTGTGAGTGTTTATATTTTTTGAAAAAGCTTAACAGTATTCATTTTATGTAACTGTGCGCGTTACATCAAGTATTCTTGTAATCCTCTGAAAAGTAATGGGAAAATAACCATCTGGGATGACATATTATTCCAGACAAACCAAGATGACTGCGGGCAGGAATATTGGACATAAAGCGATCTACCATGTGTAGTTCCATTCCTGAGATATATGTTGTGTATATTCCTTTTTGTAATAAAAATCTTCAAGGAAGTTTGTGTGTGTGTGCTAGGAAACAAATTGTTTTTAAAAAAAAATTGTTCACAGAAAATAGAAAATTCTATTACTCACCTTTGTTGTTCCAAATATGACTTCTTTCATATTATTTATGAACAGATTTTTCTTTCTGATTCACAAAAAATATTAATTCTCAAATTGGACTGATCTGGTTTTCAAGACTGACTCAATGATCCAGTTAACAGCTTACTGGGGGAGATTGTCAGTGAATTATGAATTTTGGTCTGTTTTGCAAATCTATATTAGTTTGTACCATATTTATGATACATTTATGGTGCTTTGTGTGTGTGTGTGTGTGTGTGTGTGTGTGTGTGTGTGTGTGTGTGTGTGTGTGTGTGTGTGTGTGCGTAAATCAAAGTGAATGAATTCGGAAATACTATAGAAACCTATTTGTAGACCCTCTAAATTGTTAATTGGTATGTTGTGTACTAACCTTAACTGGCAATCAATCATTACAGATATAGAGATGTGCAGTGCTAATCCAATAATCTTCAAAAAAGAGATCTGGGCTAAAATCCTTTTCAGGGGCATTGCAGAGGTTGTAAAAGTTCTGATATGATTTATATTTGTTATTCTTTTTTACATAAAAAAGTTGATTTAACATGATTGTGTAATCAAAAATGAAATCATTGCTGGTCTTGAAATAACGCCGGTTACTGGTGTAACCTTGGTTCTATGAATAGTGGAAGACCGCCAGAGACGGTCGAACATAGTGGAAGGAGTCGCGTCTCGCGAGCCATATCGAGAATCTCGTATTGACTTGTCACCTGTGACCCTGACCGATGACGTGTCGGAAGCTATATCCGCTCCGTTCATGTCACGGTCGTTCTCTGTAGTCATTCTCTCAATCCGAGTGACCAGAGACTCTGGCGGTCTTCCACTATTCATAGAACCAAGGTTACACCAGTAACCGGCGTTCTATTTCACTGTTACAGACCGCCAGAGACGGTCGAACATAGTGGAAGGCGAATACCACCAAGTCACGAGGATCACTCACCTAGATACTGTCCGCTAATACAGCAGAACTGACCAAAGGAATAGGGGCCACATTGATCCTGTAGAATCTTGTGAACGTGCAAGGTGACGTCCATGTAGCCGCTGCACATATTTCAGAAAGGGGCACCCCACGTAGTGCTGCCCAAGAAGTAGCCACTGACCGGGTTGAATGGCATTTAATAGACGCTGGTACTGTCTGACCAGCCGAATTATATGCCTGTACAATGGTATCCACCACCCAATGAGACAACCTTTGCTTCGACAGGGGAGAGCCTCTCTGACAAGCATCAAAACGGACAAACAACTGATCAGTGGTGCGCCATGAAGCGGTCTTCAACACATACTGTTGCAATGCTCTCACTGGACACAAGGCTGTCTGGGAAGCCTCTTGACTAAACGCTGCAAGCTGAATGGGTTGGTTCACAAAGCCATCAGACAACACCTTAGGTCGGAAAGCTGGATTCGGCCAGAGTGTAACCTGATTGTACTCAGGCCCCCACCTGAGACACTGTGGACTCACCGAGAGGGCATGAAGCTCACCTACTCTTCTGGTTGACGTTATAGCCAAGAGAAAAGCAGTCTTCATCGAAAGATTTTTAATATCAGCCTGTTCAAGTGGTTCATAAGGCGGTAAACGCAGACTGTTAAGCACCATCTGAAGATCCCACTGGGTATGCATTATCCGCACCGGTGGATTAAGACGTACTGCTCCTTTAAGGAAAGCCACCACCAATTTTTCCGCACCAATCGATTTCCCCCCAAGGGGTTCCGATGTGCTGACAAGGCTGCTACGAACACCCTTAGAGTCGCTGGGGGCCGCCCAGTGTCCAATAAATGTTGTAAGAATTCCAACACTGAACCGATGGAGCAAGTGACTGGGTTAACAGACCGATCTGTACACCATGAAACAAAGATCTTCCATTTACTGGCATAAGTGCGACGTGTTGATGGGGCTCTTGCATTCATGACAGTGTTCCTCACATCTGCGGAACACTGTGAGAGCTCCTGCTCAACCCCAGGGGCCATACACATAGACTCAACTTGTCCGGTGAGGGGTGCCAAAGCTCCCCGTTCATTTGTGACAATAGGTCCCTCCGAACTGGCAACGGCTGTGGTGGGCCAGTCGTAAGGGCCAACAGCAGACTGAACCACGGCCTTGCTGGCCAACAGGGTGCCACTAGAATGAGCCTGTGTCGTCTCACCTGCACACGCCTCAGCACAGGCCAAAGAAGTGGAATTGGAGGGAACGCATAGAGGAGGAGGTCTGGCCAGTCGTGGGCCAGGGCATCCTGGCCTAGTGACCCCTGTTCTTCCTGCTCTGCAAACCACAGCGGACAATGTGTTGTCTCCCTGCTGGCAAAGAGGTCGACTGCTGCGGTCCCATAAAGTCCCCAAACTGATTGAACTACCGCTCTGTGCAGACACCAGTCCCCTGGTTTCGGACCCGACCGAGAGAGTAAGTCTGCCACACTGTTGCTGTGACCGGGAATGTGTGCCGCCCTGATCGACAGGAAGTGCTGGCTTGCCCACAACAGCAGCACCCTTGAAAGCCGAAGGCAAGGTAGAGACCTCGTGCCCCCTTGGTGATTGATTAAAAACACCACTGTGGTGTTGTCTGTCCGCACCAGGATGTGCCTGCCCGATAACTCATGTCTGAAGTGTCTTAGGGTGAAGAGCACTGCCCACAGCTCTAGGATGTTGATGTGAGATGTCATCTGCTGCAAGGTCCAACTCCCCTGCACGCCTTGGTGTTGCCACAGCCCTCCCCATCCGGAGAGAGAGGCATCTGTTGTCACTACTTCTCTTCGTGCTGGGGGTGGTCCCATTGGTACACCTCCTTGTAGAAACTGTTCCCGTCTCCAAAGCCTCAGGGAGACAGAGCAACTGGTTGTCACTAAAACACGGGTATGTCGGTTGTGAACTGCTGACAGCCGTCTGGCTATCAACCAACGCTGAAAAGGACGAAGGTGTAAAAGTCCTAAGTGAATGGCCGATGAGGCCGCCGTGAGAAGGCCCGCTAGTCGTAAGAAGTGGAGATATGGCAGCTTGCGCCGAACCTGGAACCTTGCTATTGCTCCTCGTATAGCTTGCCTCCTGTGTGCTGTGAGGGTAGCCCTCATTATTCTGGAGTCCAGATGCAATCCCAGAAAGCATATTGACTGGCATGGAGTAAGGCAGCTTTTCTCCAGGTTTATCCTCAGTCCTAACGCAGTAACATGCTCCAGTAGGCGCTGTGTGTTGTTTGCTACTTGCTGAGGTGACCTGGCACAAAGCAGCCAATCGTCCAGGTAAGGGAGAATCAGCATGCCCTCCCGTTGTAGAGGTTCCAGTGCCACCTGCATACACCGTGTGAATACACGGGGAGAGAGGGAGAGGCCAAATGGTAGGACTCGATACTGGTATGTCCTGCCCTGGAATGTGAACCGAAGAAACCTTCTGTGATGAGGTGCAATGGGCACATGGAAATATGCATCCTTCAGATCCACAGAGGTAAACCACATGCCGGGTTCGACTGCTTGCAGGACATCCTTGACACGCAGCATGCGGAAAGGAAGATGTTTGAGACTCTTGTTCAACCGTCTGAGGTCCAAGATTGGCCTGAAACTTCCATCCTTCTTGCGAACTAGGAAGTACTTTGAATAAAATCCCCCTGGATGGACTTGGGGGTCTACCAGCTCTACTGCACCCTTTTTCAGTAGCTTCTGGACCTCGAGAGATAGAGCAAGAGCTTGACGAGGGTCCCGAACCACTGTGGGCCGAGTGTGTGTGCATAATTGGGGTCTGTGACGGAACTGAAGACAGTAGCCCCTGTCGAGTGTGTCGAGGAGCCACTTGTTGTCTGTAATCCCCCTCCAAAGTTGTAGTTGAGAGGTTGAAAAGTGTCCCATCACAGACCCTGGACCATCAGCGACGATGGGGAGCGGTTTCCCTACCCCTGGGGGGGCGACGATAAGTCGCCGCAGGGCGAGCAGGTGGTCTACGAGCACGAGATGCCTCCCTTCTCGAGTCATACCCAGATCGAGTAGCCTGCTGTCCACTCCTGTAAGACTGTCCCCTGTGTTGGAATGGATTTACATGACGCACGGGCATTTGATGTGAGGACGGACCATAACTCACACTGCGTTCAAGGTGCTGGGACCGAGACTCCACTGCACGAACTCTGCGTTCAAGAGCTTCTTGAGCGGCTGGCCCAAAAACCTGCCCAGGTACCAGTGGTAGTTGACGAAGATTGTTACGGCATGCCTCTGGAAGTCTAGACTGTGCTAGCCAAACCTGCCGCCTAGCTTGTGTAGTAAGCCCAAGAGCCTTTCCGCTAGAGAAAGCGATTGACCCCAAGGCTTGTAAGGAAGCCTCAAGTAACTCAGATGTGGCATTATCTGGTGGGTCTGTACTCAAGGAGGCATGAAGTGCCAACAAAAGATGAGCCATGGAGTTTCCCACACGACTCAAGCCTGAGACAGTATTGTAAATCCTGACCAACAGATCATCTGTGCGTCTACACTCTGGGTTGGGACAGCGAAGATTGTGTCTAAGGGCCTCATCTGGTGACACTACCAGTGAAGAAACACATGGCTCGACTGGAGGCATGTTACCAAGGCCCTTTTCATCAGCTTCAGCCATTGCCGCTAATGTACGAGCCACACGATCAGGCCTGGATAAAGGAGCTGACCGAAACGCAGAAGCAACCACATCTGTGAAGTCAGGACAACTTGGCATTAGGAAATCCTCCTGCTGGGAAACTGAACGACGCAAGAGGTTTGACTGGCCTGGTAGGGGAGGAGGTGGATCCAAATTCCGCTTAGCGAGCGCCATCTTGAGTGTGTCTTGCAGAGAGAAAACCACTGAAGGCGCGTCCTGAAGGCTAGAGCCGTCATCACTATGGGAACGTTGGGACTGGGAATGTGAAGGTACCATCCCCTCCATAGGCATATAATAATCCTGTTCCTCCCGGTCTAATGAGTCAGAGGCCGCAATAGATAAAGTGTCTGGTTCTCTCCTGGAAAACCTGGATGCCAGCTCACACCTGGGTAAGGGAGGGGCTAAAACATCCACCGCTGTCCCCTCGCTCACATCTTGACGAGCAGGGGGTACAGATAATAAGGCCTTAATGCTCTGAACTGCATTCGCAAGCTCAGCTACTTGCTGGGTTAATGAACCTGATTCAGAGGAGGTTCACCTCTTCTTTGAAGGCCTTACAGTCCCACTGGCCAAACGTTTGCTACTCACATGCGGCACTGCCCCAGTGGATGGAGCGGAACTCCTAAACTCAGGATCTAATTCAGCCAGTCGATGTTGTCTCATCTCCAAAGACATCAAAGTACATTCAGGACATGGGTCTACCAAAGCCTCACGGAGGTGATCAATGCCTAGGCAAGTGGGACATTGAATGTGAGCATCCATGAGGTCCATTGGACCGGAGCAGAGGGAGCATGAAGCTGCCATAACATCCAGACCAGTAGCTGGGAAAAAACCCCTGGTCAACCAATGGGGTTATATATCAAAAGGCGTTTAAATTGCTACAATAAGCCCTATTAATGTATTACTCTGGTTAACCAATGAGTTTACATAAAAACAGTCGATCAGGCAATGAACAGATACTACACACAGTCTGACAGAACCCTGGTTAACCACTGAGTTCGCGTGAGTACTCACCTCAATACTGCTAGTAGCGATCGATCGGTTCCAAACAAACCCTGGACAACCAATGGGTATATGGTCCGATGTACGTCGATAAATCCAATATAATCCAATATAGTCCAATATATCTCCCGAGACACAGCTGTAGCGGGGAGCAGTTGCTCACCAAAAACGCTGTGCACGCTCGAGCGAGATTCTCTTCGCGAGAATGACAAAGAGGACGACCGTGACATGAACGGAGCGGATATAGCTTCCGACACGTCATCGGTCAGGGTCACAGGTGACAAGTCAATACGAGATTCTCGATATGGCTCGCGAGACGCGACTCCTTCCACTATGTTCGACCGTCTCTGGCGGTCTGTAACAGTGAAATAGAACCTTATATTTTAGGCTACTGTAGCCTAGTATAATGCAGTTTAATATATAGGTTATAGGTATAGGTATATATATATATATATATATATATATATATATATATATATATATATATATATATATATATATATATATATATATATATATATATATATATATGTTTACAAATGTGTGGGTAGGCCTACATATTCATTTCAATAGCCTATGTAATATGTATAATAGATCCACATGACAGCTCCAATTAAATGCAGTTACAAAAACAAGCATTGAAAAGAACAGTTCTCGAGCAAAGCCGCACGTAATTTTGTCCAAGAGTCAGATCCAGTGCACACATTATGATGACTCCAGTGTGTGTGTGTGTGTGTGTGTGTGTGTGTGTGTGTGTGTGTGTGTGTGTGTGTGTGTGTGCAGCAGCGCTAGAGTGCATGTGAACCTTCACCCACTTCCAGCACACTGAGTTCTCACGCTTCTCAGCACTATATAAGGCTGAAATAACCGTAGCTACATTACCCACGTCTTCACGGTAAGTGCCATATGCTGTTTGTATTTTTCTCTCATGTCTCATCAAATTTAAATAACGAAAATGAAGTATGGTAGCTGAATTATATGTAATAAACTGAAGTTCGCGTGTATCATGTTGTTTGACTAATGAAAGAAAGATCGATAGCGTTGTTGTGTTTTAGGCTACGCGTCAAACTCGTGACTTCATAATGGGCCATGTAATATTTCATGAATGTGTAGGGTAGACCTTTTGTCTAGCTTCACTGTTCCTTTACTAAAAAGCGCTAGAAAGAGGATGAGTGCTAAAATACCCGGAAATAACAAGCAGATACATTTAGCTATCAAGTCTAAATAAAGACAATACATTTAGAAGTTGGTTTGAATTCTAATCCATAGCAACTATTATGTGTGTAAGTTACGTGACGTGTACGTGCTGTCGTAACGCTGGAGGCAATGTGTTTGTTTACAGGGGGAATGGAGTGGTGACCTTTCACCTACTTCCGTGCTTCCCTGAGACATGTAGGTCACATGAGCTAAGGTGCTTGCACATTACATAACAGATGCTCAAAGGTCTGTTTACTTTACACTGAACATATTGTTTATTATATTTAATTGATCATGGACCCACAAATGTTATTACTGTATTGCTGCCTGATAGACAAGCTAGGTCTATGAATTTTCATGTATAAAATCCCATTCGTAATGTGGTGGTTGTTGAGGAGATTCCACCTTCCATGTAAAGCCAGAGAAAAGTGCAGAGAAAAGCGCTATATTGTAATGGATTATTTTTATTACTATTTTTATTATTATTATTTGTGTGAGGAAAATGGTAAGCGTTATATCATAAAGATAACATGGTATGTGTAAAGCCAAAACAACTTTGTATTAAAATGACTGTGTATTCTTATACATTATTAATGTAATGTTAAGTGTATAAATCTCACAAGAAACCACAACTGTCAACAGAATAAAATAATTTGGGATTAATGGATTAACAACACTCATAATTTGACATTCTAAATTTACATAAAATAATGTATTGTTTTTATTATTGTTTGGGTTATGATTATGAAACGCAGCACAAAGGGAGCCTTGAGTGTTTCTTTGAATTGGTCCACATTAAAGAGTCAAATTCTTCTTACTAGTGCAAGTAAAGGTGAAGTGCAGAGTTCAGTAAAGTCATAGTTTGATGAGTGTGGCAGTGCTAAATTCATCAAGCCACCTTAGCTTGCTTTAATCTTGGTTTCTTTGATGTAATACTGTGTATCAGTGTTGTCAAAGATAAGCGCCCTGACAGCCATTCAGATAAGTCAGATCTGGATGATGTAATTGCAGTAATCATTCATCGAGAGCTGGCTCAGCTTTTGGACGGTCAGCCCAACAGCACAATAAACTGCCAGTCACCTGGCTTCTGTTTACATTTTTTTTTTTATTTAAGTACTGTTCATATGGCTTGGGCCAGTAAGATGTTTACTTTAAAGAAATTAATACTTTTATTTAACAAGGATTTATTAAAATGATCAAAAGTGACAGTAAAGACATTTATAATGTTACAACAAAATACATTTTTACATAATTGCTGTTGTTTTACATTCTATTAATAAAAAAACCTGAAAAAAGTTATTTTAAATTGAAGTAATATTTCACAAAAATACTGTATATTTGATCAAATAAATGTAGCCTTGTTGAACTTCAGAGACTGCTTTAAAAATATGATTCTTAAGACACACCTTTGACACACCTGTGCATCAATCATATTCACTGTTTACAACAGTACATTCTGTTGTGATAAATCATGATTGGATACAAGAGGATGTGAAGGGTGTGGATGTTATAGGAACACGATAACCTCATGCTTTCTGTGTGTCCTCAGACTAGCAGCAACTCACGGATCAGGATGTTGTCCTCTCTTACTCGCTGGGTGTCCAGAGGTGCTTTCCAGGCTCTTAAAGGGACACACTGTCGTCCTCAACTGATCAAGACGCCTCATATTGGGAATCAGACACTGGCAGCGGCTCCTCTGCCCTTCACTGGGGGGAGTCTCGGAGTGAGGCAGGCCCGGGCACTGGATCAGGAGAGAATACTGCAGATTGATTGGGATGATGGGAGTTGTAGTTTGTATCCGTTCACCTGGCTGAGGGATAACTGCCAGTGTCCTCTCTGCACGCTGCAGTCAGCGCAAGCACGCAGGCTGCTGATGTCAGATCTGGACGTGCACACCGGAATGGACCAAGTACAGCTGATGGACAATAAGGTTGGTCTTGGTGAGCAAAGCTTTAAGGGATAGTTCATTCTAAATAGAAATTTGTTATCATTTAGTAATCATGTCATTTCAAGTGGGAATGGGTTAGGGTTTTCCAGGTTTTTTCACTGCTAATCAACATCCCATCAACTGAAGTCTTTTATGTCATTTTTGAAGCTTGATATTCATTTAAGTATGAAACGAAATGATTGTGAGTAAATGAGAACATTGCCCAAATAGCTCTTTATAGTAAAAAAAACGGTTATTTTACACTTAGTGATCAGTTCTTAAAATAACCATTTTTTCTTAAAGGTTCTTTGAGGAACCCAAAATGGTTCTCATACCTGTGAAAACCCCCTTATGGAACCCTTATTTTTTTATATGGATGCTGGTCTTTTCAACCAAGTTTTAATATAAGTTATAGTCCAATAGTCCTTAAACTTGTTTTTATGAAACTCATTGTAGGTGTCCATAACGTGGCCTGATCAGCACAGTAGTGAGTTTGATCCTGACTGGCTGAAGAAAAGGTGTTTTTCCTCTGAGGCAAGACAGGCTCTGCAAGAGGAGCTCTTCCTTAATGGTGAGTTCATCATTATCTTTTTGTCTTGGTTGCCTTAATCTTTGTATTAGCCATCTCTATTTACCTAAGGTATATACATCTCTAATCTATCTATGGTTTAATGTATGGCCATTTTTTCATATACCAGATTGAAGTTTATTTACTTTTCTGATTAGCAATACTAGGATTCAATTAATACAGAAAGTACATTAAAAAATATTACAAGTAAAAATGTAACAGATTTGTACAGATACAAATACACAAATAATAAAAGTATAAACACAAATATAGAAAACATGCTCAGGAATACAATAGCAACAAATAATATAAATATGGATACGCACACACACACACACACACACACACACACACACACACACACACACACACACACAACACACACACACAGAGAGATGAAGCTCACGCTACTATTCTGAACCAATAATCAGAACAAAAGGCAGTTGAAGGATGACGTGTTCAAATATTTATCTTACTCCAATATTATTAATCTGATAATTAATCTTATTTTTTAACCTCTTATTCTTTAAAGTGTTTTTATGTAAAGGTCTTTCTTAGAACTGATAGGATTTAACCTGAATGTTTAGATAACGAAAGTTATAATCACTTTAGCTTTCAACATCATCAGTGATAAAAGGAAAGATTCTTAAAGCCTTTAAAGATAAAAAAAAGTTATTTATTAAGTTACATGTTTAAATATACAGACAGTAGAATGGAACAACATACTGTACAGAAAACTTAGTTGTAACAAATAATGCACTGTTGTGCAGACAAGACCGTAAAAACCTTTCTCATGTAGGATGAGTTTATGCACCTGTGTGCAGGAGTGGCAGGATTAAAGCTTTTCTCTTAGATCAACAGTTACCTTTCCTTCTTATACCCTGAGCAAAGCATTGTTAAACATGAGTGGAATACCAACACCGAAACTGGCCGACAGGAAACCAAAAGATGAGGCAAAAGGGTGGTGATCAAGAGGGGGAGAAGAACATTAACATATTCTCTTCAATGCATCCAATAGAAACTAGATCATTGTTCATTAGTTAGTTGACTTTAATATCTCTATTAAGCTCACCACCACTCATTTCAGTTTATAAGCTGTCAGATGAGACCAAACATGCCATAGTTACATTAGAACACAATAATAAATAAACAGTATGTAGTTGAAAGCATATGTCCTGTGAAGCAAATGGTACAGACGTGTCATTGAGGTGCAAATGACTCTGTCTCTCCCGACAGAACCATCCTGTGCCTGGAGTGTCCAAACAGTCCTCAATCAGCGTAGTGATGAAAGCCCTTGCACTAGATAGGCATTCGCATTTTGTGATGATGAAGGCCATTGTGCCACATTTAATTCACGTGCATACCTTTAAAATTCTTTTTTAAAAGTACTAGGGCAATAAAGAGTTCTGCCCATATTTGCTCAGCCCTACACATACATTCATTCAATTCAATTCAATTCAATTCAAGTTTATTTGTATAGCGCTTTTCACAATACACATTGTCTCAAAGCAGCTTTACAGAAAGTGCATTTCAGAAATGTACAAAGAAAAATACAGTTAGTTAATCATGTATAAATATAGGCATAACATATCGCCGGTGTTTAGTCGTCTCTTCACAGGCGTCGAGTCGTCTCTTCACAGGCTTCGAGTCGTCTCTCCACCGGCGTTTAGTCGTCTCATCACAGGTGTTGGGGCATCTGAAGTCTTCGTGAGAGGCTGGATACAAACTGGAGCTGACAAACGCTATTTACCTCGGGACTAGCGTCCCGAGATAACAGCAGAAAGACAGATGGGAAATAATTAGCATAGCTGATGTTCATAATGTTAATGCATTCGAACTGATTCAGAAGTAGTATAAAAGGTAAGCATTAAGTGAATGCTTGGTTAAAGAGATGCGTCTTTAATCTAGTTTTAAACTGGGACAGCGAGTCTGAGTCTCGAACAATATCAGGAAGGCTATTCCAGAGTTTAGGAGATAAATGTGAGAACGCCCTCCCTCCTTTAGTAGACTTAGATATGAACGACCAGAAGCCTCGAATTTTGTGATCTTAAAGAGCGCGATGGATTGCAGGGCGATAGAAGGTCTGTTAAATACACAGGAGCTAAACCATTTAGAGCTTTATAAGTCAATAGTAATACTTTGTAATTGATACGGAACTTAATAGGTAACCAGTGTAGAGATGATAAAATTGGTGTTATATGATCATATTTTTCATTCATGCATACATAAGGAAAGTATTTTATATAGCAACCTGTAGACTTTTTTATGCAGCTGAAATGCGGTCAGCCTGCTGTTATAGTTATGCTCTTGATTAATTTACATACTACTTGAGTGTGGGGTGAATTCAGCCTGTATAGTGTATCTGTTGACATCCTATTAAGGCACACTTTGAATTGAAATAAAAAATTTGCTTAATGCTTCCAGTTTCATTTTCTAAAATGAAATTAATACTGAATGGGTTTTGTTTTTGATTTAGACAATTTTAGGATAGCTTCATATAAAGTTGAAATGCACTCATGTAGGCTAATATTTGTGCATTATTTGAATTAATCTGTGGCACGTGTGGTCTGGACTGCAGTTACTTTTATAGTGTCTCTCCAGAATCACCCCTAAGTGAAAAGACTTTTTCCACTTCCTGCCACATGGAATAGAGATTTAAGGCCATTTGAGAAGAGTGAGCTGTGGTGCTTATACACCGCTCTTGAGGGATGCCATGGTTGAAGCAGCCTGAGCAATGTGTCTGCCAGAACAAGCATCCTGCACATATTTGTATGTCTTGAGATTTTAAGATTAGATTTCCAAAATGAATGCATGTCATTGGGGCTTTGAAACAGATTTTGCTCACCACAAAATGTTCTTTAGTTTTACAGATCTTACTGTTGTTTTCAACCTTGTGATTTTCTCTTTAAAGTTTAGGAAATTATGCTGCTGTTTAGTTTAAAGGCACAAAAGGCATCCCCTCGTGCCCCCTAAAACAGTGAAAGACGACCAATAAATTTCCAGGGTTTAAAGCATAGACTACACATCACAAGTGTCTGCTTCTAGCTGAGGTGTACACTGTAAAACACACAAGGTTTGCATGTGTTTAACGGTATATGACGGTTCTGCCACTTGTTTTAAGACCTCCCATATAAACTTGCTTCACACCTTGCTATAAAATGTCTGTCTCAGGCAGTAATCTGGCATTAGCCATTTCCTGACTGGTTAGCACCAGTTGTAGACAACTAATGTTTCCTCCGTGGTGTCTCTCTCTCTTTTATACTTTTATATATTTTTATACACGCAGTGATTGTGTTTGGGATCAGATTTTTTGATGGTTTTTAAAAGAAGTCTCTTATGCTTAACAAGGTTGTACAGCATGTACATTATATATCATAAGAGGTTGGAGAGAATAGGTAATTAGGCTCATTAATAACGTCATTATGATAAAGCCTTTCGATGTTTCTAGCTTTTAACCATTTTCTTTTCCTTTTTTTTCTTGAAAGTATACAGCTCACAGTAGGATTGTTATGCCCCAGTGAACTGAATTACTTAAACGAGTTTTCTAGTGTTGATGTTTAGTGCCCCATTTACAAGAGGGCACAAGTGTGCTTTACTGCGGTTACAACATGTCCTGGTTCAGATGACATCATGCATGCCATGACATCATGATCCCTCAGAGCACCAAGACCACATTGTTCTCATCTAAATTCAAAATAGCCAAACCGTTACATTGCTGCATTAGGTGAAAAACACTTCACCCTTCCAATACAGAAAAATACCACACTGACACAGACCAAAGATTAAGATGACTTAAATAACAGTTGAAGTGGTTTAAAACCTTATTTTTCCAAATGATTTATGGAAAACGAATCGCTTGACTCAAATGGGGTGTCTTACTTAATTTATTTGAGAAGCGCGTAGGAGCTGAAGCTCATAGGATGCTGCGCATATGTAATTTGAGCTCTTCAAATCATATAAATCCATTTTCCAAACCCTGTTTGAAAATGATTGCTGTAAGTGGTTTGCACTCTGGTTGTGAGCTTCTGTCTGTCCTGTTATTATTGAACTCTGCTCTGTGCTGAGCTCTCAGTAGGGACTCTGTTGACAGAGTTTGACTGGACATAACAGTCTGCCAGCAGCAGCCACGGCTTCACATTACCATAGCTGGAAAACTCACAGAAGCAATGCTGATGGAAACTGTTCAGACACACATAAGCCGACACCTTTCTTTTCCTGCTCGCCTTTGAGTGCATAATTGTGTTTCCGTCTGTTTTAGAGACTGAAAGGGTCATTGAAAAATAATGTCAATTTTTATTAAAGTGTCTCAAAGGCACCAGCTGGACAGAATGATAACATGATATTAATCTCGGCTGCCTCTGAAGTCAACATCAGCCCTGCCAGGAAACCATAGTATGTCAGTGAGACAGAGATTATTGAGCATTACACGCTTATAAGCGCTGAACATTACTGACTCTGGACCGACTGAACCACTTCACCCTGGGCCCAGTGCCCAGCTCTCTCTCGCTCTCTCTCGCGCTCTCGCTCGCTCGCTCACTCTCTCGCACTCTCGCTCGCTCGCTCACTCACTCACTCACTTAAATTGGGGGAAATTAATACATTGGTGGGAAGTTCTTATCTTTTAGTTGTTGGTCCTAAACTATATTGTCTCTGAAGTCTCTACTGTGTCAATGTATCCAGTGGAACAGTTTTCTAAATTGAGATAATCTGAAAAGGAGGTGGAGGGCTAAAAAATACTTCCACTGCATAAAGGTCCAAGCAGTGAATTACAGGCATAATGTGCTTGTACAGGCAAAGTGTGCAATGCTCACACATGCACACTTCTCTAGAGGCCGTCTGTGGAAGTAGACATAAGAACCAGAGTTTTCCAGCGGTATTCCTTCACAGTCAAACATGCAGGCCCTCACACAGTGTTCTGACCAATGTGTTCTGGCCTCAACCCTGACACGCACACACACTCTCACAATCCTTCATTATGTGAAGAAAGACACAAGTGATGGTTATACAGTAAGTGTGAAGTTTCTATCATGTGTTTATTTGCATTGTAAATCGGGGTGCTTGTAGAACGAGTTACAGAGACAGGAAAAATAGAGAGAAACATGTTTAGCTTGGAAAATATTTTAGCTACTTTTTGAGTAATGCTGACATCATTCCCACATACTAATGTAGACTTGAGTCATTGTTAACTGCTTTGTAATTTGCCACTGGACCTTCCAATGCAGAATTTCCCAAATGGAGGTTCGTGGGGGAACTGTAGGAGGTTTGTGAGTTGATGAAAAGCAAATAATTAATCAAATCATAAATATATAATTATGAAAAAAAAAATGTGACTATTAACCGACTTTGATCATGCAATTGTGTTTTTACATTAACTAAAATGTTTAAAATGGAGAAGATAAATTTCAATAATGGGCTTGGCTGACAAAAAAAGTTTGGGAATCCTTGTTATGGTGTAATGATTATAGTTCAGGACCTCGGTTTTCCAGGAGTGGAAAACTTTAAACTAGTTCAGTCTAAGAGGCTGGTTTCCATGAAAGAACGTTAAATGAAAGTAAATTAAAGGGTCGTTGTGTAATTGCTTTGTGATGTTGTATCTGTGTTTCAGAGCGTGAGTATTGGGATTCTGGTCTGCAGATCCCCACAGCAGACTTCCAGGAGGTTCTACATGATGACAAGGCTGCTCTGGCCTGGCTAGAGGCTCTGCGGCGCGTTGGCATCGTCTACCTGAGGGGGGCTCCAGCGGAGAAGGGCCAGGTGGCCAGACTGAGCCAGAGAATCGGCTATCTACGCCTCACCTTTTACGGGTATGGTCTGTACACTGTAAAAAGTGAACAGTTGGATCAACTTAAAAAAATTACTTCAATTGGTAACACCTAAAAAAATTAAGTTTTCTCAACTTAAATTATCACGTTTAACGTGATCATTTAAGTTGAGAAAACTTAATTTTTTTAGGTGTTACCAATTGAAGTAATTTTTTTAAGTTGATCCAACTGTTCACTTTTTACAGTGTAGCTTTAGCTTACAGTCATTTTAATAGTGCAGAAATATTATAGTAATATGACTCATTCTTATACTGCTGACATTAGTACTTGCCTCATGATCAAGAATAGTTTGAAAATCTTCTTGGTGGTTCTTTGACTGCCTATTTGTATAGTGCAAATGTATGTAATCTGTCACTGGAAACTATATGAAAAATAGCTATGCGCATTCCAAACAGTGGTCGCAGGCAGTAGGCCTACAGTAAGTTTCTCAAAAATACCATTTCTGAAATTGTTACACTGATTTTGAACATCTGTGACTCTGTGTTTACACCAAAAACTGGGCAAAACTGCCAATTATGCCAGAACTGTCATTCTCACTCCAAGATCTACAAAGAAAGACATAATAACCTGCTGCAAAGGGCACAAACCCATCAGTCATGGAAAACGGAATATGGTGTGATGACGAGTAATGTGGTCTGATCTTTCACCTTAATGCTTTACATCTGGACAGGTTTATAATAGTCCTTAATTGCCCAAAAAAGTCCCTAAACCCACAAAGTCTGTTGGAAACGTGGTAGGGGGTCTGTAGTGGTATGGGCACCCGTCTCATTAGGTCTGAGGATTCTTTCCAACGGCCAAGGAATACAAGGCCATTTAAAGGACCTGGGCTGTGTCCCAAATCCCATACTCTCTTGAGTAGGTACTTATTTTGAATAAGTAATTATTTCACGACAGCTAAAAAAAGTATGTTCTATATAGTTTGAATGTGTGTAGTATGAATGTAATTGGACGTGTTACATTCACCAGGTTCGCCATTCACTTCACTGTCATTCACAAATCCTTTTCTGTGGCCTCATGGGATAGTAAAGTGTCCATCAAATGCACACTTCAGAATCTCGCCAAAAGTCGTAGGTCATCCGGGTACTTTTTGCCTACTCTTTTTTTTTTTTTTTTTTTTTTTTTTCTCTCTCTCAGTATTGTGAATTCAGACATACTACGTTAAATACTGTTTTTCGCCTACTATGTAGTAGGGAAGTATGCAATTTCGGATGCAGCCCTGGTGTTTTGGGGGTTGATAGTTTGTGGAAATTAAATAATTATTAAAATATAATTACAATGTTAAATAATAATTTTCTATTTTAATATAATATATATTAAAATGCAATTTAAACCTGAGATGGCAAAGCTGTCACATGACCCATCAGAAATCATTATAATATAGCTGATTTGGTGCTCAAGAAATATTTATTATCAATGTTGAAAACTTTTGTGCTGCTAAATATTTTTGTGGAAACCATGATGCATTCATTCAATTCTTGATGAACAGAAAGTTAAAAAGAACATCATTTATTTGAAAAATAATCTGTTCTAATATTAAATGTCTTTTGATTTAACTTGATGCATCCTTGTTGAATAAATATTAAATTTTTTTTTTTTTAAATCTTACTGACTCTAAGCTATACATGAGTGTATATACAGTATAAGATAGCTTTCTTGAACACCAAAACTTTTACAGCATTTTAAGAAAGACTTAAAGCTATTTTAAAGTCAAGGCTAAAAACTTTTTCAGTTAGACGCCATATGGTTGATATGACTTAAACTAAACTACAGATAAATGTAAAATATGTCTGTTTCTGCCACACACATCATGGCTTTTGACCTGGGAGTGAAGTAGTGTGTCAAATTGGTAATGCGACTATAAAACCGGTCCATAAGGCTGTTCCGTAAAAGATTACCATGGATATCACAGTATGAGTCATCTGTCGACCATCATTTGATGAAAGCATTTTGTCCTGTAACTTTTGGCCAACAATCAGAACAATATTCTGTAGACTGTGCCTTGCTTTAGAGTCAGTTAAACTTGTTACATTTGCTCTAGATTTACTGGAAGATGATTAGAGAGCCCAAAGTCAAACCATTTTAAACCAGTACAATTCTGATTTATTTATTTTTTGCCAGACAACAAAGCCTTTCATTAGAACATACAGAGAAACAAATTTTCAGGGAAGGATGAATGTATGGAAATCACAGCCTGGGACAGACAGATAGAGGATCTGGAGAGAAGAGAGGACAGAAACAGACACACCGTGAGCTTCTGGCTGTAAGCACAAAGTCCTGCATGTGAGCTCCCTCTCAGCTGACACCTGCTAAGTGACAGGCTAAATGATTTAACACCATGCTAGTCCCAGGAGCTCAGTCAAACTGGCCAAAAAGCAGCTTCACCTGACCCAGACTGGAACAAAAAGCATTGCATCTGCCAAATCAAGACTTCATTGGCTAGGGATCTTCTGGTTGAAAGAGGATACCCTGGTGTGTCTCACATGGAGGATTCTGGTCTATTACAGTTTTAACTATCTTATTGAGACCACTAATCTGCCTCATTTCAGTTTAAAAAAGCCACACACTCTACCCCTCTTCCATGATTCCCGTTCCTTTCTGTTGTTTTCAGTTTGATAACAGGAGAAATTGGTATTTTATCTAGGTCCTATATTTCTCTATAGGTTTGTGCTAACAAACCTGCCTTTTTTGGGCACAGAGTCAAACAGTCAAATTTCAAATAGTGTCTCATTTGGAACTGAATCATTCACTTGATACAATAACTACTGTAACATCATTTCATAATCTAAATTTGCTTTTTTATTATTTAAGTACTGTAAAGTACTGTTTTCCAGTAAAAAGAGAAGCACAATTGTGTAAGACTTGTGTTGTGTCTCATATGGCACACATGACAATATGTAAAATGTGACAGAGTTAGCCAAATTCACAGTCTGATAACCCCTCCCTTTCTGCTATAAAATTAAAGCTGAAATGGTTCAGTTAATGAAGTGTCCAACATTCCACACTTCATTTTTTTTAATTAAAATTTTCAGTTAAATAAGTGCATCATCCGGGTATAGAATATATATATATATATATGAAAACAAATTGTATTATCACACAGGTTTGCTTCTGTAAGTAAATGTATGTTTTCATTAAAAAACAGATACTGATTCAATACAATTGTTACATTTATTTTACTGAGTATTTTTGTATTTTTTTTTTGCAGTGAGCAGGTTCATCAAGAATTCACCAACAGAAAAAATCACTAAGTTCTTGCAGTGTTGCCATAGCAAAAGTGTCTGCTTTGTTCATTGCAGTGATTCCTTAGTCTTTAAATTTACTCTCAAGATGGTAAATCAAGAAAGCATTTTACAGCTGTGGTTTCCTACAATAAATGCACGGAGAGATGCAGTAAAACTTTACAAGGCCATAGTCACCTGTTCTGATCCACTGTCCCCCCCTGTGCTTTCACAGACACACGTGGCAAGTGCAGGACAAGCCCAAGGCTAACAATGTTGCGTACACTTCTGGAGAGCTGAGCCTGCACACAGATTACCCTGCTCTGCACCATCCACCTGGGGTGAGTACGTACACACACACACACACACACACACACACACACACACACACACACACGCGCACACGCACACATACATATTTCAAAATGTAACAAAATAACTTCATTAAAACATGCACAATGTTATAATAACCTGCTTTGTTGTTGTGTTCAGAAAAGCATTTAATTCCATTAGCTTTTGCATATTTAAAAGCTTCTTTTTTCCCCCACATCTTTGCAAAAGAAGCTTTAACATGTTTGCTAATTCCTTCTGACTCTTGACAAAATTGGTTTTATGCCAGTGGCATGATTACACTCTTTTCTCAAGGGTGGATTTTGGAACACAACATGCCCTGGCCAAATAAAAATAAATTTAGGTTCCTGGCCTGCCTCCAATCTTACCATGTACTCGTTGTTCGTCCCTTTCATTCTTTCTTCACTCCACTGATACCTCTCCTGTTTAGCTGACATGTTTCCCCCCCATTTTTTCCTTTCTGCCTACAGATACTTTAACAAACTGCAGTATCTTTGTGACATTTTCGGTAAAACCCCCCCAACTTTTTACATTAAGCAATTTATTATCTTTTATTTTATAGGATGTCCCACTTTAGCTGAATGCTATCGTCCCATTTTATCTAACACGTTAAGGTAAATTGGGACAGTAACAAAACTTTATATATATATATATATATATATATATATATATATATTATATATATATATATATATATTTTAAATAGAACGAAGAAACTTGCACATCATTTCATAAAATTTAATTATCACATGAACAGATGAATTAAAATGTATATTGAAATACTGTTTGCATTAGAAATTAAACCTTAACAATTTTAGTAGACTTAAACTATGTATGGGTGTTTAACATGTGCTTTCTCAGACATTTCAGCACTTGACTAGGAACCACACCCGCATGCCGTATGGTTTATATTTGACCAATCAAATGTAGATTTTTAAATTAAGTACTGTAATGACATTTCAAGACCACCCACCATTATTGCACTTTAAAAAAAAAAAAAAGAACTACACCAAGAGCTTATTTGTCCCATTTTAGCTGATGTCCCACTTTTGCTGAATTCACCCTATGTGAGTGTGTGTGTGTTTTTTTAATTTATATGTGTGTACATGTATATTTATGTGTGTGTATGTGTAGGTGCAGTTCCTGCATTGCGTCTGTCAGGCTGAACAGGGTGGCGAGAGTGAAGTGGTTGATGGGTTTCACATGGCGGATCAGCTCCGGAGAGAAGATCCTGAAGCGTTTAACATCCTCTCCTCTCTCAGGGTCGATTTCACAGACAGCGGATCTGACTACTGTGACTTCAGCGTGCAGTCCAAAAACCACATTATAGAGTAAGACAGACTGTGAAGCATACTCACTCACATAATCATGCATACTGTAGCTAATGCAATGGATTAGCTTTGTCAATTGTAATCATCATTTGAATATACGTCAATAATACACTAAACGGCACCATCTCATGGTCAGTTTTGCAACTGAGACTCGAAAGAGCGAAATTTCTACACATGAATGTTTAAAGGGATAGTCCTATTTTTCATTCTAATGTTGATCCATTCCACGCCTGTACGAGTTGGATCAACAGTGTAACAGAATTGTACAGGTTGCTTTTTTAAACGACACCAAGACACTGTAAAGTTCTCATACATCCTGATAGTTTTTAATACAAAAATGTCTGTAATGTGCAGTGTGGACTCTGATGGTCGGGTTGTGAGGATCAACTATAACAACGCCACACGAGACTCTGTGCTGGATCTGCCTCTGCATCAGGTTCAGCTTTTCTACTCGTCTCTAAAGGGCTTTGTGGAGCTGCTCAGCAGGCCTGAGAATGTGTTCACATACAGAATGGAACCAGGTCAGTACGTCCGTTTACCTATTTCAGATTAAGATTCTCACATTTGTACTATAGTAGACAAAGATTAAGGTTTTCTCTACATTAGGTGGTGTTTGAATTCGGGACTAGGCTCAGTCTGTGCTTTGCAAACTTTTCCGTTTAAAATCCAATGCCAAGTTTTTCAAAAACATTTACTAGAATTATTCCAAGTTTGAAGTACTTCGAATCCTTAAAGCTTCCCCATTGCCGCTCTACTTGTTAATAAACCAAATATGACAACATTAGAATTGAAACTTTTTTTTGCACATCTAAATAAGGGACTGATGCCGGTTGTTCATTTGATCTCTGCGCAGGTGACTTGGTGACCTTTGATAACTGGCGTCTGCTGCATGGCCGAAAGAGCTACCTGTCACGAGGTCAGAACTCAAGACATCTAGAAGGAGCATATCTGGACTGGGATGAGGTCATGTCCCGTCTCAGGGTCCTCCGGAAGACTGTCCGTGGAGACAGCTAGACATCTCTTCATCCTCCACAGTACAGTCATTAGTATTGCGTCATTAGTAACTTTAAAAACAACTCAAGAAAGCCTTAAAAAGTTTTGGATCCTAGGGATATTTTCTGTTGGGCATTTAAGTTTTGCCAAGTAGATATTTGGGCTTCTGTAGTTAATATATTCTATAATTGTGGCCTTTTACAGAGGGGCTCTTTGAGTCTCCAGCACTTTCTTGCACTTAAAGTACTTGGAAAGCGGTCTTTATTTTTTGGCTTGACTTGGCTTATCAATTTCTTTGCTAAGGGACACATTTTTCCAGAGGTCTTATTAAGAGTCTTCTAAATTTCACTGACTCTTATGATCATTAATTTTATAATTAAATATTTCGCTTCTGTGTGGACAACTGCCTGAAGTGAACCAATAGTGGGGTTTTTGTCATTCATATGGTCCATGCTATAAAAAGTGACAACTCTAAGTTTGCAATGGCACACTTTGTCAACAGAGCTAAAAAAAGAACGTTTTATCCAACCTCTGATTATGTCTTACATTTAGTCTTATTGTTCTAACGATCAGTACTTTTCCCTTTTCTCCACATAAATATTGTTCTAAGACTATCATACCATTATGCTTTATGGTACTGTTTAAATGCAGTCAATACATACATTTTTACCAATATTGTTTATATTCTGCTTGTTTTGCACTTAATTTTACTGTAGATTAATGTACCATTTAATTTTTTTTTCTTGTATTGTAAATAGTAGTTTGGACAATGATGGGCCATTGACCTTTGCAGAGAGAAAAATGTTTTCAAGTGGCACAAAAATATTTATAAGCTAATTTATGGAGATTGGATAGTTCATTAAATTATGATCAGTACTGTGTATACTGATTACCATGTGCAGTAGACATTAAGCTATTTGATACTTGATAAGCCACAAATAAGACGTTTTTAAAGAAAACTGGCTAATTTGTACAAATGCAGCAACAATGCAAATATAGCTCATGCAGCTATTAGTTTATAAAAACGTTGGAGCTAAAGTTTTACTTGTAATGTTTTGGCAATTTTTGTTGTTGCAAAATGACAATAAAATACATTTATAATATACCCATACATATTTCTGCCATTCATGTACTTATACAAAAACTCAAATACTGTGACTATAAATCTGATTATACCAGAGGTCAGTTTTTGAACGTTGCTAATGAAGAGGTTTTTGATAAAAAATAATAAAAAAAAGTCCATAAACTCCAAAATTTTATAACATAATATTTGTGTTGTGATGCTGATTTTCTAGTAGTCAATTGAATTCAATTTCACATGAATAGAAATTTAAATGCTCCTGAAAATCAATTTGAGGCGGCAAATATCCATTAATATTAAAAAAAGAAAATTTGTATGTGATGCTGTTGATAGCTTGTATAATAACGGTAATTCACTTAGTAAAATTACTTTCAGTCACAGATTTGGGTCGGACATCTTTTATTTTCATATTGCGAAAGCTGTACAGGTTCTATAAATATTTTTAAATGCTGAAATATTTACATCCATGTCTCTATTCTTTCCTTTCCCTCTGGTTCTAAACAAGACAGACTAAAATGAAAGCCCAAATGATGTGCAACTGTATCTCTCACTCACACTTTCAAACAACAGACCTGATACACTGGCCACCTCAAAACATCTGTTTTTAGGAGACTTGGACTCTGGGAAATCAGTTTTGTGCTATTTACATCATTAGTGAGTGGGCTTTGTCTGCATACAACAACGGAATTGAATGGAGTCGCAAGACAGCTTTTTTGTGTGCACATTCATACATGTAAATTATTAAAAATGTGAGCAAAACATAAAAGAATATTAAAATATGTGAATGTGACAGCTGTACTGCCCAATCTAGTAGTCAAGAAGAGATGATCAGAAAAAATGTGCACATCTAAGAACAGACACACTCTCTTCCTTGGTGTTTCTAACACAAACACACACAAGCAGAAAGAGGACACTTCAAACAGGACGTTTTGGACAAGACTTTTCCATCATTTTTCAAACAATCTCCAAATGTAGCTGTCTTCTAGATCAATAATGCCATTTTTTCATTGCGGTGTCAAAAAACGGCAACAAACAAACAGAAAACATAGAAGCGATGCCGGTCACCTCATTATGAACACTGGAGGACAGTGGATGAACTCTAGAAGGACGTGACTGGACTTGTTCTTGGTACGCACTAGTGATAGTATTGCACATCTAGAAAACACATCAGTTTTTCATAAACATTTCATTGCTTTTTCAGCATTGCTTCAGGGATGTACAGATTTCTTTCTTTTTTAAATATTCATTATTTTCAAGTGACATGCATTTTAACACAGCAGTTCACAGACAGGGAACTTTACAGCAGAAATAGCACAGTAGTTTGAGCCTCACGTGGCAAGAGCTAAAGAGATACACTTACAGTAGGTAAAGGAGGGCGAAACGAACATTTAGGAATGGGACGGAGGGTTAAGGCAAACCCCTCATACGTGGCAGCGCAAGATTGCAAAGACTTGAACATTTCACCCACAACAGACAGAACAGACTGGAATTTACAGTACAACTTCGCACATAAATATTAAATACACAGCCTGTTGACTGATATCAGAGGGGGTTGAAGAGCCTGATCTCTGCATGCCAGTGCCAACTGCGCATGGGACGTGCATTCAACCAAATGCCTCCGATTGGAATAAATAAAAGTGTGTAAATGGGAGGGCGCCAACCAATAGTATTCAAAGTCTATTCTTCTTCTGGTTGGTCCATACTATGAGAATGAAACACCAGCATTTTAGTGTCGGACTGGAATACTATATTGGGTACGATAAGATCTATTATATGAATGGGTCAAATGTGTTGAATATGTGAATACATCTAGATGTGAATTGGTACAGGAGCAGAGGTCCTTAAAAGGAGCTTGGAAAGAGTGTCATCTTGTATTGAACAGGAGTATTGCAGTAGTTCAGGAGCGGGCTGAAGTAAACGTAGGAGAGAAATGTGCTAGCTCGGTAGTGGACGAGGGGACAGCATCTTGGGCTTGCCCTCTGACTCTTTCCCTTTGACCGCCGCCATGTAGGAGAAGAGGCAGAGCACCGAGTAACAAATCTGATTTGCCTGTTTGAGACAGAAGAGTTAACACAGAGTTATTTACGTGAAAAAAGTATATCACTCTATACTGTATTGTAGAGCTAGGCAAAAACACGGATTTCCCTGTTCTTTTTAGTGAATCAAAGACATCCAGGTCGACCAGTGTATTCCCACGACTGAGATATGGAGAAAGAAACCATGAGGGAAACTAGTCACCTGATGGAGTTTGGGTTCCTTGTCACTGTCACTTTTGGCTTGCATAGTTGGGGTTTAAAAGACACTTAAAAATCAGTAATATTATAAATTTGACTGCACTGACTAACTTGAACTGAATTGACCCTTCGCGTGGAGCTTGATTGACAGGTGTTCTGACCAATCATACTTCGCCATCCGCCATTTTGTCAGACAAAGCAGTCATGAGAGTTAGTAGATTAACATGGGAGGATTTGAACTTGAAAAACTGAATATACTGGCGCATTTCCGCGGTTAAAACAACATTCCTTCTTATGTTAATTCATGTTTATTTGATGCTATAAATGAACTAGAAGGAAGAGATGATCGGATCGCGAGCAGCTTTAACTGATGCTCTACAGCAGGGGTAGGGAACGTCGGTCCTGGAGAGCCACAGCCCTGCAGAGTTTAGCTCCAACCCTGAAAAAAACTCACCTGATTGTAGCCTTAATGATCCTAAAGGCATTGATTAGCTGGTTCAGGTGTGTTTGATTAGGGTTGGAACTAAACTCTGCAGGGCTATGGCTCTCCAGGACCAACGTTCCCCACCCCTGCTCTACAGCAACCTGTCACGGCACATTAAAGAGCCACAAAACGGTATTTATTGTTTAAATTTCTTTCAAAAAATGACCACATTTGAAAGCTGAGACTTTGTTTAACATGCTTAATATCAAAAGTAACCAAAAAGTAACCTGGTCTGTCCTGTCTGTCAGCGTGTTGTCAGTCTCATCTCTGCTCCGCGATGTATTTTTCACTGTGTGAGAACATGGTGAGAGCGTGAGAGCGGCGTAGCTTGTCGGAACATAGCGACAGTAACTAAGGAGGGCGGGTCTTTGCGAAGGGTCAATTGAGCTGGATGATGATGACACCAGAGCTGCTTTATAGCTGATTTGACTTTGTTTCATAATTCTTGAATTTTGCAACTTTATTGAATTGACATAATTGAGCTGAATAACAAGATCATTGTCTTCTGTAGAACTGCTTCTAGCTGAATTAAACTTGTTTTATAATTGATGAACATTACATTTATTGAACTGAACTGAATCAACACTGAAGTAACGAGCTGAATAATGATGACACTGTTGTCTTCTGTAGAGTTGCTTTACAGCAGAATTTGAATATGTCTCATACTGTATTTGATGCATCATTGTTTATTATCCTGTTTATCAAAGTGAAACTGCTTTGAAACAATCTGTACTGTATAAAGTGCTATACAAATAAAGGTACTCGTAAAAAATTACAAATCATTCAAAAATATTAAATGTTTTTTACATTTAAATGATAAAAAAATAGTTTCTGTTTGAATCAGTCCTTGTATCATTAAATAGTTTTTAGTTTGCTATGCAACCAAAATATACGTAAAATTATTCGGAATTGAATTAAGAGCTTGTGAATCGGATTGAATCTGAAAATCTGTATCGATACCCAGCCCTACTGTGTATAGTATTGTATGAATACTGAAATCTTACCATAGGAGTCTTGTACTTATGGATCACCACTTCTTTAGTTTCAGGAACTGCAAATCCCGTGCAAGACACAAAATAAAAAGTTAAACAGCAGTGGAATAACAAATTTGAATTATTCAAGGGCAAGGGGCGGAAACAGAGAGAAAGAAAGAGTGATAGAGTGAGAGAGAGAGAGAGAGAGAGAGAGAGAGAGAGAGAGAGAGAGAGAGAGAGAGAGAGAGAGAGAGAGAGAGAGAGAGAGAGAGAGAGAGAGGGGAGGCATACATACGGCCCATGACAAATAATTATTAATAATCTATATCTGGCCCTGCCACATTTCAGGTGGAGCAAGAGAGCTCTGAATCTTGCAGCAGAAGAGCAGCACTCAAATATTTCATATGACTGAGCAGGATTTATCATCAGCTCTTATGCAATGTGGAACTGAATAAAGGCAGGCTCAAGAGAGAGGAGAAAGAAAGAGTAAGAGAGGTGGAGGATAGATAGAGAGAGAGAGAGAGAGAGTAGAGAGAGAGAGAGAGAGAGAGAGAGAGAGTAGAGAAGAGAGATAGAGAGAGAGAGAGAGAGAGAGAGAGAGAGAGAGAGAGAGAGAGAGAGAGAGAGAGAGAGAGAGAGAGAGAGAGAGAGAGAGAGAGAGAGAGAGAGAGATAGAGATTGCAAGTTGAAGTTGGAAGGAAATCCGAGGTCTGCTGGGTTTTTCCATCACTGGCATGACTTTTACTACAGGCATGAGTGTATGAACTGGAGTTTAGGAGAAGCGACATCTGACATGAAGGCAGTGCAGTGCAGATGAGGAGTCGACAGCCATTAGTGGTGAAAGAGGGTGTATGAGAGATGATGACAGATGGAGAGTTAAATGAGGAGGACAGGTGAGGGAAGAGAAGAAGAAAAGATAAAGGTGACAGCACTTTACCTGCTGGAGAATGAAGGTTTTCATAGCAGCAAAGATGAGGGGCGGATTACAAAAAGGAAGCACAAAGACACAGCACTAACCCAGTCTAGAGCCGACCCTATGATTACAGAAGAGATTTCATACACTACAACTCCCTCATATAGATCTCCAAAAGAACCAGTTAAATGATCTTTGCACGGTTTAGTTATTATTATCTAAACTCTACCAAGACTTCTATTCTGAAGACTATGACAAACATTAAAGCCGTATTCTTGGTTTAAACTGTGACTCCTTCCAAAAATGCATCTGAGGAAACAACTGCAATCTAAATCTAAGCTGATCAATGAGTTATTCACAGAACAACTTGTGCCTTATTTCTCAAAGATCTTTGCAGAATCCTCTACCCCTTCCTACAGGCCTGATAAAATCAGTGTTGTCTTGATACCTTGTTTTAGCTAATAAATAGAGCATTAGTTAACAGGTTAGCGCTAGGCTAAAGAAAGGGAAATGTTTTTAGCTTTGGTGGTAACTGTGTTATATATGAATGATACATAGGGATTTTGACAGATAGTAATACTTGTAATAAATGAAAATGTACACTACATGATAATGTAGTAATCCCTAAAATTATTGATTTGAGTTTTTAGAGTATGAAAAAGAGGAAATGAACAAAAACAATTAAATACACAACAACTGACAGATAAATAATGATCATAAAAAAAACTAATATTTGCTAATAACATATATGGTACTGGTATATTGTGCATTCCTAAATGTAGTTAAAAGACAGTAATGAACATATTTTCATGATTGATAATTAATAGGCCTGAATAGTTGTCTAAAAAAGTTGTCTCGGTCAATGAAATGGTTTTGGGTCCAAGGG
The DNA here is from genome assembly GCA_036326025.1 of Chrosomus eos. Classification (NCBI taxonomy): domain Eukaryota; kingdom Metazoa; phylum Chordata; class Actinopteri; order Cypriniformes; family Leuciscidae; genus Chrosomus; species Chrosomus eos. The sequence continues at coordinate 23,638,125 of CM070818.1, forward strand.
GGACAGGATTCTGCGGGCTGATAGGATCTTGCTCCTTTTAGGATATTACATTTTAGGAAACATTTCATCCCCAGAAGGTGCATAAAGCAACGGCTAAAACTATGATCCTACTTCTGTCTTCCATAACCTCTGCTCCTGAAGCTCATACATGTCGTTCTGACTGCCACATCTAACAGTCCTGAACGTGATAACTTCTCTGCTCTGCATGTGACTGAGTTACTGCTGTGTCGCGTACAGGCCTAGAATCAAAATGGGGGTAATTACCAAACTCCTCCAGGACAAAGACTCCTTTCACTGTATTGCACTTTTTAATGTGACTCAGCTCTATGAAAACCTAAAAACAAACAAAAAACAAACAAAAAAACAACAGGACACACTGTTACCAACTCAATCACACACTTGTGAGAAAACAAAACAAAAAGTATTTTTTGAAGAGATGACAATCTGGACAGTTAGTAACTGTAAAATAGGGAGAAAGAACATGATAAGCAAGCTGTTAAAAAACTATCAAAACTAAAATATGACTGCACAGAAAGAGAAATTTCCATGTTGACAGGATTACATGGGCCAGTGACGCAAATGGAGAGAGCTGTGAAAGTTTCAACGCCTGAGCGGCATTTATGGGTCTCTTCTAGAGAGTTCAAATAAGCCCATATATTTTATATATATATATTTGTCATTTTGAAATTGTATTAAATTAATCAAGTCAACAGCCTAAGTATTCAGAGAGTCTCGGTTTAAAGAGAATCCCTTCGTATTTACAATCCTTGTCTACAATATTTAGTATAACGCGTTTTTGAGGCACTGGAGACTTGTATAACAAATGTATTTTTGAAGCACTAAAGAGCTAATATGAACCTGCAGCTGTGAACATTCGCACCAAAAGTGGAACAAAATCATGGCACTGATCCCCTACGTGCTGAAAGGGCCCATGCAAAGACATCCATGGAAATTTCCATCACCAAAAAAAAAAGAAAAGAAAAAAAAAAGACATGACAGACCAAAAAGGAATCAAAGAGAGAGAGAAAATAATACAAAAGAAAGCACACAAGAGTGACGTCTGCCAGAAAAGCTACAGAACAAGGAAAAGAATGAAAAAGTAAATGACAATGTTACGCTAAAAAGCAGACTGCAGAGGTTGTGTACCTTCCGCTCCTTGCAGGGGGAGAGAGCATGGGAGAGAAACGGTTTGGATTATTATTGGACAAGAGCAGAAAACACCCTCTGGTGCTACGAGCCCACTCTTACAGGATTAAACTACAACCACTGACTCCATCCAGAAAGAACAGTCATATTGCAATTACTGTTAATATCTGCCATTATGTTTACGTTAGTTTTGAATCCCTGATGTGTTCCCACCCCATTACCCTCCATGCCTCCTCCACCAGCAACGAAGACCAGCTCCCTCACACATGCCTACAGCCAAAACAGAATAGTGCCAAAACCATTACAACACACAACTACACTACATTGAGGATTCGTAAAGTTTTCAACAATGCTGAACTCTTGTTAGCACTCTGTAATCAAGTAACTGACTAAATAGGCACAGATGTATCATAACGATATATTAAAGGGATAGTTCAGCCAACAATTCAAATTCTGTCATCATTTACACATCCTCATATCATTCCAAATCTGTATGCATTTCTTTTTCTGAAGAACGTACAAAAAACTGCTTGGGTTTTCATCGACTTCCATTGTATGGTCAATGGGAACCGAAACTTAGGTTACAAACATTCATCAAAATGTATATTTTTTCATGTAGCACAGAAGAAAGCAAGTCATAAAGGTTTGGAATGACATGAGGGTGAGAAAATGATGACAGAATTTTCATTTTTTTGGAGAACTATACCTTTAGGTAATTACAGCAACTGAAGACTATGACCTAGGAAAACAGTTTAAAAAAAAGTTAGTATTTTAGATAGAACTATAGGTTTAAGGTTTACATAGTTTGCTAATCATTCCAGTCTTTTCCAGAGTATCAGCGTTATGTAACTACTGCTTTTCGCCTTAAGGGAGTTCACTATTGGGATATGCGTTTTTTCTAATCAAAAAGAAAACGTTAGGTTACTGACGTAACCCCGGTTCTCTGATAACATGAAGTGAGGTATCTCACTATGGGAACGCCTCTGGGCGTGTCCGATCGCGGAAGCACCAATTACACCACGTCTGCCAACTATGGCAGACCAATCGCTGCAGCGATCAGGGAGTCCCGCCTCCCTGTATATAAACGCAGCTTACCTGCCGTTTCGTCATTCTCCGCATATCTCTTCTCCGTGCGAAAAGGCAAGGAGGGCAATGTTGTGAGATACCTCACTTCATGTTATCAGAGAACCGGGGTTACGTCAGTAACCTAACGTTCTCTTTCTAACATTCGTTCGGTATCTCACTATGGGATATAGACAACTCCCGTCTTGCCGATATGCTGACGAAGCAGACTGAAGAAGAGGGGATGTGAATATACTGAATCATAGACCCAGTCGGTGAGACACGGGATAAAATGGGGACAGGTGCCCCCTTTATTAAAAATCATATCATACCCCTTGACTACTTACTCCCAGAACTGAGTGTGCCAGAGAGGGTTCTGTAACATCCAGTCTATAAAAACGAATAAAAGTGTGCGGAGAGGACCAGCTGGCCGCCGCGCAGATTTCCTGAATAGAAATCCCCTTAAATAGAGCCCAGGATGTAGACATCCCCCTAGTAGAATGCGCTCTTAGTCCTACTGGGGGCTCTATATTCATGCTTTTGTAACATAACACGATCGCCTCCACCACCCAGTGGGAAAGGCGTTGCCGGGAGATAGGTTTTCCCTTGTAAGAGTCAGCCCATGAGACAAATAGCTGGTTGCTCTTACGCAATATGTGGGTTCTCTGTACATAACTGTACAGCGTGCGAACCGGACATAAACAGTGTAACCTCTCCTCTTCTGGAGAAGAAAAAGGAGGGGGATGAAAAGCTGGCAAGTCTACAGCTCTTACGGTATCCGCGTGCTCATGTACTTTGGGCACGAACGCCGGGTTAGTTCTAAAATTAGCTCTTTGACCACCCGGAGCGAACTTCATACATGAAGGGTGAACTGATAACGCCTGTAGTTCACTCACCCTCTTTGCTGTTGTAAGAGCAAGTAACAGAGCCGTCTTTAAAGAGAGCAGCTTCAAGGCAATGCTATCAATGGGCTCGAACGGGGCTTTTGAGAGCGCGCTCAAGACCACAGACAAATCCCATGGTGGGACCAGCGTTCTTGATACTGGGTGCAGCCTACGTGCGCCTCTCATAAAACGACAGACTAGAGGGTGTTGGCCAATGGTACCCGAGTCAATACCCACATGACATGCCGATATAGCGGACAGATAAACCTTCACCGTGGAAAAAGCTCTGCCTTTATCCAGGAGGTCTTGGAGAAAACACAGCACATCCGAAACAGAGCACAAGAACGGAACAATGTTCTTATCTGCGCACCATTCCTCAAAAACTCTCCACTTTAGGTTATATAAAGAACGAGTCGAGGCCGCCCTCGCGTTCTGAATCGTCTCAATAACTTTTGGAGGTAGTCCGGCTGCACTCAGATTCAACCTCTCACGGGCCAGGCCCAGAGAGCTAACCTCTGAGGGGAGGGGTGGAATATTTCTCCCCGTGCCTGTGAGAGGAGATCCCTGCGCGCTGGTAGCTGCCAGGGCTGGTCGTAGAGCAGTTGCGCAATCTCCGCAACCCACAGTCTCCCCGGCCAGTACGGCGCGATCAGAATCATTACATGTCTGCGCTCCCGAACCCTCCGTAGTGTCGGCTCGATCAAGCTCAACGGAGGGAACGCGTACAGTAACACGTCTGGCCACTCGTGGGCTAGAGCATCCACACCCAATGGTGCATCGTCGCCGACCAGAGAGAAGAACAGGGGACATTGTGCGTCTTCGCGCGATGCGTAGAGATCTACGGCAGCCTGGCCGAATCTCTGCCACAACATGAGGATCACCTGGGGGTGGAGTCTCCACTCTCCGTACAGGGGATTCCCTCTGGACAATAGATCCGCTCCCCTGTTCATTATCCCCGGGACATGTGTCGCGCGTAATGACAGGAAGGTCCTGTTGCTCCACATAAGCAGTTTCTTCGCTACCAAGTGAAGCGTCTGAGAACGCACTCCTCCCTGCCGATTTATGTAGGCAATCACCGTTGTATTGTCTGTCCTGACCAATACGTGATGATTCTTTAGAAAATGCACGAAATGTCTCAGAGCTAGAAACACTGTCAGTAGCTCTAGAAAATTTATGTGCTTCTCTCTCAGTGCGGGAGACCAAACTCCTCTCACTGTCCTGCCCTCGAGCACTGCACCCCAGCCTGTGAGAGATGCATCCGTCGTCACCACTTTTCTCAGTACGATCGGACCCAGAGGGCATCCTGTCCTGAGAAAAGACGGGGCTCTCCAATGACAGAGAGCGCTCATGCATTCTGGCGAGACGCGCACTCTGCGGCTGAGGCGGCTCTCGGGGCGAATGCCCTGTGACGCTGTCCAGTTCTGAAATTCTCTCATTCGTAACAGTCCCAGGGGAACCACGGACACAGTTGAGGCCATTAGTCCTAGTAGTCGAAGACATATCCTGAAAGAGACTGATCTCCCTCGTTGGAAAAGAGAGAGGCAGCTGTGAAAAGTCTTGATGCGGTCCTCTGATAGGAACGCTCGAAACGTCACAGAATTCAACCTGAGACCCAGGTAGACTATTTCCCGAGACGGAGATAGACAACTCTTCGCTTGGTTTATCTTGAAACCTAATCTCTCCAGATGTGTCACTAGTGTGTGTGTATCGCTCTCTGCCTGCCGTCGGCCCGGTGCGCAGATAAGCAGATCGTCCAGATATGATGAAATTCTGATCCCTGCTCCCCTCAACGGAGTCAGGGCTCCTTCTACACACTTGCAGAATACTCGAGGAGCCAAAGCTAGGCCAAATGGTATTCTCGTATACTCGTATGCTGTGTCCTGATAGGCGAACCTCAGATATTTCCTGTGCGCAGGAAAAATATCTATGTGAAAATATGCGTCCTGGAGATCTACCGAGGTGAACCAGTCTCCTTGCCGAATATTTTGACACAACGTTCTGATAGACAGCATTTTGAATTTGTATTTTCTGAGGTGTCTGTTGAGGACCCGTAAATCCAGAATGGGACGGAGACCTCCCCCTCTCTTGGGAATCACAAAATAACGGGAGTAGAAACCCTTGTGGCTCTCTTCCGTTGGAATCACTCTTATCACTCCCTTTTCCATTAAAGAGGCTATTTCTTCCTCTAAAACCAGAGCTGCTTCCCCTTTGGCCACTGAAATTAACACTCCGTTGAACAGAGGAGGTTTTACGGCGAATTGAAGCCTGTATCCCCTCTCTACGGTGGTTAAAACCCAGGGATGAACTGCGCATGCGCGCCAGTTCACTGTCTGAGCAGCGAGTGGGCCCTTCCTGTCTTCGCTCACTAGAGGTGCCGTAGCACACTCTAGCGGCAAAGGAGGGGAAGACCGCTCCAGTGATGGAGTTATGTTGGTCTTTATTTGTGATTGTTTTATTCTTTTGTGATCTTTTTCTCTTTTTTTCACATTCTGCGCCCTCGGTCTTTGACCTGGATGCGTCAGAGGAAAATTTATTTTTGCAAAACTGCTTGTGCACGTTAGACCTTCTTCCCTCGTAACAGACCTCGAAGGTGGAGGGGGAGGCGATTTCTTGGGGGGCACTCGCAGAACGGTGGCCACATTCCCGCAAACATTGGACTCTGAACTGTCCACAACACAAACATATTTCACCTCTGAATTCCTTCTCCTTTTCCCCGCGGGAGGAAGAGAGGAATCGTTCTGAAGGGATGGGACAGAGAAACCCTGGGTGCTGTCTCCCAACCCTTCCTGATGCTGAACTGATGTATCAGGTCGACCGCCTCTTTTTGTTCCCCTGGGGGGCTGGCGATCGGTGTTTCGCTGCTGCGGCCGCGAAAGACTGTTTAGGTCTCACGAAACCGGGTTTTGGCTGTGGGGCCGCGTTGCCCGGCTGTTGTGGTGGAGCAGAGCGGGAAGGCTGGTAATCTGAATGCCCTCCTCTGCCTGACGGTCTGAAATTCGGCCGGTTCGGGTGATAAGGCCGAGCCGCCGGCTTTCTAGGGAGACAGACCTGGAAAGCTTCTCCCTCCTTCTTCCGCATGTCACACTGCTGCCGCATCGCCGTTACCGTCGCGCCGAACATGGCTTTAGGATCTATAGGGGCATCCAGAAACTCTGCTTTCTCCTTTTCAGAGAGCCCTGACAAACCCAGCCACAGCGATCTCTCACCCACAACTGCTAAGCCCATACTCCGTCCGCAACTTTGAACTGCTCCGCGGGACGTGCGCAGGTTCAAATCTGCGATGACGCATATCTCCTCCCAGAGCACTGGGTTGGGAGATCCGGAGTCCAGTTGACGACCCATCTCCTCTAATAGCTCCGCTTGATAGGCTGTAAGGAGGGACGTTGCGTTTAAAGCACGGACGGACAGTGCAGTGGATTTGTAGATCTTTTGAAAAACAGAGGCGGCGAAGCGCTCTGTTTTCCCTGGCAGCGACGCTCCGGTTGAAGAGAGCGCCGCCCTTCGGCCCGGGTGCAAGTGATTTGCAACCGAAGTTTCCACCGGGGGAGGATCCGCCATCCCTAAATCCTCCATTCCCTGAACATCCAGCCTCGAGAAACCCTTGACGGGCACTCGATGTGAAAAAGGTTTGTCCCAAAACTTCTTCATCTCCGTCACACAGGCCGGGACGGCCGGAATGAACTGCCTGGCTGGCGGGAGACGTGACGGAAGTCTCTTTCCATCATACAGGTCTCTTTCAGCCCCTTGACCTGCCTGTTGGGATGGCCAGTCGATCGATAATCTAGCCGCGGCCCTGCGACAGACCTCGATTAGATCCGAATCCACCTGTACAGGGGAGGGTGAACTCCCATCCTGTGCACTCGGCGGCCTGGACTGGTTCGGGGGAAGAATGGCATCTTCATCGTCGTCGTCCTCGTCTTCGAGGATGTTCGACAACACCTCGTCATCGTCATCTTCCTCACCCGCTAATGGATCATCGAACAGCGGGGGAAGGACGGGTGACACCTTCTCCATCATCTCTGCCCATGAGGTAGTGGCCCGGGGACAATCCATGGGTTCCTCTCTGGGTTGAGCAGAGAGGCATGGGTCCGACTTTCCGCTGACTGCCACGCGGAGCCTTCTTTCTCGGGTCTTAGTCGAGAAAGCAGCGCAGTGCGGGCATCCCTCGGGGTTGGACAGCGCTGCCTGCGCGTGTTTAGCGCCCAGACAGGAGATGCAGAGGCCGTGTGCATCCTTAGCAGAAATCCACATTCCACAAGCACACGGATGTGGGGGGCGACCTTTTCCCCCGGGGCTCTCCGGTTCTATCGCGGTGGCCATGGGGCTAGCACTCTCTTCGTACGGTGAGTTCTCACGCAACGTGACAACTGGTACGGAGCCGTGCTGCGATTAGAGAGCTATCGTTTTCCTTATCCTTTTGGTGCGTGGTAAGCGCCCCGAAAAAACTTGGAAAAGATTAGAGAACTTAAGAGCAAGAAAACTCGTCTTGACACGTTAGTTATCGTACTCTTAAGTGACAAAGTCACTCAACGACCTAAGGAAAATCTTGCGTTAGGGACGTTACCTCTCGGCTCCGTCTGAAAACTGTTAAGCAATAGTTCCCAAAGTCTGCTGAGGACAGCTTCCGAAATCTTCCACGGGGAAGAGAGCGAGAATGACGAAACGGCAGGTAAGCTGCGTTTATATACAGGGAGGCGGGACTCCCTGATCGCTGCAGCGATTGGTCTGCCATAGTTGGCAGACGTGGTGTAATTGGTGCTTCCGCGATCGGACACGCCCAGAGGCGTTCCCATAGTGAGATACCGAACGAATGTTAGAAAGAGAACTTGTTTTTTAGAAATACTTTTCCCTCCTCTTTGAAATGTCTTTACATATGTGCTTTATGAAAAGCAGCGTATCAAGTGTCAAATTAACCAGGTTAAATGGTCCCAGAACAGTGGTATTAGGTCACAGAAGGAGGCCATATGGTCTTATTAAGTAGCATCTATAAAATCAGGTTTATTAAGAACTATTACATGATTGTCTCCCATTAGAACCAATTTAAAGCTTTTTTAAATACTTGGTCAAGTATACAACTAAACCTCCCTAAAGTGGTTTCAAACAAGAAATGTATTTTTTAAACCTCCCCAGCAATGTATTTTGTACATGACCACTTTGAATATGTTTTGCACAAGGTTCTACGTCTTACCTCTGGCACACCACAACAAACCGACATCACACCAACACTCACAAACCGTAAGGACCAGAGCCGGGCGCTGTGACCATTAACACGTCATACTAACACACACAGCGGGTGGAATGTTCTGACATTTGAAAAAGTAAATCTCTGCTTGTGATTAAGCAACCCAAAAACAAACATCCAGCAAATAAAGCCAAAAAACAACGACAACAACAACAACAACAGCTTTTCCTCTTAAGAGATTCTTCAGGAACAACGCTTCGACAGTTTTTATTTTAGAGTTTAGATTTGACTGTGTGTTTAATTATTTAGCCCATGGTTTTGTTACTTTGTGAGTTGTTCCAAAAAACTTCTCAGAGGAAGGAAGGCACAAATAGAAAGAAAGAGTGAGAGGAAGGAGAAGAGCTATGGAGAGGTGATGAGATGAGTTTAGACTAGAAGTGGCAGAAAAGAGAAACAGGGGAATGAATGGATTGAGAATGAGAGGAAGGGTCGGTGCTGAATTTGGCAAGCACTTTGTCATGATTACGATAAAGGCGACACCTCTCACCTGGCTGTGCATAAATTTGAGGTTGATGCCTTCTAGCGTGACCTGAAGGAGACCACCCTCCCCTGTCTTCATGTCCTGAACCGGAAACTCGCCTCCCAGCTCTGGACCTACACACACACACGCAGAAATTTATTCGAACAAGAAGATGATTTTATATAAAAAAAAATTAAAAAGGGTGAATTCAGGTAAATTAGGCCATTTTACCTAAATTTACTCTACAAACATATACACTACCAGTGCAAAAAAATTGGGGTCAGTAAGATTTGTTTAAATAAAATGAATACTACTTTTTATTCCACAAAGACAACAGATAAAGCAAAAATAACAGTAAAGACATGTATAATGTTACAAAAGATTTATAGTTTAAAGAAATGCCTTTCTTTTGAACTTTATATTCATCAAAGAATCATGTATTACGGTTTTCACACAGATATTTAGCAGCACAAATTACATCATATCATATTAGATTTCTGAAGGATCATGTGACACTGAAGACTGGAGTAATGGCTCCTGAATATTCAGCTTTGTCATCACAGAACACACAAAAATACAAAACGGTTATTGTAATAATGTAACAAATCGTAGTAGTTCACAATATACAGTTTTTTTTTTTTGTTCTTACCAACCCCAAACTTTTTGAAGTGTAGTGTACAAAAAACACAAAGTACCTGGTTTGATGCTTTGTTGTCGTGCAGCAGCACGCTCCATGCTGTCTTTAACACAGTAGTATAGTTCCCGACACTTGACACAAAAAACACAGAAAGAGAGGTGAAGTACAGTCATTGAGACTTAATTACACAAGAAACAATAATGAAACAATACAAAATCTGTGAATTGAGAATGAGAGGGTATGTGTGTACTACAGTAGGCCTTTACATTGATGTGCGTCTCACCTTCTTGTGTAGAACTTGTTAAGCTGTGTCTCTTGGCCGTTCCTCCTCCACAGACACAACACTTTAGTCTTGGACAGTAGGTCATATTAATGAGCTTCTCATACCACCAGCGCTCATAGACTGTGCCAATGTTACTGCCGCAAGACGATGCAGTCGTCACACACCTAAACACACAAGAGGAAAGAAGGACTGAATGCTCATTTACTATATATTTTCATGCAGACAAGTTAAATAAAATAAAAAAAGGAGGCATGCAGACACACAAAACTCCTACCTCCATGAAAAATATGTCACCAGTTGTATCAGTCCCAGCATGCACAACAAATGTCTGCTTCTTAATGTGCCGGCTTCCACTTGGCCTGAGGGAAAGCTCTCGGCCACTCTGCAGCAAAACACACAATCTGTCATGTTCGGCTACTGGCTTACATGCAGCAGCTGCAACTTTTCATCTGACCGGCTCTTACCAAATTTGCAAGGCGGTCCAGGACTTCATTGACCTCCTGACTGTGTGTGAGGCCGATATGAGATTTCCCCATAAGACGCCGTACCTTCTTCCTGATGTCATTTTTACTGACCTAGATAAATGGACATCTTCAATGTCACAATTATACAGACATAATCGCTGATTTGAAACTTTTCTTATTTTTATTAATGTTGAAAACAATTATGCTGCTTGATATTTTAGTAGAAATCATGTACTCTTTGTTCAGGATTCTTTGATGAAAACAGCATTTGTGTTAAATATTTTTTAATTTAAATTTCTTTACAGGGACTTTGGATCAAATTCATGCATCCTTGGTGAATACAAGTTTTTATTTCTTTACAACAACAAACAAATCTATTAATGTATACATGCATTGTTAAAACGGTATCAAAGCTACAATCAAAATGTGATTAAAATGTAATCATCCCTTTGAATAAAAGCATTGATTTCTTACCCCAAACTGTTCACTAATATCCATATTGATTCAAGTATATTCGAAGGAATGAGAGTGAGTGTTTGTATACCTTCATCATAAGCATGTAGGCGATCATGTTGTGCAGGAGAGTGGACAGTAGTCTGTCCTCATCGTCCTCCAGTCTCTTGCGGTCATGATCTCCCAGAGACAGATATCTGATAGACCACAGCACAGTCATGTTTGGACAGCGTAATCAAAATACAACAGCACAGTTTACATCTGAATCCTAGCATGACCAAAACGCTTATTTAAAGCTCATTCAAACCATTGCAAAATGTTGTCATTTTGTAGAGTGGAACATGAAAAAAAACATTTAAGCAGTGTCAGATGGGTGTAATTTGCTTGAAAGCATGTGAACAACCAGTATGCATTGTGCTTTCATTGAGGTACTGCATGTATACTTTTCAAATCAGACAATTCTGAATGCTGAAATACATGTTGGGCTAGCTTTATTACCTATTTTGCGTTGTTTTTATTGCTTTCCAATCAGTGTGAACACTTACAGAACACACTAACCTGTCAATCATTTCTTGTGGTCCCTGATCCATCCCCATTCCTTCCCGTTCCAACATTACGGCATCCAAGTAGGCATCCTCCCAGAACTGCACCTGATCCCACAGTGTAGAGCGCTCCTTACCTACACATACACACATTTTAATTATTAACTTGAATAAAACAATATTTCAACTCAACATGCCAGAATGAACATTTATTAAGGTAAATGTTCAAAACCATAAAACTAAAATGATTTGGATATTACACTAAAACCCTACAAATATGAACACGCAGATAGTTCAAGCTAAGCCAGCAACTAAGCAACTACACAGCATGCTGTAATAAATAAAGCTTGCTATCAAACCTTATCAAATTAATTTTAACACAGTTAACACACGCCTCCATACATCTGCTTATTGTTTCAGCATTCACATTCTCTCAAGCAGCTTTTATCACCCCTCAATTTTACACAAACACATCCAATTACAAAATAAAATTGGCTTATCTGATCTGTCTGGTGTGTGTATTTTAATTCTCTTATCAAATTTCAGATACAAGCACCATAAATGAACCATACATTCATGCAAAATTGCAAATAATATCATGCACACACCAATACATTGAAAAAAAAAATATAATAAAACTAACAAACACCCTACATGCTCCATACAAGGCTTAAACACACAGTCATAGTATGGATGTGAGGGAAGACATGTAGCGTCTAATACTACAATCCCAAAATACACACATCCAAAATGTCAAAGGTCACAGTTTATCCATACTCAGAGAAAATGTTTCCATGGCAGCATCCTCCAGTTGGTCCCAAACTGAGCTTTTATCTCGCCCTTTGTGGCATTAAAGGGGAGGAGAAAAAAGAAAAAGGGGAGAGAGAGGGGGGAAAAAGAGGAGGCCGCAGGACAGGAGGCAAAGAAAGTGTTAGAGTATTAGAAGCAAAGCTGTGTGCTGTAAGGGATATTCAAACCAATAATTCATCACATGCTGGTTAATACGAGGACTTATTTGGAACAAATTAACATAGAAGCTGTATTGGTCAGTATGTAAGCATGGTTTACAGAATAAACTGTTGCAAACAGAATCTAGACCGTAATAAAGGATTGTTCTGTGCAGCGGACATGTTTTTACAATTTTTAAAGCAAAGCAAACAAATTCTGAATTAACATGGACATTGAAAAAAACATCAGAGCTGATTACAAAAGCACTGAGTAAGGACATGGAAGAAAAGGAAAAAGAAAAGTGCGAGAACAAACAAATGAATGAAAGGAAATGAATGCTGAATGGATTAAGGAGGAAGATTGACTCTTACCCAGCAGCCCCTCACACAGGTAGATCCTCATGCTAACATCCTCAGGGGCGGTGCTGGTGCTCCTTATTGACACTAACAGGTCCCTTCACTCCTGGCTTCAGCATATGGGTCTTGCCCTATATGAGAAACAACCGTTTAAATGTTTGGGGTAAAGAAATTCAGCAAAGACACATTATTTGAATCAGCCATTGGACAGCAGTATATATAATAAAAAAATATATATTTCATATATTCATTCATTGATTTGCTGTCACATGGTCGTCGGAATTAGTTTGGTCTTTAAAGGTACACAATTAACTTGTTTTGGGCAAAATGTAAAAAATGTATATAATAAGCGAGTACATCATGAATCCATCTTCCAAACCATGTTTTTGCCTTATCATAAATTACTACGGTATGCCTATATTTTACACCAGCGGGACGACAATCGCTGCGCAGTAACCCAGTACCTGTGTGACTCGTCATATCCATAAACAGAGAGAAGTAGTTCCGGCTACAATGTTCCACAAGACGCATGCAGTTTTGACATAGTGAGGATGACTGCAACTAAGCCTGTGGATATGGATATGCAAGGGATGCTCACAAACACAGAGCTGGTCGCAGGGTTGGTCTCAATCTCGCTGTCGGACAGTGTGCCACGGGACAGGTTGAGATGTTGAGCATGTCTTCCTGTCTGGCCGTCTCCAGCAGTGCTGCTCAGGTCGCTGTCCGCACCCAGTGTTTCACCTGAGCTGTTACTCACCTACAGATCCAAAATCAGAGATCAGCAATAGTACAGTAAACAAGAGAGATTTTATGACTTCTTAAAGGGACACAATTTTCATTTTTAAGTGAACTATCCATAAGCACAAATAGAAAGTAACAAACTTGTCTATAATGCAAGAAAGAAGTAAAGAAATAACAAGTCGTTAAAAGCTGTAAGAAAACTGTAAGGGGAACTACATTTAATTTGGATATACAGAAGTGTATCAAAGGGAAAGGGTGGCAGTGTCTCAGTATTGGCCGTGCCCTACCACTGTGCTAGCCTCTGAGTCCTGACTGTTGCTTCTCGTCATAGCAGGAGGCTCGGAGCTCGCCAGAGACTCTGTATCACTCTTCTGGAGAAGGGATAAGCATGAAGAACATAGACATAAATAGTATGCATAGGTATATTTCATATGCATTCAACTTCTAAATAAAATAGTCAATGTTTAAAGATTTATATTAGATTTATATTGTTAACACCAACCTGTGAGCCAGACGTCACACTGAGGCCACTGTCAGCACTGATCTGTGATTTCTTTTCATCAGTATCTCCACCTTCTAGACGCTGTTTAGCTCCATCGGCCCCTGTAGAAAACATACAATCAGCTCTTCCATCCATTAACTCTCTGCTCAGCATTCTGGGACGTCACATGACTAACAGTGAGCTGAAGCCATCTCGGTTCTACAGAGCGACATGAAAGTTATCGGTTTCACAGTGGGGAATAATGCCATTTCAGCCGGCTGCCACTCATTAGACTAGGCTGAGCAGACAGACAGAAACAAATAATGCTTGGGTTCATATTGGGGAAACTCACAGAAGCACATCAGCTGACAGTGGGCCAGATCAGTTCACACACAGTAATGCTAGACAAAAGCAGTCACACATGCAGGCAAACACAGTCAACTAATCGAACAGGAGGAAGCTTCAGATGCTACTAGCGCACTCACTGCTTCTTAAATGAAGAAACCTATATTGTGCTTGCAAACCCCAACTTGGTTACAACTGATTACGCTGTACGAGGCATCAAGACCAAAAAAATAACACTTAAGCTGTACTCCAAATCTTCCACTGTAAAATTAGCCAAGTGAAACAGAATGCATGTGATCTTTGAAACTCTTTTAATAATCGACTAAAACAAGTAACTGAAATCTGGCATGATTGTAGTTTATCTCACATCTCATACTTGCATCAAAATATAGTAAGTATAATAAATGTGGCGGAAAATCAAAGATAATGTATGACTGTGTTCAGAGACAGTCATTGAGAAGTAACTGTAAGAAAAATAAAACAAATACAAATGCTACAATTCTCCTCAAAATAACCTGATTATCATTTATTTATTTATACCACCTGATAAGAAATAAAAATAAACTAAATATAGGAACTCAAAAAATTCTAAGTACATGTGAGATAAATCTACTCAATCATGGTTGAAAAATGTGAATGCTTTAAAGAAATGACAAGTTGCCAAGTCAAAAACAGAGCAAACCAGTCAAGAGTAGGAATGGGCATGAGTACCTGAGTACAGGGAAGTGATAGCATTGATTAATAATGATTATTTTGTGATTGGTTAAAACAGAATATCAGGTGGTACTTTGCAGTCCGATTGCTTTGATTAGAAGACACCTATACACAGAGTATTGACTTTGTTCGCGTGAGCAACGGCGCTTAGAACACTGTGTGTACACAGAAACGCATTCTAGCCCAGGGCTCAAGAACTATTTAAAAATAAACGAGTAAAAATGTAACAAAATTACTCAAATCATAAAAACACTGAGTGAGACCTAAAAAAAACCCCACTAAGACGCGATTTAATTGCAAAACAAACTTTCTTGACACAAGTACTCGATATCTGTCAAGTATATCAGTCAAAATAACCAAAATGCACATCCCTAGTCAAGAGTCAGATTTGCACACTTAGAAATATTGGCCCAAATATTGATTCCATTTCAATATGTACAGGGCTTATTTTATACCTCAAAATTCAACTTTGGATGGATCGCCATTTTAACTTACCATCTATATACAGTATATATACCTTCTTTGACAAAATGTTTGGGCCACATGTCTAAATGGGCTTTTTGAGAAGTAGTTGAGTATTTGGGGGCAGATTATGTTTCTACCCACAATAGAAAGTGGTTTAAGGGAAGAGGACTGGTGCAGGTAGAAGGTAGAAGTCCCTGTTTTGCAGTTCTGCAAAGGAAAGTCTAATTGGGTGCTTAGGGAAGTGATCTTACTCTGTTCTTTTTCCAAAGCTTTTTGCTTTCTGTTATCCTGGTGCTTGCTCCACAATTCTACCCAAGATGCATTGCAAGCAAGGAGAGAAAGACAGAGAGAGAATCAGAGAGCCGGTTGAATTGTCAGATATGGAGGATGAGCTGTTTTTAAGAGAAAAATAATAATAATAAAAAACAATAAATAAAACTGATCAAGTGCAAAGTCTCATTTTCCAAAATGTAAGGATGTTTTGCAATGTTCACATAGCCATAGGCAATCTAAATGAAGGATCTGATGTCATGTAAAACCATCCAATCATTTAAACCTTGTGAGGTCCCATTACAAAACATCCTAAGCTCTGCAACCCTGTTCCTGAAGAGCCAAAATGATGGATTTCACACAAAATCAGCCTCACGCCTTGGTTTTCTTTCCCCATTCTTGTCATCCATAATGGGCAATGGCTCTCCAAGGTGAGGGTGGATGGTCTGGCAGGTGCAAAAGGCGTGAGATGAGAACGACAAATCAGCCTCACAGCTGGTGAGTGAAATGAGGTGTAGCAAAAGCAGGGCGTGCAGTCTCAAAGACATTCCGTAGAATTGCAGGTGCATTATTACCGAAGGACAGACAAGGCAAGGTAATGAGGGTTGGGGTTTGGAGAGGGGGTAGTGGACGATCCCCTGTACACAGACCCAGATATGACCGCCAATCAGAGGCCTGGACCTAAAAATCCACAAGCCCCTCCAGGTGTTTCAAATGGAAGCACGTGTCTGTGGTTAGCTTTAGGGATCATCATAGGACTGTTAACAGGGGAAACAACAGCTCAGGACCCTTTTATAGAGAGTAGTGGTTCAGTCCAAGACCTTCACCGTCCCACTATTTCACTCTCGGCTACATAGAGTCTTTCACTAACATGCATCTAATGGATTTAAGGTGAGTCGGGACTGGCAAACAGGATTTGAAAAAACACATGTTGAACATTCCGGAAGTTGTCCACGTAAATTAGGTTAATATGCATCACAATATTCCAGTAATGTGTCTACACCAACCAATGCCCTCTTAAAATATTTGTTGGCTCCGAAAGCTACAGAACTGCAGAAGTTGTCAATGTTTTTGGAAGGATCACTCATACTATAATGTATGAGTTCACTCAAAAATTAAATTCTGTCATTATTTGCTTACCCTCAAGTCGTTGCAAGTCTTAATGTTTTTTGTCCATACATTAAAGGTCAATGGGGTCAATGTTTTGAACACCAATGACTTTTAAAATATATATTTTTTTGTTCTGCAGAAGAAAGTCATACAGGTTTGGAATGGCATAATGATGAGTAAATGATGACAGAATAAAAATTTTCAGGTAAGGGAGCACTTGAGCCATTGTGGTTCTTAAAGTTTTGGCACAAAGTCAATGTAGACAGTTAATGAAATAGAGGAAGCGGCCATAAGGGACACGTGGCCCCCAGAGAGCTCAGGGAACATAACAAGCAGCGAGAAGGGGGGGCATGCAATGAGGACTGCTGTTTACACACCAATGGAGGCAATAAAATTCTCTTCGTTCAGACTCCGTGTATCAAACTGCCGTGGTGATTTCCCAGAGGAGGGTGGTGGCAATTGTATACGGGGTACCAGGAGCACGCCTGCCGCCCTGGCGCCCTCCATTCGGGCTGATGGGCTCTCCTTACTGCCTGGGCTGTTAATCCCCTCTGTGGGGCTCCGTTTCCGCTTGTCTAGGTCTGTGAGCCACAAGCGGGCACAGAGGAAATAGAGCAGGGAAATAGAAAGAAGAGGAAATAGCAAAGACACATGGAGACAAAGGGATAGAAGTAAAATTTAAAGGTTGGTTACAGGTGATTCCTCTAAACATATATGGAAAAAAGGCTGAAACCCAAGATTATGTAAATTAGCTTGTAGAGTGACTGACACCAAGCTGCACATGGCTGTGAAGAAGAGGAACAAGAACCTTCTAGAAAGTGGAAACTCTTTGTGTTGGCATATATCTATTGGTCTGACTGCAGGCAGAAACCATGTTTAATGCTAAACATTAAGATTTTTTTCTTAATTTGGACATTCAAATGAAGGTTACCTTTGGTTTGGTAGTGGGTGCGCGCTATCTCTAGCAGACTGAAAACGCTGGCCATGCCTCCCAGGCCAGCATTAGTGTAAGAGTGCTCCAAACTGGACACTGTGCACTTCAATAGGTCCAACATGCCTTTGTAAACTTTCCTGTTTATCTCCTATACGTTTAGGCACAGAAAAATATACAATAAACAAAACATAAGTAAAAAATGCTGAGTTTTGCTTTAGCTCAGCATCAACTCGTTTGACATTTCTAACTCACCACATCTCTTATAACTTCCTGCTGAGCGTCTTCCTCTGATTGGACAGCACGGTTGAGTTTACTCAGCACAAAGACGCGTAGCTGTTCGTTCTCTAGGAGGCGGCGTACCTTCTTCATGTTGAGCCAGCCCACACCCTGCCCATCGAGCACGCTCTGGACCACCTCCTTAAGAAACTGCTGGTTCTCACTGCACAGCATAAAAGACCAGGTTTACTGGAGCAAGAGCCACATATTCACTTCATAGGCACTCAAAAGAAAATGCTCATATTATGGGATTTTCACACACAACCATTTCTAGGGTTGGTCCAAAAATAGAGAAAATATCATTGAGTGGTAGTTCGGTTGGTGACAAAGCCTTGTTGATGCCAGAGGTCAAAGGAGAATGGCCAGACTGGTTTACGCGGATAGAAAGGCAACGGTTTCTCAAATAACTCCTCGATAAAACCAAGGTCTGCAGAAGAGCATATCTGAATGTCGAACCTTGAAGCAGATGGACTACAGCAGCAAAAGATCACACCAGGTGCGACTCCTGTCAGCCAAGAACAGGAAACAGCCTACAATTCACACAGGCTCACCGAAATTGGGCAATAGATGATTGGTAAAAACGTTGTCTGGTCTGATGAGTCTCGATGTCTGCTGCGACATTCAGATGCTAGAGTCAGAATTTGGAGTAAACAACATGAAAGCATGGATCCATTATGCCTTCTATCAATGGTTCAGGTAATAGTGTAGAGGGTATTTTCTTCGCACACTTTGTGTTCTCCTTAGTACCAACTGAGCAGTGTTTAAACACCACAGCATTACATAGTATTGTTGCTGACCATGTCCATCCCTTTATGACCACAGTGACCATACCCATCTTCTGATGGCTACTTCTAACAGGATAACTCACCATGTCACAAATTCATCTTTTTTTCATCTCAAACTGGCTTAGTGAACATGACAATGAGTTCACTATACTCAATGACCTCCACAGTCACCAGATCTCAATCCAATAGAGCACCTTTGGGATGTGGTGGAACAGGAGATTCACATCATGGATGTGCAGCCGACAAATCTGCAGCAACTGCATAATGCTATTATGTCAATATGGACCAAAATCTCTGAGTAATGTTTCCAGCAGCTGTTTGAATCTATGCCACAAAGATTTAAGAAAGTTCTGAAGGTACACCTAATAAAGTAGCACGTGAGTGTACATGCACTACAATTCAAAAATTTTACTGACCTCAAAGTTATGCATTAAATTGATCAAAAGTGTCAATGATGTTAAAAATATTTCTATTTCAAATAAATTATGTTCTTTTGAACTTATGGTCACACTTTAGATTAGGGTCCAGTTCTCACTATTAACTATGACTTTCCCTTCAATAAACTCCTATTTATTGCTTATTAATACTTAGTAAGGTAGTTGTTAAGTTTTTATGTATTGGGTAGGATTAAGGGATGTAGAATAAGGTCATGCAGAATAAGGCATTAATATAATATACAGCCAATATCCTAGTAATAGGAATGCTAATAAGCAACTAGTTAATAGTGAGAATTGAGCCCTAAACTGAAGTGTTATCAAACTTTCTATTCCTCAAAGAATCCTGAAAAAACATTTATCATAATTACCCCCTACCATAAGTACGGAAGCACTACTCTTACAACTTTTTTAATTTGTATTAATCACATCTGCTTGTATTTGTCTAATTTGCAAGATGTTTTGAATAAAAGTGCATAAATGAAGAAATATGCAGTACCTGGTGTTGTTGGCTCTGCCCTGAGGAGATGGAGACTCTCTCTTGACGGTGGGGCTGTGCTTAATAACAGAGGATTTCTGATCTACCAGCGCTCTGGGAGCTCGTGCCCCTATAACAGAACATTCACTTTTGTCAGACTGGATATAGACCTTATATGTATGTATGTGTGCCTGTCACATGGAAGCAGGTTCCATGTGTCAATATCCACCAACCTACCCCCCCTCCAACCCCACCCCACACCACACACATACACAAAAGAGTGAATTCATTTCAAATCACATCACTTGAAAACACACATCTAATCATCACAGCAGAAACACAATTAATTAAGACACACAATGTAGTTTTAATATTGTGTCTGGTAATAGTATAGAATCAATAGAAGTAAAGAACACACACACACACACACACACACACACACACACACACACACACACACACACACACACACACACACACACACACACACACACACACACACACACACACACACACACACACACACACACACACACACACACACACACACACACACACACACACACCTTTTAACTTAAAACTTGCAGATTTTCCTTTGCACCTCAGTATTTTGGACACTGCAGTATGGGGCGTATTACATGACTAAAGACGCTAACGCTGACAGCGAGCGACTCAAGGACTGGAGCAGTAAGGAGAGCAGCTACAGTACAGGAGCAATGACGCTGGTTGGTGCAAACACACACATACAGGCAAAGAACAGAGTGAGAAAAATGAGTGGAAGAATGTGTGAGTGAGAAACAGACTGGATGGCAACAAGAAACAACACAACAAAAATAATGAAATAAGCCCTCTCAGTTTAGATGATCATACAAAACACACTTCCTGTAGCTGTGAGTGTACGGCAACAGCACATACACTAACACACACAAAGCAATTCAGTGTGTGTATCCAGCCTCTGTATATATCTGAAGATTCACATGCATAAAGCACAGCCAGTGCATTGATGGCTTGTGCTACATACAAGGGCATTAATGTTCTGCCATGTTCACACATTTCACACTGCGTGGCAGATTACATGTTAGATTGGGCCAGGAAATATTTTTAGGCAAGACTTACATGCCACACAATGAAGTCTGAATAACTATATGCTATTACAAACTTGCCAAAGAGGCATTTTGAAACAATTTATAGGAGTAAAAACCAAATGCATAAATTATGTATTGAAGCCTGCTAGGAGGATCAGTCATTTAAAACAGAGAATGCCATTGTTATTTAATGAGATAAACTGGTAACACTTTACAATAAGGTTCATTAGTTAACTACCTTATTTAACATGAGCTAAGAATGAACAATACTTCTACAGCACTTATTAATCTAAGTTAATATTAATTTCAACATTTACTAATACATTATTAAAATCAAAGGTTGTATTTGTTAACATTAGTTAATGCACTATGATGAGCTAACATGAACAAACAATGAACAGCTGGATTTTAATGAACTAACATTAACAACGATTAATAAATACTGTAACAAATGTATTGCTTATTGTTAGTTCATGTTAGTTAATACATTAACTAATGTTAACTAATGAACCTTATTGTAAAGTGTTACCGATAAACTATCTGTGCTAAATATCCAGTGGACAGCTAATCATTCAGGAGACTCAGCGCACTGCGGCTCTACTCTGATGAGCTGCATTACACCTCATAATATATCATATAACTGCTATATGTCCTTTATACTACTGTTCAAAAGTTTGAGGTCAGCAAGGATGCATTAAATTAATCAAATGTAACCGTAAAACCCATTTATAATGTTATAAAATAAATGTCTTTCTTTCTTTCTATTCATCAAAATATCCTGAAAATGTCAAACAGTTACAAAAATCTTAATCGGGTGTTTTCAACAATAATAATAAAAATCTTTGAGTTTCCTGAATGATTTCTGAAAGATCTAAAATTAAGATTTGAATAAATTAAAATTCATCTTTGCCATCACAGTAATAAATTACATTTACAAATAACTTTAATTTACAAATAAATTAAAAAAGATTAAAAAAGATACCAGTAACTCTAAATTGTAATTGTGGCGAGCAGGACGAGGTTGAGGGCCGTGGGAGAATGGCGTGAGGCCGGTGGAGTGATTACTGATGAGCGACACCTGCGCGACGCACCGGTCTCGTAACTCTCACGGAGAAGCGGAAGCATAAAAGGAGGAGCGACAACAGTGGAGATCGAGAGAGGCCAGGCCTGGATTTATGTTGTGTTGGTTTAATGTGACAGAAGTCATTCGTGAGGGGCTGCTGTCTTTTACTTTCATTTTGTATTTGTTTTTATTTTATGTCATTAAAATGTTCGCCGGTTCCCATAACATTTGAACCTTGTTACAGTAATAATTGTTGGGTAACACTTTATTTTAGTGTCCTTGCTACATTTTACATGTAGTTTCTATAGTAATTACTATAAATTTAAGCATAATTACACGCAACTAAACCTAAACCAAACCTAATACAAACCCTAGTAAGTTCATGTAGTTAATTAATATTACTCAGTATTTAAATGTATAATTACACTGTAACAAGGACACCTTGAGATAAACTAACCATTTTTAAAATATTCTGTAATTAAATTGTAATCTTATAGTAATTACTAACTTGCAATAAGTTAAATAAATAAATTGTAATATTTCACAATATTACTATATTTACTGTATTTAAATATACTGTATTTATTGTATTTTTGATTAAATAAACACAGCCTTGGTGAGCATAAGAGAATCACAAACTGGTTTACAGAGGTTTAGATTACAGATCTGCACATTCTGGACATTCCCTCATCAAATATCATGAGATACTTTTTAAGCAGTATCACAGCAGTATTGTGAATACTTTTTGGCTTTTCCTTCACTATCTGGCCATATACTGTATATACGGTATGATCCTATAATCTGATCCTAAGTCTCACAGACATCATCGATCTCTCTATATGACAGAACAGCAGTCCTATTCTACAGGCTCAGTCCGTCAAAATAAGACATGATGCATGTGAACAAAAGAGTCAAACGGTTACAATCACAGTGACTGACATCCAATACAAGGTGACAGTCGAAGGTGAGGAATGAGGAAGCAATGGTGGAACAGGATGCTGGGAGATGTAGCTGACTGGCTTTGGAGAAGCATGCAGCTCACGCAGCAAAGGGCTTCCACCCACCTTCTCCGCTCCCCGGGCCGATCTCTGTTACAATCTCCATAAGAGAATTTAGCCCAAATACTGGACACAGAAGCCAGAATTAGTGCAGGGGGTCAAAGAGGGGACAGAGAACAAAACCGGCCCAGACAGAACCAGTCCAAACATCAACCCACGCCCACAAGCGTCGAACACATGTACACATAGAGAACACAACAGAGAAAACCAGCAGAGAGAGGCATGGAATAGAGGAGAGAGAGAGAGAGAGAGAGAGAGAGAGAGAGAGGAGAGAGAGAAGAGAGAGGAGGAGAGAGAGAGAGAGAGAGAATTCAGAAAAAGATTATTTTAATTATTTTATTTTTATTATTTTTTAATTATTAAGTATTTTAATTGAGCATTCCAGACTTACATTTAGTCAGAATATCTTGTGATTTGTAAGGTCTTGATTAACTATGATTACATGTGATTAATGACAGAATGAAGCAGTTCTACAAAACTCCATTCCTAAAACGAGCAAAAACTATTGGATATAATAAACAGAATTGTCAATATTAGAATATTTCAGCCTTAAATAACTGCTTAGTGCTTTTAAAACATGTAATGTGCGATTCATTTAATAAATAATCCAAAAAAAAAAATGAAAGTCAGCATGCAATGAAAATCTAATTTGTAAATGCATATTCTACATATTACATTGAATAAATCAATTATGCCTAGTTTCTTTTTTTCACCTCATAATGTTTAATTCATAAATGTCATAACCTAATCTTTCTGTGAAAACAACAACTCTCTAATCATTTATTCCCCTCCACAATAATCCGCAAGCTTGCATTTATCAAGGGCAATGTCCATGCCTCCAAATCCAGACAACAAATAAAACCCAAGTTGAAGGGGGAAAAAAGCCAAGAGCACATTCTTTAAATTGACACGATGTAACTGCGATACTAGAGGGATTGTTTGCTCAATGAATACAGAGATGCCATTTGTTGTTCCTCTGTCTTGACAGTGAAAAGGGGAAAAATCCCCCAAAAACATTTTGACAGTGAAAAAAAAATCATTACCAGTCGACGTGCTAGCTGGAATGCAGTGTGGTTTCGTCTCCTGCAGTGCTCTATTGGTTTTTCTCCTGTACCCGGCTCTAAAAGCAGCATTGCTATTCTCTGCTTAAAGCTGCACACTTTCTGTGCATACAAGCTACAATCCTTGACATATCATTGATTTATTTTAAAACACCACAACCACCAGACTTCAGTCTCCTTTACTGAGACTTTGGTGGAAATTCACCATCCAAGTTTAGCGAAAACTACATTTCAGTTCTGAACCTGATCAGAGCTTGAAATGTACTGAGTGACTGCACTTCTCCCATTGGGGTTTTGTTATCTTCAATTCACCCTGGGAGCTCAGGTGGAATTGAAATGGAACAGACCTAAACTCTGTTTCCAATTGTGGTGACACACATATAAAGGAAAGATCACTTCAAAAACACACCGCACACAACACAAAGAGCAGTCACAAATTGTATCAATCCGATGCTACAGAAAAATCTTTTCTGTAGTGTATAAAAAGAAAAATGTAACAATGAGCTGGCTGTTGTCTACTAAAAGGTGTGCCACCATTAAAATGTTCATTACTAACAATCACAGAGTAGGAACGGAGGGAAAGGAGGAAAGGAATAGCGGATATATATGTGAGCACAGATATATCCCCCATCTTAGAGGTTCCAAACTGCTGTCCCATGAGATTTTATTTTTCAACCCTGAAATAGCAGACATTATCAGTTCATGACAAGTGCTGTTTGGTGTTTAGTTCAGATTCAAGGGTGTAAAAGGAAGCATCAAGGACAGGAGTTAGAAACCAATGCAAGTCTGTCAGTCAGGTTCAGAGTGAGAAAAGTGGGCAGAGATTCTCATTCTCTCAGGACTCATAGGGTCTATATTATTTTAAACAGCAATTTGTTTTCTCATTAGGGCAAACTACAGATATGAAACATACCAGGACTTTCAGGGCTGTCATCACCATCATCTGAGCAACACAAACATCATCCAAAGTAATAAACAAACAGAAAATAAAGTCAACAATAACAACATCAATAAAAAATAATCTTGGTTGCTAGCTTAGAAAGTGACTATATGTTTAGGCTTGCCAGGGCTGGAACGACGCGTCAACGTAATCGATTACATAAATTAGTCGATTTGCGTGGAATGCGACGATTTGTTGCGCTGTTTATGTTCCTCAATGATAAGCTGCTACATGGTGAATATCAGCCGTTATTACAAAAATATCTAAAGTGAGGGAATTTTTTAAACTGAGAGAAATAAAATCTATAAAAATTGAAATGGCAAACCACAGCAGCACCACTTCTATGCAGGAGCATCTGAAAAGAAAACTCTACTAAGTGTTTGGACTATTATAATAATTTTTACACAGCACTAGAATAGGGCTGTTGAAGACATGTTTTGTGCTTCTACACAGCATTCAGTTTTATACAATGGGTGCGAGACGTGCGGCTCAAACGTAGCCTACTCTCTGCAACCGGTTACAATGAATTTAACGTTTATTTAAAATATGTAATGGATGAACTCGCGCCTCGATTGGACTCGTTTAATTTATTAACGTGCTGTCAATTGTTGTAAAGCTTGACGGTTTTATGGACACCGCCATGCCTTGCAGTAAATTCCAAAAAAGTGATCGTGAACGCAGCCATAGTAAACACCGTTCCTAATTAGGCCTAAACCTTATCTTTTGCCATACATAGTATCATTAGGTAAATCAATAGTTTGATCGATTGAAAAATAATCGTTATTTCCAGCCCTAGACTACTCCACCATTTTCCACGTATTCGGTTTCTTTTCGGAGCAAAGAGGAGGCATGATACTCGTCACTTTCAGCGCAGCAACACTGGGGTTGGGGGAAATAAATCAGGTAACATTCCCACAAACCTTGATCTGTGTCCTCTGTTAAATCAAAATTAAAATATTCTTTAAAACAAATTATAAAGGAAGAAGAGAAAAAAGTGGAAAAATGAAAACTAAGTATTCCTTACTGTTTAACAGCTGAGGTTGGAGTCTTTCTATACCTAATGCTTGTACTAAACAGACTCATCTCGGTCACAAAAAATGCTTTAAACTACAGATTTTTTAAAAATTTAATATTTTTTTCTAATTCTACAACTAGTTTGACATGTACTTATTTGACCCTTATTTGACTCATAAATTACTTCAGTGAAGTTAATACACAAGTTCAGACTTATTGGAGTGATTCAAGCATTAGTTACACTGCCTTAGAAAAGACAAAAGGGTGAGAGAAGGAGAGGAAGTATATAACGACTAGACTGGAGGAATGAGACAGGGCGAGCATATGGGTGGATGAACGGGAAGGTCACATGGAGAGATCCGAGGGGATGTGTGTACCTTTGAGGCTGGGGAACGGTGTGTTCTTCTCTCGCGCTTTATTAGGCAGAGCCAGACTGGAGAGACTGAAACTGGTGCCGTGGTTTTTATACAGGTTACCTGCACATACGCGATTCAGGAGAAATGTACAACAGGGAATCACACGTTTGTGTGTAATTGAGTTGTAAAAATAACAGAAATTTAGTCCAGTGTCCTAGTTAGTCTCCAGTAAAAGCCAATATGCTACTGTAGATACTCTTATTTATAAATATTATTATACATTACTGTTCAAAGGTTTGGGATCGGTAAGATGTTCTCATGTTTATGAAAGGCAAATTTATTTGTATACAGTATATTTATACCTGTTTTCTATTTGAATATTTTTAAATGTAATTTAGTCCTATGATGACAAAGCTGAATTTTCAGCAGCCATTATTACAGTGTTCAGTGTCACATGATCCTTCAGTAATCATGTCATAAAATACCGAATACAAGTATAAATTTCTTTTATATGAAAAAAATCTTACAGATACCACGCTTTTGAACGGTAGGATGCCATGTAACCTTCACATTTTTCTCAATAATTTTAAAGTTTGTTTAAGTTCTTCTTTCAAGACAAAAGTCAAGTCAGAAATTCAAGCAAATATCTTCAAAAAAACATTTATGTTCAGTTGCGTTTTAAGTATTTTTATGTCCAACTTTACAATGGGAGCATGAGCTACAAAGGAATGTGTGAGGTGATGTTAAGTTGGCCACTCACTGGCGAAGGACATGAGTCCCCCGAAGCCATCGTTACTATTGTTGGAGATGGTGGAGTTCGGAGAGCTATTTCTGGAGTCTCCCTCCCCGTCAGATTCACCCGGAAGCTTCAGACTGCTGGGTCTCAATGGACGTGATGGCCTAAACACACACACAATTTAGGACTTTGAGTGCTGGTCTGTGCAACTGAGATATAAATTCTGTGTGTTTGTTTAGGACTATTAAAGGGCACCTATTATGGAATTTTGAAAATGACCTTTCATGTAGTGTGTAACAGATATAAGTGATCAAAAATATCCTGCAAAGTTTTATATATGAAAGTTCACCATAAAAAAAGTTATTGTCTCTCAAAAGTATGAGTCGACTCTGAGTCATTTTCCTTTTCGTTGTGACGTCAAGAATAAAAATTATCAAATTGGCAGACACCAGGGAAAACTTGAAAACATCATGTCGACAACAAAACGCTGTTCTGAAGTGCGAATCAAAAGCGATCTTTTATTTTTCATTGCCCAGGAAGAGCATGTGAAGAATCAGTGGCTAGAGTTTATATTTACAACTATACCACACAAGTATAGCCGAACCTTGTGCTGTGTTCGCGTCATTTTAATGACGATTGCTTTACAAACATAAATGCTTTCAAGTGTGGATTCGCGAGCCGGTTAATACTGAAGGAAGGTTCAGTACCAAGTTTAATTTGGATCAGCTTCCTCCTCCGAATCACAACCTGTAAGTATTATTAATATTTGTTGCTTTTATGTGTTTTGTAGCATGATCAATAAGTATTTGTGTGACTGTTTGTGTAAGTTACGCTCAGCGCAGCTTCTAGGTCTCCAATGTCAATTTTTTTGTAAATATGTGAAATGTTTGTCGTTGTTATTGGAGTTGTCATAAAGAATTGAGCAATACCTGTAGTACTGCAGTGCTTTATCAATATGTTTATGCGCTGGGCTAACGCAAACAATAACTGATTGGGTGATCTGACCCAAGTGTTTTTTGTCATTGCATGCATGTAAAACTGTTGTTGGGGACTCCCAAACCAATATTAAAGCCATTTTAAATGCCACAATAGGTGCCCTTTAACTAACAAATACAAATACATACTTGTTGCCATTAAGATTCTGATTGAATCGTGGTGTGTAACTCTCCTCCTGCTCATCTGCTTCTACATCTTCTTCTGTAGGGAAGCCGTACTGGGGTTCAAAATAGGGATTGTCATACTCCCGCTTCTTATTGCATGGGTCAACAGGCACCGGATCAGGGCCGGGTCTTGTAAAAGGTGGAGCACCCAATCCTGGGACAGAGTTCTGGATGGGCACACTTGTTGTCACCTCTACATCAACAGGTTCCTTCTGCTCCTGCACAAAGAAACACACACACACTTTAGGTATCACACCATATGAGTCTTTGAGCTAGATTCAGATAACACATGTAGTTTAAGCACTGACATGGTTGACTCCCTGTATGACTGTACTGGGGCTGGAACTGGCCGTGGTGCTGGAGCTGGACCGCAGCGGCTGGCTGTCCGCTGCCTCTAGGGGACCCTCTGGCTCTGGGTCACCACTGTCCCCCTTAAACTCCTGGAAGTCATGGATCTCTACCTCATTTGCATCTCCTAGTGCAGCATGGGTCAGGGGGTCAACATCTAAAGAGTAAATGGAACAATTATGTAACTGAACTTCTCAACAGTTACGCGTTTAATCAAGATTGAGCTCTATAAAGTGATAGATAATGTAAGAAAAAGAGTCTATGGTTAGGAAAGAGACTAAAAATAGAGAAGCTAACTTGGTGTGTCCCCCTGTATGTCCCCTTTGATCATCTCGTTCACAAAATCTCCAAGAGATGAGTAGGAAGAGCTGGAGTCATCATATGCTTCACTGTCACTACCACTGAAATAAATAGTAAACAATAACAAATAAATCAAATTTAAAATAGTCAAAAACATTTTGAACACAAAAATCTATTTACGTAAATATACATTAGCATAAAGTTTGTGTTTGGTAAGATTTTTTTATTTTTTGATAGAGGTCTCTTATGCTCAGCAAAGCTTAATTTTTTTTTAATCAAAAATATAGTTAAAACAGTAATATTGTAAATTATCATTATAAATTAAAATAACTATTTTCAATTTTAAAATGTAATTCCGGTGATGGCAAATCTGAATTTTTAAAAAAATCACTTGTATAATGTATCAATTTAATGTATTGATGTATTTTTGATCAATTTAAATACACCCTTGCTGAATAAAAGTATTAATTTCTTCAAATTCAAACATTCTAACCCTAAACTTTTGAATGGTAGTGTATGTATGTACATGTAAAAAAGAATCAATAGCACATTTTTGTAAATGTGTATAAAGTTTCACGTTCAAAAAAACAAATAGACAAGTATAAGTGTGTATTTGGTGTTTTCAACCTGTCATCTGTTGGGTCTGAATCATTGGTCTCATCCTGCAGGGGTCCACTCAATGCCTCTGCCAGACGAGAATTTCCATCGTACACACGGTAGAATACTGGCTGTAACTGATGGGCGTACCACTTAGGCTTATCGCCTATTAGAGAAGGGTCGTACACATCTGAAATACACACAGATACACTGATTACACACATAGTGGGGAACGCATAATGGACAGTCTTTACAGTGAAACTGTTTGATTTTTTGCAAAGATGAGAATCATCAATCATTTCTAACTTTATGATAAAGACCTGTTACATCTAGAATGGGCAGATATGAATAAAGTCAGTTATAATTATTTACATTATTTAACATTTACACTGTTTAACATTTGCCACAAGGGGGCAAAGTGTGACATTCAAATCTGGAGGTCAAAGAAAAGGCAGCTTAAGGATGAAGGATCAAGTATATCTATGCCTCTTACTGTTATGAATCCTTTGGAAAGCCAGGTTGGTGGGGTTGAGAGCCCACTCTCCATAGTACTCCACCGCTTGGGTGTGGGAGAGCTTTTCGGTGAATCCACTCCGTCGCGGGCGAGAGGCTAAGAAAGACGTGGCCTGGAACGCCACCACAGGACGGGGGAAAAGGCGCAGAGTGCGTGTGTGCATCTGGAACCCTTGTAGCACATTTGGAGAGTTGAAGAATCTCACCATCGCCACCCTAATGGCAAGATCAAAATCATGTACATTATGGGGCAGAACAGAACAAATACTTTATGAGCAATTTTCTTAGCTTGTTTTAAATCTATTGTATGCAACATAATACACACAGGAGAAGTTTTCTTCAAAAAAATCTGATTCACCATGCATGCATGTGCACAAAAATGTGTTCAAAGCATCATTGTAATGTTAATACATTTGGAATACTCTAATGGACAGCATGCCTAAGTTTAGTCTTTTACATAAAATGCGGCTAAATCCCTTCCATTTAAGGAGTTTCCGCACACACACGCTCTCGCCTGACAGAACAAGATCCTCAAGCAATGCCAAGTGTGCTGTCCTCAAAGAATTCCATCTTAACATGTTTATAAGGCCACCAAGGGTGTATGATTTTGCATGTGTGCGCTTTCAGTTGTGTGTACATTTTTCATAAATTCAGAATACATTTTAGCACAAAAGCTATTGATAAATCATAATTTAAATTCAAGCATATAAACAGTTAGTGGATGAGAATATTTGAAATTCTACAAATACATGTTATGGCTTTTGGACCTTTCTATGGTCACAGAAAACTCATTTTCTAGATCCATTTGATACCTCAAATGGCACTAAAAACACAGTATTAACATAGAAACCCCGGTCAATCCCATCCCGTTAGATAGAGTATACAATAATTCATACCTTGTGGCAACATCAACCGAGTCCACATCATTACCGTAGATGAGCGGGTTGAACTCAGTGGAGGAGGGGGAGGCTTTGTCCCGACCAGGGGGCAACAAAGACAACTCCTGTCCATCCTGAAACTTCTCCAGATTCAGTATAGGCTGTGTGTTCAGACTCATGCTAGCCAGAGCCTGTATGGAGGAATTTAGACAGAGCGAGAGAGAGAGAGAGAGGTAGAGGAGGAATATGGATACAGGAGAGATCAATTTAACAATGAATCCTGACAGGGAAGATTGAAGTAAGAGCACCATCGCCTCAGGCAATCATGCCTGACATTGCAGGCCTACATTAATTAACTTCTTCTGTCTGCAAACCTTCTGAATGGCAAAGGTGAAACCAAAGTCAATGTTTTTATTTAAATAAGATTGCGCAAAATTAGATTGGGATAGTTCACCCAAAAGTGAAAATTCTGTCACATTACAACTTCCAAACCCAGTATCTTTTAATATCTATTTAATTTAGGTTGTTATTTACATATATACACTGATAAACACATACACAGAGCACATCAAATATGGTGCTTGAAACATAAAAACGAACCTCCCTGGTTCTTACAGAAGATCAAATGTGCTTGCATGACACACAAGAAAAAAACGTCATTGGTTCTCGCACATCAAACAAGCACATTTGAGCTTTGGTTTACCATATTTGGTTTCTCTATGTATGTGCATTGATCAATGTTATGTTTGTATGCGAGTAAAAGCCTAAATTAAATCTTTTCATTATATAAAGCGATCGTGTCTCTTCTGAATTTTCATATGGATTACTTTTCCAACGTCTTTATTAAACTGAAGCATCAATGTTTTGGTGAAATTAATGGATGGGCATAAATCTCTTATTTCATTGGAAATGTCTTTATTTGTGTTTTGAATATGGATGAAAGTATTTTATGTTTGCAATGACATGAGAGTGAGTAACTGATGACAGATCTTTCACTTTTGGGTGAACTAATCCTTTAAAGTTCTGAAAATGTTACAGAGGGATGAGAGAGAAAGCAATTGCCTGAAACGACTGTGCTGCATAAAAAATGTAATCAAATAGTCAAAATGTTAGAGGGAAGGGTGCGGTCATCACATAGAGCCATTAACAAAGCACTCTGGGAATTCTGCCATTGCTCACTCAATGCCTCTCAGCTGGCATTCCATCAGACCCTGCGTTTGCCACGCCATTTGACCAAACCAATCGCATCATCTGCTCCTGCTACTTACAATGATTTTTTTTATTTTTGCTTTGGGTTAATGAGCATAATGTAAGTGAGAAGTTGCATTGGAACATGCTCAAGCCAAACATAGAGCTATGAGAAACGGGGGCTTCTGTAAGACCTTCATCACACGGAGGAAGAGTGCAAAGAGTTAGAGGCTATGGAGGCAAACACAGTCACAAGTGTGTGAGTTTCTGAGTGTGTTTACTCAAAGGGTGTGGAATAAAGAAGTATCTGTATGGCTTCAATATTTGTTAGGGTTACTGAGAGTGTATGCGTTTAGGTCTACGAGTGTTGATGACAGGGGGAGAGACAGGAGTTATTTTTCCGTGCACATTCAAAATGCAAAGATTTGTGAACCTTGGAATCGGAGGCGAAGATCTGCTTTTGGGTGATCACAGTCAACCTTACCAGACACTGAAGGACACAAGAAAACATGGAGGCAATGTCACATGACTACCTGTCACTGAGAAAGTTTAGCAATCATGTGACTAAAAGTGAGCGGAGACAATTCAAGGAAGGAGAAAAAAAACAGAGAGACAAATAGAGAACAATTGAAGACACAACACGACCATTAACTGGACAGTATGAGTGCACACAGAAAGAAACAAAACACCAATCCGAAGAAAACCAGCGGGTTATGAGGTGGAAAGGGAAGCAGATCTCAAACAAACTTGATGGAGAATGTGTAGAAAGCTTAACCCATACTCGGTAGGTGCTAGTCAAGATAAAATGGCATTCTCAACCTATTTTATTTTTACTTCATTAATTGATGAAGTTTTTTTTTAGGAGTAAAACAGGATTTTCAATGAACAAAAAGCAAAACAGGATACTCTTTTTGGTGATGTCACCCCAACCCCAAGTGAACAGAGTAAATTTTGAACATAAACATTTCCCTAAAATCTGAAGCTCGATTGAGTGAGTAATAGACCGAAAGACAGTGACAAGAAAAATATAAATTTCCATATTGGCTCATGGAGTTCTTGAACCACTGAGTGTCTCTGAGTTTTTACATGACAGGGCACTACTGTACATCTCTAAAAAAAATGACCTTCAATCTAAATCAGGTTTTAAAACCATCATGATCTAAAAATGAGGACCTGATTAATGGTGATTCATAATAGCGAATGAGGAGTCATGACTCACGATCTGTGAGACGCAACTGATGATTCAGTGTACTGACTATTTTGGCTTGAGATATTACAATGACAGCATGATAATTATGTTTGATGCAAGATGAAACAAAATGGTAAATCAATTTGGCTGAGAAATTCTGCTACAGACTAACAAACACAAAGACAACAGATTGTGGTCAAATGAAATGCGTCTCTATTAAAGAGGCATCAGTGCATCACAATGGTCGATGACAAAACAGTGAAATGTTAATGGGGTTTGATTAAGCTCAGAGGTGCCCAGGATCAGGTCAGAAGCTCTAGATCAGGGTCTATGTGGGATTGTAAAGGGTTAAGCGAGAGAACTAGAACCATTATCGAGTCTATAGATGGGGAAACTCAAAACTTATTACCTCCAAGAGCTGGAACAAAAAAGGGGGAGAATATACAGTCATTACAATACATAAGTGATCAACTAAAAGATGAATTGGTAAACAAACTTTAGGAACATCAGAAAATGTCTCATTTTGTCTTCAAATGATAGTTAAAAATATCTGTGCATTGTCAGCCTTCTCTTTGTTTTAATTGTACTATTATAATTAGTCATGATTACAGCATCTGCTAGATGACAGTATAATTACTATGCATTGCTTCTAGAATCTAGTTAGTGTTCACTTCAGATTCACAGTTAATGGTAGGGCTCCTTAGAGAGATGAGAACATCTGGTTCATTTACCTGCTTCAAGTGTTTCTTCAGCTCAGAGGCCTCGGGTTCAGGAAGGGGAGGGAGCAATTCTGCATTGCTTGGAGCAATGACCTGCAGGGATAAAGATACACAACCCACATAAGACCGCTATATACACAATTTACAACATGTTAGAATCCACAAACTCCTGTCTGGGTAGTTCCAGATCGTGTAAATAGACAATATACCTTGTTGCAGTCCAGATCCACTAACCAAACATCATCTGGCATCCTAAAATCAGTCTTGTACAGGAAGAAACTGGCAGGGACACCAATGACATATGGAGTGGGTGCTAGCAGGAGCTAGAAAAAAAGAGATGTAGTTTGAAAGATATAAGGAGAGATTCATTGTTTATACACCAACTGTGCAAAAAAGATGTCATGTTACCTGTTCTGCGGAGGCCATGCAGGTGGGTAACAGTGGAATGACAGGAAACATGTACTCAAGGGGGTAAATCATTGAAACAAACGCCATGACGCTCATTGAGAGGGCGTTATAATCCGAGACTGCAGTACCACCTACAGACAGCAGAGGGTGAGAGGAAGTCCCCTTGTCAGTATCAGCGTGACCCACATAGACAAAATGAAGACTGATCTGCATGAAACAGCAGATCTACAGACAACCATTAACCTAATCAATAACACAGCAATAGTGTATATTTCAAAAGCTGGATTTTATAAATGTTGTTGCTCTCAAGTGTCAGCCTGTCCAATACTCTTGGTAAATACAGCATAAAAGATTTTTAAAAATGTACATCAGTACCGCTCACTATGCATGCACGACTATCATATTAAACACAAAACTTAAAGGATATTTGTGAGACAAGCTCAGAAGAAAATTCTGAATTACACTACTCCTATACAAGTTTAAAATAGCAATGCACTATGAAAATTCAGGTCAATACCGCAAATCGGTAATCATACTAATTTTGTATTAAAATAATTTTTATGAAAAAATACATTTCAACTGCTTTGTTAGTCGCTAGCATCAAAATCAATGTTACTCAGGAATAGAGCAGACAAAATGCAACCTCGGCGTCTGTTTTCAGGCCTTCTTGCTAATTTCTCTTTCTAATATTAACGTGGATCCTAAAGCTCTTGCCTGATCATAACCCTTCTTTTTCTGGTCTTTACTCGTTTGTAATGTCTCTCTCAGCCATCTCTGTAGCTCAACTCAGCTCACTCTCTCTCCCATCATGAGTGGACACGCCTCCTACTGTTTATTGGCTACAAGTGGGTTGAGGTGCTCGGTCCGATCCACTTTCAACAGCGTTTTTCAAAATACACTTACGGCACCTTTAAATACATTTTCCAGTGCATTGTTACCTTTACAAATACCCTTATAAAATAAAGAATGTTTTAAATAATAAAAAAAAATTAATATAGAGATATGCAATGCTGGTAAAAACAAAGCGATACATTTAAATATAAAACTTAACCCACCAGTAGGTGGTTAAGTCACTGTCTTAGTGAGCGAGTCATTCAAGCAAGTGGTTGTATTTATAAATGGGTCAATGAACCATTGACCCCCACGATTCGTTCAAAGCCGCTGATTCTTTCACAAAACACCGCTGTTTGCTTTTAAATAATAAAAACTATTATTTTGTTGCAAAGCAGATACAAAACAATACTGACAGTTTAAAATGTACATAACTTAATATTATCCTTCTGTTTGTTGAACTGCTGTATAAAATCATGTCACTTTGCAATCGTGTGTATATTTAAAAAAAAAAATTGCATTCTGCTCATATAATATACTATCAACATTAAAAACAAGAACTCACACAGGTATGTTTTTGCATTGAAGAGAGTTTGAGTCTTAAAGGGATACTCCACTTTTTTTGGAAATAGGCTCATTTTACAACTCAAATTTTACTTACAAGTTAAACAGTTGAGTTTTACCGTTTTTATCAGTAACTAGACAGTTTCTGGTCTCATTGACTTCCATAGTAGGAAAAATATATACTATGCGAGTCAATGAGACCAGAAACTGTCTAGTTACTGATATTCTTCTAAATATCAGAAAATCGGCTGAATGGATTCAAAAACGGTAAAACTCAACTGTTTAACTCTGGGGGAGTTGTAAAATGAGCCTATTTCCAAAAAAGTGGAGTATCCCTTTAAATTGATCTCCATGCACAAGCTGTGTCTATATTTGTTTCTTATGCTAGTATGTGCTAAAACCCCTCTTTTACAAAGGTGCATTGTCGAGAATGCAATAATGTAGTGCGATTTGCTAAGGCAGGATACTCTGCATCATATACTCAGATACTGAGACATCAGATACTCTGCGCACTGCTTGTGAGGATGCAGTCAGTTTTGACAGCAAAAGATGAGGCAATTTGATTGGATGTCATGTATTTGACCTTAGAAATACATGCTCGGTTTTAATGTTATTTTAAATTGGGGGTAGAATTAAATGAATGGCAAAACTCAGCATTTTGTTCGCGTACCTCACATACCACTAGGTTTGGGAACCACTGGAATATATTAGTATCTGGCTGATAATCATTTTCATGCAATGATAACAAGATATAATATAAATGGTAAATAGAATTTTATATACAATTTTATAAGATAAAATATTATGTCTAGATAAACTGAAAATTAATTTTGAGTAGTATAATAATATTACATACTAATATGAACATAAAATTCTTATATTGAAGTGTTACAGTATTAAATTACTAGTCAAAAGGAAATACTAAATTAAATACAATAGGGTAAATGAGCATAAACAATTAAATATCCAATATTGTACTGATTCCTATATGTATATATATATATAATCCCTCTACTGCACAGTGTTGCCATATGGCAACATACCCTTTCTTTGGACATTTCTTGAAATTTGAAAATAAACATAAGCTCATATTAATCTTAAAATTATGGTAGAACCTGGTGGTAGCCAATGATATGCTTTGATGACATCACATGACACTACACACACTCTTAAACTGTCATTTTTTCACACACTTTTGATGACTCCAGTTGCTGAAGAAGTGCTCGTGAATATGTGTATATTTTCCTCAATTTTTCATATTTCTTCAGAATTTAAAAAATATGTCAAGCATCTGGGGTAAGTTCTAATCTTTTTTCAATCATTGTCACATTGTTTTGATACTACTATTACCTTTTTATTCAATAAAAAAGTTATGTTGCAATATGGCAACATTGTGCAGTAATGGAACAATATTTTGCCCATGCTAATGCAGAGTAGCTTTGTATGGATGCACTGAAATAGTTGGATGGTTGTATTCTACTCATAAATTTATATATATTTGTATATATTTATAAAGTAAAGTAAAAGTAAAGAATAAAAGTAAAATATGTATACGCAAATTTTGTTTAGAAAATGCACAGTGCACAGTGTTGAGCTGATGTTGGGAAAGGTGTAAAGTAGATCAAGTAGATTTGAAGTTTTTGTCATTCATAAAATCTGTATGGTGAACAAAAAATAACCACATACACAAGTCCCTGTGCAGTCCCCATGCACACACGTGCCACACCACACACACACACCGCACACCACGCGCACACACACGCGCACACAAACATGCACACGCAAAGGCACAAAAACAGTTCTTATGAGTTTACGCCAGATGTTTTGTAAATGTTGTTGAAATAATGAATGAAAATTAGTTTCATATTTTGTACACAAAGCTCTTGAAAACATTTTAAATAGTAAAAACCATTTAATTTCTATAAGACATGTCTGTAATCATATATGAATTTCATGTCATTTAACGGGAGAAAACTGTTCCATTGTCGCACAATGTTGCCATATGGCAACGTACCCAAAAGTACCCCCCCCCCCCCCCAAAAAAAAGAAAAGAAATGTTCATTTGAGTCTATTTTATATATAAAAAAACACTCAAACATTTTTTTCCATGATTGCATAATAATGCGTGCAGTAAATATATATATATACATACATACACTAACTAATATCGGCCAATAACTGATAAGGTACTGCTATATGGTGCATGGGTTAAGTACCATGGTATTTCTGGACGTTTACCATGGTGGTACCATGTTCTTTGATGTATCTTATAGTACCATGAAAATAGTACACAAATATGGTAATCTATGGGCCTATGCCATCTGATAGAGTTAAGCTGTGTCCCTCTGACCATCCATACCTTGTGTTCCAGCAGAATGCAGGCCAGGACCTGCAGACAAGCATCGACTCCCAGCAGCTCCAGGGGCAGATGGAGAGGGAAGTCTACAATGCTGAAGCGGGAAGGGTCTGGAAGGGCAAAGGTCAGTCCAGGCTGCAGCTCGTGGGGCAGCACTTCCACGTCAACACGTCGCTGACCGGCGACAGGCACTGGGGAATGCAGGAGCCGATATACCCATGACTCGATCTCCCTCAGGTCCTGTAGCACCTGACTGCCCTTCTCCTTTTCCTCAACGGACAGAGCGCCAGTGAACACACGCCACATTGTGTCCCTGTGGGAGAGAAATACATATTTACACTTATCTATAAGGATCAGGGCTCGGGTTCAAAAGTACAACCAAAATAAGTATGACAAGCTCTCTTCCCCTTTCAGTTATTTTTGTTCATATTGCTGCATGTTTCTATTTCATTCCTTGAATTTTTTAACTTTTAATTGTCGTTCATTAATTCGTTTTCAATTATCATTAGGCATTATCTTGATTCAGTCTGGAGGACAGAAATAGCACAAAAACAGTGGCAGCTGGCATCTACGGTTCAGGATTAAGCTACTAGTCTAATCACTTTAAGCAAAATGATGGTACCACAGTGATCAGGCACAAAGTTCAAAAGCTCTACAAGCACCAGATAACACCAACACAAAGTGTATGTTAACTACACAAACCATGATGCCCAAAAAACTCAAAAAATATGCTTTCTTCTCTGGGGTGAATATCTCCAGACTGGAACTCGGTTGTCAGATGACAGTCAACACAACAGATATATTCACAACAGAGAAGGAAGTACATGGATAATTACTTGAGTTTTTATAGGTTTTTGGTTTTGTGTTAAGATTGATTATTCAAAAAGGTGCACTTATGGCTTTTCCTGGGTAAGCCAAAGTAAACAGCAGCACTAATATTCTCGTCTCGTATTCAGCAAACCAACAACCAAGGTCAAATTTTTCAATAAATAACTAATTAAATTTCAATAATCTAATAATACAATTCCAAACCCAATGCATGTTTCCAGAGCACTTGGAATATAGTCGCAATGGATCATTCTGTGATCAAGTTTGACTTTGATGAGAACACCAGGATGAGATTTATTTGTGGGTGAACTATTTCTTTAATACCGACTCTGCATCATTGCAATGGCACCCAAGATTTATTGCTGGCCATGTCCAATCCAGATTTATTAAAATCCGTACAGTGCCCTCCAAAAGTTAAGAAATCCCCAAGGCAAAATGGGTTTGAATAATGTCAGCATGTATCCTTACATTTTCTTGCAGAGCCGGGGCCCATTAGAGAGCCTTATGATGACTTAAAAGTATTTAAATGTATAATTATTACTATATTAAAATAATCTAACTCTAATCTAAATGCTAAAACAAACATAAAAACAATATTGTAAACAAGTCATATTCCAGTTTACATCTTGAATATTGCGTTGGAAAACGGGTGGCCTTCAAGTCAAAAAGGTTGAGAACAACTGCATTAAAGGATTAGTTCACTTTTTAAAAAACTTTTGCTGATAATTTACTCACCCCCATGTCATCCAAGATGTCCATGTCTTTCTTTCTTCAGTCGAAAAGAAATTAATGATTTTGATGAAAACATTACAGGATTTTTCTCCATATAATGGACGTCAATAGTAGCCAAAACGGTTCAAGGTCCAAATGAGTTTCATTGCAGCTTCAAATGACTTTAAATGATACCAGACGATGAATAAGGTCTTATCTAGCGAAACGATGCGCCATTTTGAAAATAAATAAAACAGTTAAAGTTTATTAGCACAAATGCTCGCCTTGTTCTGTCCTGAGATGCACGTTCGTGATTCGCCTGTTCGAACTCGTTCATCAAAATGAACAAATCTTTTTTCGAGTCATTTTATTCATTCAAAGAACGAAATGACTCGAAAAAAGATTTGTTCATTTTGATGAACGAGTCATTTGAAGCTGCACTGAAACTCATTTGGACCTTGAACCGTTTGGCTACTATTGACGGCCATTATATGGAGAAAAATCCTGGAATGTTTTCATCAAAATCATTAATTTCTTTTCGACTGAAGAAAGAAAGACATGGACATCTTGGATGACATGGGGTGAGTAAATTATCAGCAAAAGTTTTTTAAAAAGTGAACTAATCCTTTAAGAGTAACTTGCAATTATCATTGGAGACTTATAATACTATAATAATATAATGCTTATAATACTGTTTTGCCAAGGCTTTTCTGGTCCATCATTTATCCCTACATAACACTTCTTTTAAAGATCCAGACAGGCCAGACTATGGTTGTGTGGGCTGAGTGGAGGTACTGCAGTAAGTCATAATTGGTTCATCTGAGAACTCCCACTTCTCACAGCTGCTCTCTGAGAACAGTCAGTGGCCTCAATCTGTCACACAGCCTGTCTCCACCAGCTCCACACACTCTCTAGCTCTTAACATGTTCTGTTCTCTCACTCTACCCGGCGTTATCTTTTTCCCCTCCACTGTCAATTTGCAGTGTCAAAACCACTGAGACGTCTTTATTAATCTGTGGTGTAGCTGCATATCGTTAAACTGTTGCATATTAAGACAGGCCTGTTTAGGGACATGAATGCTAATATTGACTCTCTAGCCAACCACAGTTCTGCAATGAAATATGACACTAATGTTATATCATATGCAAAACAGTTGCATATTATACTTATTGCACATGCACCTTTTGACTAATGAAGTTACATACTTTTACTGTCATTCCAATTACTAGATAAGTAACTAAAAAAAAAAAAAATGTGATTACTTACAATTGATTACTTTTGATTGTGATTACTTTTTATACAGATTACTACGGAGCCCCTAAAGGGACCTTTGCAAAAAATAAAAAATATCAAGACTTTCATGTGCGCTTGTGCGCACAAGATACGTTTTTCGTGAGCATATGAAAGTCTG
The DNA here is from genome assembly GCA_036326025.1 of Chrosomus eos. NCBI lineage: Eukaryota > Metazoa > Chordata > Actinopteri > Cypriniformes > Leuciscidae > Chrosomus > Chrosomus eos. The sequence goes on from CM070818.1 coordinate 23,678,949, forward strand.
TAAATGTGTATTTTTGCAAAGGTCCCTTTAGGGGCTTTGTAGTACTACGCTAAACAAGGCTGCATTTGTTTGATTAAACATATGTACAGTAAAACAGTAATATTAGACAGTTACCTCTAATAACAGATCACTCTAAATTGTAATGTGGACAAAGTATTTTCTAAAAAGCTGCTTTGAAACGATGTGTATTGTGAAAAGCGCTATACAAATAACTATTAATTGAATATTGTGTAATTTATTCCTGTGATGGCAAATTGTGAATTTTCTTGTTTCTTTTAGAATGATCCTTCAAAAATCATTATAATATGCTGATTTGGTGCTCAAGTAACATTTCGTATTATTCTTAATGCTGAAAACCATTGAGCTGCTTAATATTTTTGTAGAAGCCGAGATGCATTTTTTTAAGATTCTTTGAAAAAATAGTTCAAAAGATAAGCATTTAGTATTTACTGGCTCTTTTGATCAATCTAATGTGTCCTTGCGTAATAATAGTTGAAAAATATAATAATCTTACTGACAGTTGTGTATATTCAGATTATTCGTATATGAAATCTGAACTTTTCCAGGACTGGACATTATAATTTTAAAATTCTCCTCATACTTCCTGGATTTCCATAACCGCAGGTTTCATGCGTTTCATTAATGGAGAACAACAATAGTGAAACAGAGTTGCTTTAGTGGTTTAAGTGTGCTGATAAAATGAAAACTGATTTCTGGTTTGTTGATTAGGCAGTTGGACTGGCATATGGCTATTCTCACACAGAGTAGCCCAGTTGAGAACAGTATGACGCATGGTGCGTTTAGTCATTACGAGGTTGAGTCGTGCATACTGAAAGGCTACAAATGTGGGTAAAGCCAAGGTCACTACGGTACTGAGAGAACATTATGACACTCACTGCAAAGTCACTATAGTGGCACATATACACACAGTAAACTCTTGATGGTGTCTGAGTCATTTCAATTATAAAATTTCACTGTAATGGGGCATAAGGCCATGTTTGAGACTGCCAAGTAGGTAGGCACTCTGATTAAAACAATAAGTAAGGGTGTACTTAGGCACAATGCAAGAATAAACTCCGCTTTCACCAAGTAATATAGTCCATTAGCCAAACTGTAGGCTGTTTACGATTGTCAAGAGCACGATTCTGCGCTAATATTTCCAACAGCTAATATATTTTTTTTATAAACAAACAGATTCAATGCTTTACGTCTGTTTTCATGACTGAGATTAGTCTAAAGGCTACGACCCACAAAGCCGACAGCAAAGAGCTACTGTAGCGTCGACGAAAGCCTGTGTGTTCGCCTCGCATCTGCTCTGTCATTGAACACACCGCAAAGACTACTGCCAACCAGCACATACGTTCTGCCTGTAAGGAAATAACTGTCTTACCAGCAGCTCTCTATATTCATCATTTAAACAGGGAAACTTAAACTGTGACTGCATATTGGCCTATACAAACCATAAACAAAGCAGCGCTTGCTTACCATTTTGAACATCAGTCATGTTGAACAGTTTCTTCATTCCAGGCAGCTAATGTTGCTATGAAAGTATTCGTATATTGGAATGCTCAGGTAAGATAACGTAAAATTAGAACAGCCGTCTGTTCTAATCTGTTCTAAAGTGCTTTCATCATCACTTTCAATTTTATTCTCATGCACTGACTCTCTCGCTATGCTGAATCGGCCCAAACCATCAGCGACGGGGACCTGACTACAGCCGAGTTGTGGAACACACTGCAAAAACAGACAGATGTTCATCGACGGCCCTATATTGGTCGACTGTCAGCTTGGTGTGTCACAACCTTAAACACAGGAGGAATCTGATTCTGTATCATTACTTTTAAGCCTCCATCAAAGGAAAACCACAAAAAACTACATTCATTACACATGCACAGTGAAGATGGTTATTGATGCGCCTATTCATTTTAAGGCCCATTCACACTAGGCAAAAACTATAATGATAATGCCCAATAATGCTGGGTGTCATTATTGTTACAGCTGTGGTGTGGACTTCCCGATTCTGATATAATTAGAGTGATTATTCAAACTTTTCATAGTTATTGTCCTGTGTGTGAATGGGTCTTTATAGTATGATTATTGACAAACACAAACTACCACTAACTATGGACTAACACTTAGCAATGTAAATGTAGCATCAGGCAAAAGCTGAAGTCACAGATGCCATTGTAGAAATACTCCATTTCCAGTCAGCAATGAATAATTAATTCCAAAAGGGTTTATGAAAAAGTGAGTCATGTGATCTGGACATATTCAAGATGACGTGACTCTACCTAATAAAACAGCTTCTCTATGACTGGAATTTTCATCTCATCTCAGATGTTTTTCCATTCATACCTTTATTTGCAACCACACCCCCCCTCCCCTCCATCCCCCCTGAATGAGCAAGAAAAAGCTTTAAAAAAATTGCATCTACATGGAATATATGAACTACTTCACTACAGCTGAACACTCAACACAGGCTGCCGTACTGGTTAAATTATTCTCCACACTTGCAAGCAAATAAAAGGGGTTTGGCAGGACAATTCAACTGCAAACAAATTGAGGCCTGTGAACGCGACTGTGGCTCATGGTGGATGTGGTTGCTAGGTTACGCAAGAATAGACTTTGCTGAGGAAATCAGAGATAAAAATCCTTCCACTCAATGCTTATTGATCTGCAGCAGAGTGCTACCGTGCACATTGTTTACCAATAGACACTCAAGGATTTAGTTACCGTTACCACTGTGATATGTGAACGAGATCTTGTTAAAACCACTCCTGTGTGGAGAATAACGCTGCAAGGCTGCTTGCACATTGCACAGCCCTTCAGGAGGAAAAAAGCAGCCCCTCTCTCCTTCACACAATCCCAGCCCGTCACACCAACACTCATCTTCATACTCCTTCCTCTCACTCGTCCCCCTCTCTGAGTCATAAGGGCTATCACACATCCTTCCACTTGTGATTTCATTTTATAAAATCATCCGCACCTTTTTACTCGTCATTCTAATCATAACACTATACAGGATCTAACAACATTGAGCCCTTATGGCATTCCCAGCATAACATATTTAAAGAGGTAATACACACCAAAACACGCAATTCTTTCATTGTCTACTCATTTTCATGTTGCTCAGTTATATGAGACAAGTTTTTTGTTGGTTGAAATGCAATACCAAGATATAAGGACAAGAAGAAACCTTAATGGGTTCTCTCGTGTATCACGATTATCCAGATTTGAAAAAGTGCCAAAGATTAGGGAGTTTTGAGAGAAAATTGCCTTGCATTGATTTTTTTTAAAGGGATACTCCACCCAAAAATGAAAATTCTGTCATCATTTACTCACCCTCAAGTTGTTGCAAACCTGTATGAGTTTCTTTCTTCTGCTGAACACAAAGGATGATATTTGTGTTGTTTGGCACCAATGACTTCCATTATATATATTTTTTCTACTATGGAAGTCAATGGTGCCAAACAACTGTTTCCAATCGTTCTTCAAAATATCTTGCTTTGTGTTCAGCAGAAGAAAGAAACTCATACTAGTTTGCAACAACTTGAGGGTGAGTAAATGATGACAGAATTTTCATTTTTGGGTGGAGTATCCCTTTAAGCATGATACTGTAAAATCAAATGAGGTAAGTTAATGTAATCATGTAATTTACTAATATTAAAACAGTAACAAAACTGATAGTGTTTCAGATTTCAACCTAGATTTCAGATTTCTATTTCATCACTAGAATATCATTTTTTTTTTGTGTGAACTCAAGAGTAAATCAAAATGGAGGATTTATAAACAGAGAGGCAGAATGTTGCCAGTTGTTATGTTGTGAGGCAGAGATAGCATCATCTGGCAGATCCAAAGTATTTGACACACACATCTACTGTAAGATATTGCAAAACATTGCGGTTATTAGGCGTCGCTTCTGTGCTCAAGTATTATCTTACTGAATCTCAGGGTAAAGTTACATAACTACATAATCCACAGAAAAGAACAAAGAAGGCTGTTCTCACCGCTGTGTGGACTTGGCAGCACCGGGTCTCTGGTTGAGCCGCTGGCTACAACAGTCCACCATGCGTTTGAGGATGTACAGACACTCTCTGAACGTAGAAAAGAAAGGGTAGTGGCTAATAATACACAGAGACATTAACGTGCTGTTCCGGTTCTGTGGTGCCAGTCGGCCACTGCGTTTGGCTCGTGGAGACTTTCCAGTGCTGCCCGGCTCGCCTGGCGGCAAAGCCCCATCTGCTGCAGGGGGCACTGTAGATTCCCCTGGAAGTGTCAATGAAGAGGAGTCAGATTTATCTGTGGCCTCCACTGCAGAGTCTGTATGAGGAGCCCTTTCTCCTGCATAAAGTAAAATATTAAGGACAAATTATGTAGTGACTGCACCCTTACAGCCATATGTGATGTTCAAGATGGGTTACAAATGGTTAGTTTCCAAAACCAGGACACTAATCAGTTGAATTAGGATGATAAAATGGTTGCGTCTCATAGAACTGCTATAACCTCTGACCTTTTCCTTCAGCTCGTGGGCGATGGTGGCCCTTCTGGAAAGAGCGGTAAAAGTTGAGGCAGATTCCATAGCGGGTGATGCCCGAGTCTTTGTCGGTGAGAGCGAAGACAAAAGAAGTGTCGTCGCGGAGGCTGACCCGGCGCTGACGGATGCTCAGGCAGCCCTCAGGCTGGCAGAAGAAGACAACGTCAGGGGGCAGAGGAAAGTCATTGTGGTCCTCCAGCGGATAGCGCCTCAGCAGCTGAGGTGTTTGTGCCACACTATCGCTGCTGGGTTGCCTGATCAGGAAAAGGTAAAAAAAAAAAAAATGTGAGAGACAGGAAGACAGATCTCTGGCTTTTCTCAGCCCCAGTGCTTGTTCTTTTATGCACTTTGTACAATTGCTATACACTGCCATCTAAATGTTTGGGGTCAGAAAGATCTTTTTTTGGAAAGAAATGAATTTATTTAGCAAGGATGCATTAAATTGATCAAAAGTGACAGTAAAGACTTAAATTATTACAAAAGATTTCCATTTAAAAACTGTTCTTTTGAATTAATTATCAAAGAATCCTGAAAAAACAAATGTATCAACACTCAAAAAAATGAACTAGGAAGGTTGTGCACTTTACATAATATATTTATATTTAGTTTACTTATAATAATTGTGTTTTTTGACTTTAAAATGTTTTTTTCTATTAAGGTCTACGTAATTATGTCCTCAACTTAACAGTACAAAATCCTAATGTGTTGCCTAAACACAAACCATTTATGTTAAGTAAAAAATTCTTACATCCAGAGGGTGGCAGTATAGAGCGACGCCAACGGCCATTTTGGCCGAACTTAATTTGATTGTGTTCAATCTGCTTAAATATGTCAAATTTAAGTTTACTTAATCCGCTTGTGTTGGTTTACATGATTGATTTGTGTTGCATTAACTGAAACTGGGCGGTGCTTGTTAGTTCCCAGCATGCTTTGCATATGGTTGAATTAAGAGAGAATAAATGTTGAAATTAAGTGTTATTTTATGTGTTTTTGAGAAAATGAGAAAAGGGGAAGACTTGATAGTGCGTAATTGTGTTTAATGCTCAATTAAATTGAAATTATTAGAATCATTTAAATTACAGTGGGTTACCATTGTGAAGAAGAGTGGAGCATTTGGTTATGGGTGAAGACTGATTCAGCTCTCACAGCAAATGCCTTGCCTAATGAAGCGTTTACATCTTATCATTTAAGATGCTAAAAAGACCTATTGGTGGCAAATATTTGGCGGTAGTCTAGAAATTATATTAAATTATATTATATTACATTGTATGAATGAATTTATGAACTACAATACCTGAATCATATCAGTGGGTCTAAAACATTGCAAACTAGTTGGGCTGACACTAATAAATTAAGCTGTGCCCAACCATAGTAAATAAATTGAATCAACCCTAATAAATTAAGTTGACCCAACGTAAGTACATTAAATTGGAATAACAGAATTGCATAATGCTGAAATAAAGCAAGTTAATCATGTGGAAATCCTTTCCATGATTTTTTTATGTTCATTCAAAGAGTTATTTTTTTGAGTGAAGGTTTGTAAACTTGTAAAAGAGATTATAATCTCAATGTGATCTTTTCCCTGGTAAAATAAAGATTAAAAAAAAAAACAATACAAGCGTTTTCAACATTGATATTAAAAAACGTTTCTTAAACATCAAATCTGCAGAATGATTTCTAAAGGATCATGTGACACTGAAGACTGAAGGAATGATGGTGAAAATATGGCTGTAACATCACAGGAATAAATAACATTTTAAAATATTTTCCCAAAAAAAAAAAAATGACTTACAGACCCCAAACATTTAAATGGTAGTGGTACATATATACAGTATATGCATACATAAAAATAATAATTATACAACAGGCTGGAATTTTGAGAAGGACAGGAGCTGCTCCACAAACATAAAATTCCCAGGCTCCTGATCCATCATATTGTGACCTGATGTCAAAACTACAGCTGACCACAATAACACACAACCACATTCAAAGGATGGGTAAGTGATTTGTTCCAGAGTTTTTTTTTTTTGTTATGCTGGTTAAAAGTTTCTTTACATCCTGATAGCAATCAGTAAGTTAAGTGGTCTAAATGTATTTATATATTTATAAATGTCTGTGGAAGGCATAGGACCATAAAATGTTCAACGAATTATGTCCTACTGCCCGTCAACGTATGTATCTTACATATGTACTGTACTTCAGCACTGCTTGGCCAGATCACATGTCATCAGCACGTTTCATGCTACAGTCGTGTTTAAAATTTTACATACACCTTGCAGAATCTAAAGATTTTTTCTGAATCATACAGTCACTGATGGAAAAGGTTAAATTATGCAAAATAATGCAAAAAAAAAAAAACAAGTATTATTCTGAAGAACATTGGGCAGTTTAACTGCTCAGGACAAACAAGAACAACCATCACACAGACACAAAAAACAGTCATGGATCATCCAGGTAACAACACATTATTAAGAATCAAGGGTATGCAAACGGGGTAATTTTATTAATAAATTCAGCTATTTTTTGTCTTTTATGTAAAATATATTTTTCAGGACAGTACTAGATAAAAACATGCAGTTTGTATGATCTCTCTTATTTTGTAAAAACAATTAACATTTTGCAGATTCTGCAAGGTGTATGTAAACTTTTGAGCACGACTGTATGCAGAGTTAGACAGTCACCGAGCACGCAAACTGAAACGGCAGCCACGTTTTACAGTTGCTCCTGAACCAAAACAACGAGCTTATGCTGCGTTCATGCCAAAACTACTGTAATCTGTAGGAGATGGAAACTGCTCAGAGCAGTTCATGACTTGAATTTATGCTTTCAATGGCAACAATATCAATGCCGAAATGAATCTGCAGCAGCAGTCAGGTAGTACAGGTCAGTGCTCTTTATCGTTATGTGCTTTGAGACATGAGGTAGTTTTAGCACCATCTCTCGTGACGCTTTTGTTTGCTTCCTACTGTACACGCGCTCATGTGTTTTGGGCGAGGCGTGGCTTTGGAGACGCTCTGAAGGGAGGGTGGGATCTTATGCTTTCAAATCTAGCTGGCTACTGCTAGCCTCTCTGAAAATTGCCTTGCCTACCTTTAACATTAAGCTATAAAATAGCACTTAGAAAAAAAAAATTCTAATTTATGTGTTATGGTGTTATTTTGTCATTTTACTATTTGTTTTATGTGATGCAGTGGCTGTACAAATTTTCCTCTGGGACAATAAAGTATACCTTAACCTTAACATTAACTGACAGTGTACAGCTAAGACCGGTCCCCTGAACACACCTTGCACAGGCAATGTACTAACAAAACACATAATGAGTTAACCTGTGATTCAATTCTTCTGCAATTTACTTAAGCACCTATAGAAGCACACATAAACACACCCACACACCACTGAACAATCTTCCTTACCTGGCTCCAACTACCACCAGGTAGTCCAGGAGGCGGGGACATGGTTTCTTTTTCTCCATCTCTGTATTGGGAGTGTTTCTAAGTCATGGCAACTGTAGCAACGATCAGCTCTCGGGCAGGCAGTCGTTCAATCAGGTGCAGCAGAACTAGGAGTTGGACGATCGAGGAAGGCAGTGTCCAATCATTGCGGTCTGTGGTGTGCACGAATGGGGTCTGGAGAAGAATAAGGGTGAACATTATAGAAGTAATCCATCACGGTGCTTTAAGTAATTTTCGAATGGATCAGCATTCAGAAAAAATCCCCATTTCTTGACAGTATCACTGAAATAGGTGTCCTGAAATGTCAAGACTGTCTCTGTACCAGCTCTAGGCTTTATAAATGGCAAAAAAATGTTCTTGCTCAAAACTATTTTGCTCAAAACTTTCTTTCTTATTTCGCTGTTTCATACAAATATTTGCCAAAATGTTGGTGCATAATTTCCTTAAAATATCATTTTTATTCCAAAATTGTTTTGTGTCTGGCAGTACCATTCATATATTTCTAACAGCAAGCTATACAGTCAAAACAAAGCACACTGTACAAGCAAAACCTATGCAGTCTTAACACATCTTGACAGAAGGCTCAGCAGCAAATGCAAACACACACACACACACACACACACTCTTATAAACTAAAGGGATTGGAGCCCAGCTGTGTCCTCACAGCATGGATTTGCCATTTGTGTTCCTCATGTGTTAGTGCCCATGCATGAGCACCTGCCCCAATGTAAATACAAACGAAAGCAAGCTCAGTCAGATTTCATTCAAGAGAAACACACTTTGCACAATATCCGGTTTTAATGATAGGCTTTCATTTCAACATTTCAACCTGTTAAAAGTCAATAAAATAGATGTATTGTCTATGTCAACATGCAATTTACTCAAGCTGGACATGCTTCTGGATCAATGTACTTTGTTAACTAAAACAAACATTAAGACACTCATCATGTGAAAGGTTGTAAACAGAACAATAATTATGAAATGAGAGCCAGATGCCGTTTCAGAACCAGATTCTTCTGCCTTACTGCAGTCTCAGTTTTTTTCAGTATTGACCCAAAAGTGGGCGGGTGCTTATCTGAAGTTCTGGGCTCTGCTCTGCAGAGAGTTCTCCATCACGCTCTCACACACAAAAAGACACCTGCACCCTACATCAATCTGATAAATTAATGGTTAGAAGTAATTTCTTGATATCACAGCTCAGAATTAAAGAGCCTACATTACACTTATTTACAACAATTTTATTTTTGGGGTGTACTAGAATATATTTACATGATTCAAAGTTAAAAACTCATTTTTTCACATACTATACACTGATGCAGCACCTCTTTTCACCCTCTGCCTGAAATACTCTGTTTTAGTTCATGTCAGCCCGGCTTTCTAAAATGCCAAGTTCTCTACTGACTGGTAAGCTGGCCCAGTCGGTTGTGACTGGTCAACTGCTTAGAACACATTTTTGAAATGTAACGCCTATTACCAAACCGTGTTTCAGCGTCCAAGGCTTCATGAGTACCCATAACAGTATTATATCTATCGTAACTATGTAATACCGTCCAATAACGGTATTGGAAGTCCATAAAAGTGAGAAAGGGGAAAGAAAACAGCATCACCTCAGCATAGGGAAACCACTTAATCAACTGTTCTTTAAGGGTGGGCCAAAGCAGCAAATGTTAAACATGGTGACTTAGCTAAGTCATGGAAATAATAGCAGGACTATAAAGCATGGATTTTATGCTTTGTAACTTTGCAGATCGTTTACATGTACAAACTGCTATATTACACAATAAAGGAAAGGTAAAATAAAAAAGCATAATATGTGCTCTTTAAATAAAACTCATGTGGCCCCAAAAGCAGAACCCTTCATAGCAATAATGGTGTTATGCAATATATGTAACTGCGTAGTGCGTACGGCTCACGAAACAAGGACTTCTGCATTCAGCAGCATCTTTTCAGGGTCAACACTGAGCAGGTACTCACTCTATAGAAGACATTCAAGTTCATTTGTCAAGATTTGTGCACCACAGCTAAATATATTTTGTATTTATTAAAGTCCTTGTGAACTAGAAGATGCAACCGACTTCAATTCAGTGTTGTGATTTATTTCTAAGTGAACCTTTCGCACCACCTCTCCATCCCTCGCTCATAGCAGACTGACGGTTGGAGAGGAATGGTTAAGGATATTCAACCCAAGCCATCAAACTGACGTCATCAGAGAGGAAACGTCATTCCAGCATGGAAGCAAATTTTCAGATTTCATTTCTGAGTATCAAAGGTGCTCTAAGCGATGTCGGATGACGTCACTTCTTGACTCAAACTGCTTTTGAATGAGTAGCCCAGTTAGCAAGTTTGGCATTGCCCAATAGGATGTATTAATGTGAGAGGAGCCAATGGGTTCCCACTATGATTAGTAGCCTCTTTTTTCTGCTGGAGTGGCACTTTCTGCTCTTCCTCCGTCACTCTTAACAGCTCAGATGGGAAGAGGTGGTGGAAGGTAGGAGAGTAGATAGATGGTTTGTGACTAACAGATCAATAACGCCTCTATTTCTTCCTCTAAGCATCACCCGGCTCATCTGACACCAGGACCTCTATGTTGTTATTTTCTTAAATCACAGCTCTCACAACTGACCCGACATAAATCACTTGCACTTGCAGCGGAGGCTTTTATGAGCTATGGGATGCCTAAAAACAGATATTTAAAGTAGGGCAGGGGTGTAAAGTATACAAGTAATTATACTTCATTTATACTTCATTAAATACCAGGGGGATACTGAAAATGAAATGGAATATTCATTACTAAGTTACATTTCCAAAGGCAAAGATTATGCGTTTTACAAATTACAATCCTGGCTGAATTTTAAAAGCCAATGACATACACTTCACTGCAAACTGTATTGGGCCACAACTATGCTTTTTTTCCCCCTCATTAAGAGACGTTTCTGAAGATGGATGACGACTTAAGTGTGAACATGGTCAACAATCAGTCTATACACTACATATACATGTCAACCAACTAGAATAACATTTTATTCTAGACGTATACTTTTAACAAATATGATTAAAAAAACAATAGCTTTACACAACAATGCTGTTATTTACATTATTTCCTAACATAATATGGCTGTATTTTAGTTTTTATAAAATATAAGTTAATTCCACAAATAAGGGTTTAGCATTTAGCTCAATTAGCCTACCAGAATTTGTGTACGATAATGAGTTGATACTATATGACGTGTTAATCTTATATTCAGTGCATGACATTAAGCCTTGTTGTGCGCTTGTCCTTCGGACAAGTAAATCGGTCATTCACTTGTTTGAATAAAAAAAGTTACTTGTCCAGAGGGAAAACAATTTTTTGGTGGTGTAAACAATTTATTCTGAAAAAATATTTTCATCAGTGTTCTTTCAGTTTTTACTTACTTAAATCTGCATATTTATTTATATTTATCTCAGGGTAAATATATTTGCAGCAGACGAAATAAATATACTGTCTTCCCGACAGTCAAAGCGGAGTTACATCACGAAAGTGCGGAGCAAGCAAGCAAGGTCATAAAAATGTAAAAGAAATAATGATTTTTAAAATTAATTAGCAACATTATAATACAATAATGTTTTTAAAAATCTCCCAAAGCTGCACACACAACAGAAACACTTTTACTTTAGCTTTTGTTATAACTTTCCTGAAGCATCTCATAGAACATTTTTAATCCAAAGCCAATAACGGGCAGCTGTAAAGTAATGACGCACTCAATGTGCCCTCTATTTTACTAAACTACCCAGTTAATTAGGTAGCGTAAAACAAATCCCAGACCTCATCACCTCCAGGGAACATATGTGCATGAGTCTTTTGGAAACGTGACATGATCTCGTCCTCTGTCAATCATATTGTCGCTGGCTCATGGCTACAATCAGCCTCGGGTAATGAGATTCCACATGGTCGCCGTGGAAACCAATACAGCCTCTTTTCATGAGCACAGCTGTGACAGCTATTTTAAACAGACAATACACTGTCCCAATCACCATACACACAGAAAGACAATGAACAGCCTTTGGCCAATAAAACAAGCATGAGCAAAATGAAAATGAGCAAGGCTAATTGCTTCTTTCCATTCAGAGAAATTAACAAACAAATGCCTCAGCAAATCATAAATCAGCTATTGCATTCAGTTCTCCACAGTAAAGTCTGTAATGGATCTGACTGAAGTTTAGGGCTTTTCATGCGTTTCCGAAAGTCTTAAAGGAGTCCTATAATGCCATCTTTGTACAAGTTAATATGAATCTTTAGGGTCTAAATAAAAACTTTGTAATATACTTTTATTAAAAATTCTCATTAGTATTTTAAGAAAACACTCATTTTACCTGCTCAAAAACAGCTCTGTTTTCAGCACGCCGTTTCAGTGCATATGCCTTTAAATGATAATAAGCTTTGGTCACTCCGCCCCTCTGTTCTGTGCATACAGTTTTTAATAACACAATAACCATAACGCGTTGTTCATTATAAACGTGGGATTATTAATTATATCGAGAACGTCGTAACGTTACATACAATACATGCCGTAATGGACCCTGAGTGTAAACATTAGCCACATTCATTGTGAAGCATGCAAGCGATTTGCAAAGATTAATATATAGGTTAATAAAACGTTACACACTTCTTCTGGAGGTCCAGCAGGAACACGAATAGTTGGTACCGATTCCTTTTTCAGGAGCAGCTTCTTTAGCAAAACCAGCTTTAAACTGACCCTCGTTTATAAAGCAGTCTGGTGTGAAATGATTTGCGCAAACATGAACATTGACGTTGATCGTGGGGAATATTCCCTTCGTAAACAAAACTCAGCCACTGCGTCTTCAGCGGTTCGGATTTAGGAACATTAAAATGACTGCTGTGTTCGTTATTACACCCAAGAACAGAACACCACAATCGCTTAGTCTCCATTCTGCTCCAGTGTAAACAATGACGGACTATGATGAGCTCGCTCAGGGCGGGTCTGTGTTGAAACGCTGCTGTCAATCAACAATCGTGGGATGGGCGTCCGTTTTATCTACGTCACAAAAACGAACGGCTCAATTTGAGGCAGGGGAAAACATATAAGGAGATTAAAAAAAACACTGGATGGATTTTTATCATTATATGATGGTTGTGTACAGGCACTGCGAAGACACATTTCAGTACAATCAACTTGTAAAAGTGCATGTACCATTATATGACCCCTTTAAATGATCAGAACTCAACTGGTCTGTTAGAATGACTGCAAAGAAAAAACACAGAGAAAGATGTTAAGCTTCTGCTGTACATTAGCAGGTTTCCAGACTGCGACCAAATTGGTCGCATATGCGACCGTTTTTTGAGAATGTGCGAGTTAAAATTGTATGTGGTCGCATTAGTGCGAGTGGACGCTCGCGCAACAGAACGCCGTTGTATCAGCAGCTGCAGTCCGAAACGTAACTTATGTTCAAAATGAACGAGTAGCCTACATCATGAATCCATTTTCCAAACCGTGTTTTTGACTTATCCTGAATCACTACGGTACGCTTATAATAAGTGTTTATATTCTGACTATTTTATCCCGGGCTCGGCTGCAGAGTTGCCCAGTGCCTGCGTGACTCGCCATAGACACTAACGGAGAGAAGTAGCTCCGGCTACAATGTTCTTCCGCAAGACACGTGCGGTTTATTTATTGACGAACGTAGACGTCACGCGCATTGCACACTGATGGTGAAACGAACCAATTACGAATTCAGGAATTAAGGCATATAAAAATGAAAAGGTCTCACGAAACACCGAGCCCCTTCCTACGTCTTTTCAGCGGTTAGATGAGAGTAATCGCTTGACAGAGGAAAAGGAAATGATTATAAAATGCAGAAGGTAAGGAGTGTGAGATTTCTGATTTTTGTTACAACTATAAACTTCGATAACGAAAATCTTGATGGGGGTGGATTGAAATCCACTGCTGCTTCAATGTATATGTAATGATGAGTAATTATAATCAAATTATTAATCAATATTTTTCTTTCTAAATATTAAATGAGTTGAATGATTTCTCTAGGCTTCTGAGATTTCACTTTGTTATAGAAGTTACCAGTATAATCACTGAAATATTCTTTTCATGTATTCTTTAATGTATGTATTTGATATCTGAATGCAGTAAAAGTGCTTGCTTATTTATCCCAGCTTCCAGAAATGAAATAGGGACTTGTTTTGTGTTTGAGAAAGGTCTTCAACGTGTTAAAACCTATAGTTTAAGGGACCATTTCTTTGTTAAAGCCTTACTTTCCAGTTAGACTAAAAATAAGAGAAAGAACGCATTATCTTGATGTTTTGAGATGACTCTCATGTTTATAGTTTGAGCCTGGCTAAATCCAACCTTGGAAAAGCTGTGTGTCTGTGTGTGTGTGTTAGTCTTCTTGGTTACAGGTTAAGGAATCACTGGCATTATTGGAGATTGAGTGAATTGTTGTTCGAGACATGCTGGCGCTCAACAACCCAAATCTGCGACCTGGAAGGTCATGACGTGGGTCCGAATGTGTCAGATGCATAATCGATGGAGATATGCTTCCGTCTGTCTGTATGTGTGTGGAAAATTACTGTGTTTATCTATTTCTAAGCCAATGAGAACCATTCAACCTGTAAGCAATGACGTAGCTTAGACCTTGAAAATGGTATAACTGCTGTGATCTTTGTAACTGTAAGCGGGGCGGCCTACGAACTCCTGTGTGAGTCTTGAAGCTGACTTCTGCTGATGAAACTGCAAACTATCTTCAGTAAAACTTTTCTTTAATTTTTTATAATTCTGACTCCGGGTCTTCATTCTTCATATCTGGTTCTGGGTCTTTAACTGTAAACCCCTTACAGTTATGGTGGAGGATGCGGGCAATTATTCTCGGTGACACCCCTGGCAAATCAACAAACAAGGTAGTAAGCTTTTTATTATTTGTTAGGGCTGTCTGACTGGAAGAGATTTTGAAGGAGAGCGGGAGAGCCTTCACTCCGATGAGGCGAGTGAAGGAGTAAGTTAATTATACTGCTGACAGTATAAGTATAAGTCGCTGAGAGCGTCGTTAAGGGTAACGGCAGCAGACAGTGCAAGCGAAGCGTGCTCTGTGGGGGCCCCACTGGGCATTACTGGTGTAGCACCACCCCAGCAGAGTACGTCCCTGGGCTGGAGGTCCAGTGGCACCGTAAACCTGCTCTATCTCTTCCATCTCAGATAGGGGATCCCCGAACTTAGTGAAGTGAATCAGGCAGTTAGGGATACTAACAATAATAGGGTTGTTTGCCAGGGATGCATCAGGAATGATTCCGAGAGAAAAATTAAAAAAGTTGTGACCCAAATTGGCGTGGACCAGTATATGTAACTGTGATTTTGGAGTATACTTTGCAGTTTCATCACGCAGAAGCCAAGCTGTGTTGTTCAAAGATCGCCGCCTCCATTTCTGCAATAACTTCAGGTGAGTATGAACCATGATTAAGATATGGCAGAAAAATGTAATAGCCTAATATGATCAGTAACCTGAACAGTGAGACAGAAAAGCAAACGCTGCAGCTGTGCTCTGAAGCCCTCACTTCAAAGAAATTTGCAGAAATTATGAAGTTAAATGGTAGTCAGGGTTTTGATTCTGATTGGAAATTTAAACAACTTGACTGGCTACAAACAAACAAAGAAACTGAAAATTTTAAATGTTTAGCCTCGTATTGCTTACGATGATTATAAAAGCAAGTGAAAGAAAATCTGGGTCAGGGATAATTTCCCTGGACAAGTGACTAAAGTTAAACAGAAACTTTGAGAAAACAACTTCGAATATTTTGAGCATTTCGATGCAGCTTATGAAAATTAATGTTGTGCCAATAATAATGATGAAGATTATGATTCGTCTATTGTTGTATCTGCCACTGGTGGACTGTAAAAGAATATGGAGCACTGCTTATCAGTGGCTCTGTTTGCATTCCTAAATGGAACACACTGGGTATGCAGGGTGTGCAGTAAGTTAGAGCAGACGGAGTTTTACTATTAATTGTGGTCAGCAGGACCATTTAACATGTAAATGCCCACTGAGAAGGTGTTTGAAAATGTGACAGTGACACATTTCTGGTAATAATGCAGGTTTGAAAGTAGATCAGTGTTTAAGTGAAGACGATATTAACATTTTCGTCTGAGAGAGAATAAGAGATAAAAACAAGGTCAAAAGATTAAAGTCTTAAAGTGAATCCTTTTGAAAAGATCTATAATAGTAATTTTTATAAGTGAATACAGTTTGATGTAAAATTATGGATAATGACTCCAACAAATGTGAATTGCAAAATATATAAAAGTAACTAAAAAGATGATTGTGTTTTAATTAAACATTTTAAAAAGGGTTTAGATTATATAGAGAGACTAATCTCACAGATGATTTATAATAACTACAAAAGATGTATCACAAGCAGAGAGTACTAGCCTCGTCAAAGTTAGTGTGAATCCTAATTGGAGATTGATAAACTCCTAGGAAAAAAAAAAAAAAAAAAAAAACTTTGAAGACATATTAAGCTATGGTAATTGAGAACTTGACAATTAAAATTGAGATGAAATGTGAAATGTTATTGAGAACTAGAATAATTATTTAAGATCAAATAAGCAGAAGCAGTTGGTTACTGAATTAACAGTTGATAAATGTAAAATGTGTAGAAAAGCATCTGATTAAAAAAACAGCTTGAAAACTGTTGACCATGAAAGAACTAGAAGCTGATGTTTTGCTTTCAAAAGATAAGTTTGTTAGGAGCTGTAATGAAACAGGTTGCTTATCTGAATCTGATGTCTGCTGTGGCTGTAAACGGCCAGTACGACAGAGACTCGATCTGAGTGGAAATCTGTAATGTCTAAATTCCCTGTATGGGCAAAAGACAACTATAAAATTATGTTTATTTGGAAACAAATGTCATTTCTGGCAAAGATGCCTTAAGCTGGGATAGTTAAAAGATGATAGATAAAGTTTAATGATTTTGTTGAAGTTAGAAGTTTATGAGAGAACAGTGTACCAATCCTGAGTGCCTCAGAGTCTCTCTCAGTCAATCTCAGCTAACAGGCTGTTATCTGACCCTGTGTCATAAGTAATAATAAGCTATTTATAGTAAAAGCACAGTGTTTCAGTTGAAAAATCAGACACAGAGATGTTAAAAGAAATCATTGCCATTCATAGAGCAATTTGTATTTGTGTATGTTTTAAATGTAAAACTGAATGACTTTAAAGAAGTCTTTAAAATAATAATACAGATCTTAAATGATAGAAATAACATTTTTGATTATTTTATTTTAGGACCAGTAACTTCTTTGTCTTATCTTAAGTCTCCACCATTGAAACAGGCCCGAAGGCTACGGCTACAGATGTACAGTAACAGTACACTGAATGTATGGTTGTGAACTAAATTCACTGAGGATAATCTAAGTAGCTAGGTTGATGATTTTAAGATGGATAATGGATTTAAGTGATTAAATACTGCTGTTATTAACCTGTCTCCCTGTGTAAACACTATTAGGCAATCAGAATGGCTCTGGTGACTCTTGAACGTGCCTTTCCTAAGCTCCAAAAAGCAGCTGAGTTCTGTTAAAGGAAACTGATTGTGTGATGGGAGAGAGCGGTTACCAGTTTGTAAGCGGTCACCAGTGGGCACGAGATAATCACCCCACGACGGGTAAGATTCTCTTTGGCCAGACAGAGGGCAACCTAAGCCAGGGGATTATCGTAAAGTCACTGGGCATCTCCAGAAGGAGGTGTTAATATGTGAGAAAAGGTATGAGAGTTGAGCAGGAGCTGTAAGGCCAGCAGCGTCCTTATAGCATTGAGAGGTGAGATGCGCTGTGAGGAGTTACGGCATGTCTGACCCAAGAGAATGTGAGCTCCTCCATACCACTCACCAGAAGAAACCGCATTAATGGTTGTGACAAGTATCTGCAATTATGCCAGGGGACAACACCCTGAGGAGAGGAAAATTAAAGATAACGAGCTAACGGGAATGGGCTTTCAAGAGACAGCTGAGAAATGAGGGGATTGCCATTATTTGTTGTGGAGACAGGAACAAAACTTTTTATGTATTGGCTGCCTCATGGGCAAGAATAAGAAAACTTATAGAAGTGTTGATTTTGAACTAATATGTTTTAACTCCTGGAGGTCGTTTGACATGGTGGGTGGCTAAAGACGAAGACAGTTTTTGATTTGAGAAAAGTCTGGATAACAAAATTTAATGGTAAAAGGATAGTGATTAATTTAATGTAATTATTATTTGTTAATAAGAGAGAGAGACTGTTTGAGTGGAGGAAGGGATGGTAAACTGTGTCTGTCTTTCTGTTGTCGGCCTGCTAGAGCAAGCTGAAGCAAAATAATGATAAGGAAAATTAAACAAAGCAACCCAGCTGACTTGTCTAAAAATCTAATGAATAATGAACAGAAATGCTTTGCAACTGGTTAAGAGACTACATAAAGTAAGGTAAAAGCTACAGGAAAAATGTGAAGTTTAAAATCTTATTTAAAATTTAAATCTTTTTAGCAATAATATATAAAAGAAAGAGTTAATATTAAAAAGCGAACATTGAAAATGAGCAGTTAACATGCGTGTCCAGTATGAGTGTGTGTGATGGTGACTGCACTTTATGTCGTGTATGTGTTAATACTATTATTTTGTGATATTGTGTCATTAACCTCTGGAATGAGTGTTTTATCATTACAGATGGGTTAAGTGAAACGACACACTTTAAAGAAGCTGATAATTCTGAGTCAATCTGATGAAAAGACAATGCAGAACATGGGACGAGCTTTAATTGGATTGGTTTTCCAGCTCTGTCTGCTATTGGTAATAATGACTTTTTTTGTCATGTATGATGTTGATTTGAATTACTCTCTGGATTAATATTTAAACTGGAATTGTGAAGTTGAAGATTGCCGTCCATTATGGGGTAAAAACTCTTGTCTAAATTCAACTGAGGGTCTAAATTTAAATAGATAACTAGGTGGGATCATAATGGTAAATGTAAAAATAATAGATTTGACGGCAGAGAGACAAAGTGACACATTGGCTAAGTCACTATCCAAATTATCCAGAGTGAGCTCCCTCGTTTTTATGACAGGCCGGTGGGCGAACAAAGGAGGAGTGAATAATACTTCTAAAAAAAAATAATAATTTCTAACTCCATTAAAAGGATGTATGACATTAGATGTCCAAGAAAACTACAATTTAGTTAATAAAGGTTAAATGAGAAAGCAGCTATATGGCTGTCTTAGGGGTTGAGATCTGAGTAACATGATATTTTGGTTTCTGCACAACTGTAAAGATAAGCGGGACTGAGACAATACTGATAATATTTATTTTGCATCTTTAGACTAACCATTTGATAGAGAAATACTGTGAGAAGTAGTTATAATGAAAAAATAAAGTTAAAATTAATGATAAGAAAACAAGGGTATTGAAGAATTATTAAAATACCAGGACTTCCCTAATGAGGGAACTTTAAGTGTTGTTTAACTTTTAGTTTAAGACATGGGTGAGAGACTCATGGGAAAGATGGAAGAAATATAGAAAAATGTATGTTATGAAAATAGAATTTCTGATAGAAATTATGGAAGTCAAATTAAGTTTAAATGGTATGAAAAGTGAGTTTCAGAATAAAAATGAGCCATTATATGATTAACAGGGATTAACGTGATATAAAGATAAGGAATTAACAAAAGCTTTATTAAGCAGAATGGGGGAACAATACTATATTTTAGTGGTCAAATAATGATTGAAATGATGATGTGAATTTGTTTTATTTTATTTCTATTTTTGAAACAAACAAAAAAGGGTATAAGATGTTATACAATTAACATGGTACATGTAAAGACTTAAAGTGCTCTTAATTATTAATATTTTGTTCTTTTTTGTTTATTTATTTTATTTTATTTGACAACCATTGTGTTTTGAACCTAACGGGTCTATAAAAGGGTTAGTGAAAATAATGGATTAACCATCCAACTTTGTTTATAATAAAAGGATTTGAAAATTATAGTTTTATAAAAACTGGTTCATATATTCGTGTATTTATGATTGTAGACAATGTCTGTCTTTAATATCTGAGGAGTGACTGAGGGTTCGATCAAGGTCGAGAGTACAGGAGCAGTGTCTTCTTATTCAGCCCGGCTTTTTGGATGTTAGATATGCACTTGTTCTGTAATCAGTGTTGTTGATGATAATACCAAATTAGTAAAATGTAAAGACAGCTATGTCCAAAGGTTCTGGAGAATAATATACTATCTTGGATATGAGGGATAATTTGAGGGATATTTTGTTCATGTTAAGTCCTTGAAGGAAAAAGATATTGTCTGTTTTATAAAAAAAAAATTAACCTGACAGAGCAGCATGGGTCAGAAACTTAACATTTTGAAGCAGCCTTTATTGATAGACCAGATGTGGTGGTATTGGACCCCACATTGGTCTAAAACGGGGGACTGATGGGGGTGGATTGAAATCCACTGCTGCTTCAATGTATATGTAATGATGAGTAATTATAATCAAATTATTAATCAATATTTTTCTTTCTAAATATTAAATGAGTTGAATGATTTCTCTAGGCTTCTGAGATTTCACTTTGTTATAGAAGTTTACATTTACATTTACATTTAGTCATTTAGCAGACGCTTTTATCCAAAGCGACTTACAACTGAGGACAAAACCAAGCGAGTCATCGTGAAAAGGCAAAAACAACGCAAGAAGTGCTCAAAGTACAAAGTTCACACATAGCTCGGAGTAGTATAAGCCAAGCAAGGGAGGATTTAAGGGAAGGGGAAGGTTTTTTTTTTTTTTTTTTTTTTTTAAGTTACCAGTATAATCACTGAAATATTCTTTTCATGTATTCTTTAATGTATGTATTTGATATCTGAATGCAGTAAAAGTGCTTGCTTATTTATCCCAGCTTCCAGAAATGAAATAGGGACTTGTTTTGTGTTTGAGAAAGGTCTTCAACGTGTTAAAACCTATAGTTTAAGGGACCATTTCTTTGTTAAAGCCTTACTTTCCAGTTAGACTAAAAATAAGAGAAAGAACGCATTATCTTGATGTTTTGAGATGACTCTCATGTTTATAGTTTGAGCCTGGCTAAATCCAACCTTGGAAAAGCTGTGTGTCTGTGTGTGTGTGTTAGTCTTCTTGGTTACAGGTTAAGGAATCACTGGCATTATTGGAGATTGAGTGAATTGTTGTTCGAGACATGCTGGCGCTCAACAACCCAAATCTGCGACCTGGAAGGTCATGACGTGGGTCCGAATGTGTCAGATGCATAATCGATGGAGATATGCTTCCGTCTGTCTGTATGTGTGTGGAAAATTACTGTGTTTATCTATTTCTAAGCCAATGAGAACCATTCAACCTGTAAGCAATGACGTAGCTTAGACCTTGAAAATGGTATAACTGCTGTGATCTTTGTAACTGTAAGCGGGGCGGCCTACGAACTCCTGTGTGAGTCTTGAAGCTGACTTCTGCTGATGAAACTGCAAACTATCTTCAGTAAAACTTTTCTTTAATTTTTTATAATTCTGACTCCGGGTCTTCATTCTTCATATCTGGTTCTGGGTCTTTAACTGTAAACCCCTTACAATCTGTATCAGCGTATTATAATAGGCCTACTCTAATCTTTTAAAATGTAATGCATACATTTGAATGTTTAATGATTTTTAAAAGAAAGAAAGATGATGCTGATAGAAAGATGATAATAGACAGACAGACAGATAGAATATAATTCAAAAATGTAAATGGATAGGTTGTATAATTCAAATATAAAATGCTTAAAATTACAGATTAAAATTACTGTCCAAAATAATGCAACATAAATGAAAATCCTGAAATTTGGCAATGATAATTACCATATATTACATGTGTTTTTATATAATATATTACAGGTATTTATGCTGCAAGCAACCCAGAAAGCCTCTGCTAGCCTTGGTCCATTAAAACCACTATTCATCAGCATGCATTTATTAATTCCATGGCATGTAGCAAAAAAAAAAAAAGGTGCGACCAAATCATATGCTGGTGCGACCAACTGAGAAAGTTGGTAGCACCAGTGCAACCAGTGGAAAAGTTAGTCTGGAGCCCTGATTAGAGTTAACCGTAGCTGAACAACCAGGAAATTGCTGAAAAGAATCACACTTGGTCACTACTACCCCTTTTCCACCAAAAAAGAACTGGTTCGGACCTGGTGCTGGTTCAAAGTTGGTTCGGAGTTGGTTCAACTTGCAAACCTTTTCAGAACCTGTTTGTTTTTCCACTGACTAGAGCGCCCAGCGAACAACGTCGTTACGTCACTCTGTACGTCGCCATACGTCTTAGCTAGAAACGCTTGCAAGTACAACATTACTACTTTGGGATTATCTCTAACTCGTGTACCAAGAAGGCTTTAAAAACAATTGAAATATGTAAGTCTTTTAATCTTTTCCTTTGATATGTAATCTTTTTTGATTAGTTATGTATCCCTGTCTTGTCTTTTTTTTCTTTCCATTTATTTGTTCTCTATTGTGACTGTTTTCTTCTTTGCTTATAATGTTTTCAATAAAAAAAAAGAATAAAAAAATAGAAAAGCTGGCGCCAACTTCAAGCATAACAATTACAAAGGCGGACTATGCGTGTTTCCGCAAATGTTTCTCCTGGCTTTGCGATCCTATATTATGGTCAGAAAAGATGTTTAGAACACATCTAAACCCGCCCCCAGCCCCCGACTTAAGCATGACGAGGTAAAAGAATGGTTCTAGTCCAGCAAAGAGTTTTCCTGGCCGAGAACCGGTTCTTTGGCTGTCGAAACACAAAGAACTGGTTTGCGTGCAGGCACCGGCTCCGAACCGGCTCTCAAAATGCTTTGGTGGAAAAGGGGCTTATGAGGAGAATCAATGCGCACCTCAAGAGGACGTCAAACACTGAGCATGTTTTTCCTCTTGGATGAGTAAGTGAAGACACTATTTTTAAAAGGACATGTCTCTTAAAAGCTTTCTCTGAAGCCTGAGGCTGTATGCTGCTTCTGTCAAAATGGCCATCTTTGTGAGTATTCATGTCAACAGTCAATGAATGTAAACAGTTGGGAGAAAATGTGTCAATAAATACATTGGTGCCAGCAATATAATAATACTTGCTGTGGTCTGTGAGCTTAATGTTAATGAAATAACAAATATGAAGATAACAGTGTAACCAGCTTTATCCTGAGATGTCTATCGCTCTTCATGCTTGGTTATGGTATACCTTTCATTATGCTGGTATGTGTAATTGGAATTGTATTTGTCTTCTAGGCGGGGGAATAGTCTCTTATTGGCTTTATAGTCTTGAAGCACATGCTTGGGAATATTTAGCTCTTGTAAAGATAAGATCTGTAAATTGAAACTCTTTTTACTGTCTTTCTTCATTACAGTCCCGATATGGAATAATTTAATTTTGTTTTTTCAGTAAATGTGTAATAATTAATTTTACTTTTATGTCAATATTGTGGCAATTTAAATACCATAATGTGAATGTGATTTTCCCTTTAATGTGCATTCATTAAACAACGAATACACACTATGAAACTCTGGAAAGTCTAAATCTAAACATGACATTTTACTTTGATCTATGAGCATGTTCTTTTTCTTAGCATCAAATGCTTCCACGTCTCAACAATCCACATAAAGACTGCAGGTTATATCACATGGTTCAGTAGGGTTAACATCACCCTGAGGCTTTTTCAAAAATTACCCCCACTTTTCATAGCTGGTTTGCAAAAGGTCTTTTTTCGAAGCAGAAAAATAACTATGATCTTAATCCTTAAGGAGCCACTTAAAATGGATTAGCACTGACAATAAATTTGATGTGATGGTCAAAATGTAAATCCCAATCTTGATTCAAACACCCAGGTGATCTCATTCCTAAATGACCACGATTCGCATGTGTCAATTGAACTATTGACAAAATCACACCAGTACATTCATGAACAACATTTTAAATAGAATGCAGAATTAAACATTTTGTCAAAACCTCTGGTAAATCACATGTTATTTTGTTTTGTTGTCCTTTCAGAATCGTGGGAGAATTGTGATCTCCGTTTGAAACAAAAAAATCGTGATTCTCAATTTATCCGGAGTCGTGCAGCAACAGGACAAACAATATAAAACAAGTATTTTCACACATCCATCTGTGATGCATAATCGTGACGTATTTATTTTGCCGCCCATATTCATTCTAGGTGAGCATCATCACTGGGATTAACTTTTAAGCCTATTTCCCACCAGCCACCACATTGAGAATGCACAATAAACCTACTTATAAACACAAGCTTTTGCAATAGGCAAATATGAAGCAGAATAAAAGTGACCTACAACATTGTTCAAAATTGTTACAAAATATTAGCTTGGTCCCACCAGACTCTTGTACATTTAATTTAATTTATACATAGAGTCTGGCACCGCTCCATTGACAAGTGTTAACTTCCTTGTAGGCGGGAACTCTATTAAAGTCTAAAATTATTGGATCTGCCCAGAGTCACTCTGGATCTGCCATAACCAATCGCTAACGTTTGGTCTTAACGCATGTCTTTTCCCGAACCCCGTGGGGAGGAGGGCCACAACATCATGGCCACCAACAAAACTAAGCAAAGATTGTTCTTGCTCCAGCTTTAACTTCTTGATATTCAGCAGCGTTGCCACAGCAGACCGAATGGCTTCGCTCGCATCTTTCTCCGCTGCCTTTACTGAACTACAACTCAAAATAACACACGACTTCAACGTCATCGTTCTCAGCCACTCCCTCTGTTCGCTGATTAGCCCGGTAAAAAATTGATTGGAGAAAACCAAAGTCTACAGCAGAATCCCAGACGTAGTACTGAATAGGGGTGTAACAATATATCGTGTCACAATATATCACACTACAAAAATGCAACAATATGTATCGTGGATAGTTCACCCAAAATAAAAATTACTGTGCTTGAAAAAAATTCAAGTTTACCAAGTTTTAGTGTCAGTATACTATGTATAATGTTGAATTTAATGTATAATATTGCAATGAGCTAATATTTGTGGGTCCTCCTGATAATGCCAAATGTCGGATGTTACCAGTAAAAGTGGTCTACATTATTTTAAATATCTAGTCAGTGACAGAGTGCAAGAATATTCATCTACTTTCAGCTTCAGAATCATGAATGTTGTTATTCTGGTGTCTCTATTGTCCTGTGCTTTGGGTTTCCAGAACCAAGTGAAAGAATATTCACTTGCACACACAATGTAACATAAAATGTTGCATTTTAATCAACAGTACATTTTTTGTTAACCTTTTACCATATGTTTTGGAGTATCGCAATAATATCGTATCGTGAGTTCAGTATCGTGATATGTATCGAATCGTTACACACCTAGTACTGAAGGAAAATGAAAATTGAGCGGAAGTACGTAGGAGGGCAGAGCCAGGCTAACAAAATATGGCTTTTGGGCTTGATTCAATTTAAACATGCTATGACAGAAAACAAACCTAAATAAATCTGAAATTAATTACAATATAAATATCAGATGAAAACTCAAATTCAAAAATGATCAGAAATGTTGTCAACTAACTGAAATAAAATAAGTTGAATTTCTAACATTTATAAAAATAAAATTGAAATATAAATAAAAAGAACTAGTAAATATGAGAAAAAAACACCTACATGTAGCACATATATATGGTAATATAAATAATACTAAAATAACATGCAATGGTCACAACCCTCAAACCACTTTAGAATTTATTGCTGTTAGAAGAAATACTCGCTAGATAAATAACTTTCAGCTATTTTCTGAAATTAGTCTACTTTTTTGAAGGCTTTAGTGTAACACTAAAATTAAAGAAACCCCCTCAACTGTTAATAAAGCTTTAATGTCAGAATGCAGATAAAAAAAAATCTCTCCTCTGGAAGAAAATGCAGAGCTCACTCAGTCCAGGTGTTTCATGAAACACAAGCAGCCTTAAAGTAGTTTTGTATCCCTAATATTCTCATGCATTTATTCTGACAAGGTGCTCTACAAAACCATAATCATACCTATGAGTTTGCACAATTTGCAATGAGATGTAATATTTGACTGTAATTACCCAAAAACTCCAGTTGTGGAGAAATACAGTGTAAACTGTTAAAGCCAGTAGCGATGCATTACTCAAGACTTGTTGATGTGGAAGAAGAGAGGCGGATTGCCAAAAGCCATCCCACCCATTGACAGCACACATGCTCACAGCACACCCCTCGAGCTACTGCTGTGCTCGAGATAAAAAAAGCATTTTGACTGGCCAATCAATAACAGAGAAACAAATTATATGGTAATCTCATTGGTTTTCTCATAAATCTATAACTAAAACAACCTCCAAGACTCTTGAATTTCCCACAGGCAGTTGCTACTGAATATTTATGAGTTTAGTGAAATGTCCCTATAATGTTGAGTCATATACGACAACTTGCTTTGGGAGACCTGATAAAGATCTCCATCTTTTATCTTTGAGGATAGACTGCAACCACACCCAAGAAGGAGAAATGACTGTGCAATTGCATTCAAATTTCAAACCTCTAAAATTAGCTTCACGGCAAATGATCTGTAATTGTGGATCATGGACTGAACTCTGCCAGGGAGGGAAAACTAATAGTGACAGATGAAATGGTTAAGATAGGACATAAACATCAGTCATTCATCAGGGTCAGATTTGATTTGATTTTTTCACTGTTTTGTATTTTCTTTACTAATTATTCACTATATATTTATTTATTTAAATATTGAACGATTATTTAACACGATTATTGGTGGGTGATATGATATGAAGTCTTATTTTATTATACGAGTACTTTTAAATGTCAGTGAAATTTCACAATTATCGATACTTCAGCAAAATCTAATAGGTTAATTATGTAATTAAAAGTCCTCAAAACAGTTACAGAAGACAAGTAAACAGTCAGCAATAAAATAAGAACAAAGAAAGCAAATACAGAAAAAAACAAAACAAAAATACCAATTAAATAATGTTTTTTAGGTTTAGGTTTTTCAGGAAGATGTACTAACAGTGGTATTCAGAAAAGTAATAGCCTACAACAGAAACTGAATAAAGCAAACAAATGTTAAATAATAACACTGCTGTATACAATTTTATAGCCTAGGCTAATCCTTTCTAAAACTACAGAAGTTATTCATTCAAGAGCAGAGAGTCTTTTCTTGTTTGATTAACACATTAACATTGGCTACTGTCACTTTAAGAGCTGCACGGATCCAATATACTGTTATCATAGACAGTAAAAGAAATGGACATAGCGACCCCAGTTGATTTCAACGGAGAGAATCGAAGCCCAATAGAAGCACTCACTTCCTGATAGCCAAGCGCACTGCGCAGGCTCAAACTGAGATTGATGACGTAGATGTGACGCGAGCAACCTGACTGACAGTTGTACGTCTTCTAGTAGCGGTGCCAAGAGGAATCTGAATCATTCCCTTCCGAATCTCAGACTGATCTCATGAAACTGCGTATGTATGACATGCCAATTCGTATTTCCATTTTTGGCGTGCTATCAACACGCATAATTGCTTTTCAGCGTGTTTATGAACGCCGTTGACTTAACGTTACATTACTGTATATATAAATATATGACCTACCCCAACCCCGTCCCTAAACCTACCCGTCACTGGTTAATACCATTTATGAGTCTTTCCCTACCATCCTAGTAAGAAAAATATCGCTCCCCAAGATGTATATCAAAATTTGGCTTTATTTCGGTCGTATTTTTAACGGCGTGTACATACACGCGGAATCACTCGGACATAACGGCGTAGATATACACGCGTACACGCGGATAGCTCAAAATGCGTATAAATAACACGCCACTTGACTTGAAAGTGGCGTGTATGTTTACGCAAAAGTCATGATGTCATGTTGCGAATCTTGCAGAGCCGGAGATCGTGAGTATTAGCTGTCCATGAGCACGCAGCAGGAGCAACTTTATGACTCTCTATGGACTTCTCCCTTGACTTTATGCCTCCACGTCCCCCCGATTGAGCGCGAGCTTCTACTTCTGTCTATACGGTAATTTTCTCTAGTGTGCGACAGAGTCGCGTCTTATGACACAATCGTTAGCCTATATTTACAAATACGGGTTCTACGGGGCCATAAATTAAGATACAAAGTAATGGAGCCTTTTATACACTGTCGTGTTTCTTTAAAAATAAATAATGGACAAATGGAGTCTTTGGACGCCTCAGATGTAAAATTATTCACTGTCAAAGTGACGCCAAAATGAATGGGAGTCAATGGAATGCTAACAGCAGGTGATAGTCAGCTACAATGGCGGCGCCCGGAGAGGCTTCAGTTTCCGGCGGACGGATTACCCCCTTGACTGTTACACGTGCGCTTCAAGCACGCTTTCTCAAATGTTTACATTCATAGAAGACATAACGACTGTGTTTACAAGGATACTTACCAAAACGGCATTTCAACATATTTGTGTGTGTATGTGTTATAAGCTATTTGTCTGTTTAGGTGCGTATCTGAAGCCCACAATACTATACACACAATATACTAATGACTTCACTAACCCTAAAATTGACATAAACTCCGCCCCCAGCGACACAGTCCATGTTAAGAAGAGGAAGAGTTGTTGCAGGAGAGCACATTTGTGAGTCTGCTCAGACTGTTGCTTCAGTCTTTCACATGCAATACAGTACGTAACACAAATGCAATGGCATGTCACTCTGTAGGCATCCTACAACAGTTCCCACATGAGCGATTTTATAGATTATTATGACAGAATACACTAATAGAAGATAGTTACCTCCACATCAGCAACATAAATTCATCAACAAACCATTCAGAAACGTTCTGTTGCATTCTACGTTGTCACCTCTTCTTGAGTCTCTCCATCATTGTCCGACTCCAGTTTAAACATAAAAGGCAGAACAGTTTCTGACATTTTAGTGCTTGTCTGTGTGAGGTAATCGGAGGTGCTAACACACATCTTGAAGCTCCGCCCTCTGTGCCGGGTCCAGCAGATCATTTGCATTTAAAGGGATACACACACGTTTTACTGACCCTCAAAAAGGGACAATTTTAACATGCTGTAAAAAATTATCTGTGGGGTATTTTGAGCTAAAACTTCACATACACACTCTGGGGACAACATAGACTTATTTTACATTGTAAAAAGGGGCATTATATCACCCCTTTCGGCATTTCCCGCTTTATCAACAGGAGATTGCATTTTACATCACTCACGGCTGATTTTCAGCTGATTGGATGTTAGTGAGGAACGAAAGTGCACCGCTGTGAAGAAAAGGAAGCTGAGCTGGATATTAAGAGGCAGTGGCACAATAATTGTTTTAACTTGATTAAATTGTTTTCATAATCGTTGGACACAAAAATCGAAATACGATTAATAGCACAGGCCTAACCTTACCGCACTGCCACCAACTTAATCTCTGTGGGGTAGCTGACAAAAATAAAATTTTAACCATTCCAGTCAAATTTAGCACTGCAAACATATATGACAGCTTTAACATGTCAATGCTGGCAAATGACCATGGCATAAACTGGATAATCCATGGCTAGCAGTGCATTAAACGGATTAAAAATTTGAATGCATTCATTTCTGACATTTATCCCATATATCTCATTCAAAGATACAGTATGAACTATTCACTTACAGCATGAACTGAGAATCACTCATGCACACAGATTTTATCTGTCATTATAAAAATGAAAATGTTCAAAGGGAGAGACAGAGTGTGAGACAAATTACAGAATTAAAGTATACAGACACTTATACTACTTACCCTCATCTGACCCATTAATATACAAGAGATGAAAGTGTATTGCTGTGAGTGTGAATATAATTAAGCCTTTCATCCAGAATTAATCCTGTACAGGGATTTTAACATATTATTTGACTTTTAAAAGACACTTTGCCTTTTGACACACTATATCAAAGACAGCGTCAAGTAGTAAACTGTATTGCAGGCTACTTCTACACACAAATTAGTGCTCATAATATATTTGTGATTTATAAGCTCAATCGAATGGATTCTTCCACTGAATAAAAAGAATACTTTGCAAACGGTGACAGGAAACAGGCTGAACTGACAATGGCAAAGAGCTGTCTCACATTTCACCCAAGAGAGTAACACCACCACCCAAGTCATCTATACACGGCCTGATGTCGCAGCTATTCCAAAACAAAAAGGTTTACAAAGTCATAGAGGTGACACTGCATGATATGGCCAAGCTTTTCCTGTGTCACTACATCATCATGATGACATTACTACAGCACGACATCCTAACCCCCTCTGGAGACAAAACCTGTGTCCTTATGACCTCTGTTCCGGAGGATAAAAAGGCGGAGATCTGTAGAGAATTTTGCAAGAATCAAAAGAATGGGTTCAGATCTGGAAACGGGTGTGATGTTAAACTACTGTTTATAACATTCAGCCTCATCAAATGCACGAGGGCATCGATTAACGATGAGAGCTCTGCCTATTGACAGCCTTGTTATTAGGCTCTCCTAACATTTAAGAGTCTTTGGTCATATATTATGAGCAGAGATACAACGTAATACACGTTTATACAGTGAAAACAGTGATCAGCTGCTAGCAGTAGCTAACAGGATCAAATAGCTAGCTGTCAAAGCTGCTTACACAACAGCTGCGTACATTTCTACACCGTTATAACGAAGCCAGTTTCCATATAACTTAAACACTGCACGCTGATTCAGAGAAAAACATCATATATCAGTTACAATAAGTGAGAATGGGAATGAAAGAGATACTGACCTCCAGGAGCTAACGTTAACGCCACTGCCACTCGCTTCAGCGGTGTATACTCTGGCCCTGCTGCGGCGAAACAGCGTCTCAAAACACATTCATCGCTAACGTTACATACGATGACGAACGCATGATGTGTCAGTGGCACGGCGCGGCGATTGCACATCCGTGTCTTGCGGTAGCGGGTCAGTCAGTGATGCGGTGATGATTGTGCCTGTAGATAAGCGCCGCTCATCGTCGTAGTCGTCTTCGTCCTCCTCCTCTCTCCTCTCTCTCTGCCTCTCTCTTTCTGCTTGCAAACTGACTGTGTGATGATAGCGATGTGCGATTCGTGATGGAATCGTTCGTTTGAGTCGGTTCTTTTCAATGAATCAGTTTTATCGGTTCTCACTTCTCAAAGATTTGTTCACAGTTCAGTCTGAATCGGTTTTGTTTGGATTGTTTGAATTCTCATAAAATAATACATTACAAATAATACATAATTCATTTATGTTTCCTTCTAGCTAAATTCCACATGCATGCATCTGTTTAATGTGTTGTCTTATTTATGTAAAAAAAAAAAGAAGAAAGATCAGTCTGAATCGGTCGGAGCGGTTCTTGAGTCACCAACTCACAGAACGAACTGCCTCTCTCGACAAGTCCGATTAGTAATGATTTTGGAATCGATGTTTTAATTGATAGGAAAATAATTCGGAGGGAACTGATAGGGCGAAAAAGAAGTTACTTCTATAGTTATATTTTGTATTATTATTATTTATGACTATTTATGACTATTTAACTAATATAATAAAAAACGTAAATGATCACTAGATTCCTTATGACTATACGCTGAATTATAAAATTAAATAAGAAATTGAGTGGTTCTACTTCATCACTCGGTACACAACTAACCTGTTTATTAATTAAATATATTAAACTTTTTTTGATAAGTGTCATTGGTGTAATTCTTTATTATTATTTTTTCGGTTTGTTGTGCGTACCGCGTGTTGACATAGAACCACTCAAGATTTATTGTAAGACTCTATGGTGTATGCTTTAGTTCATTTCAGAAATTTCCTTTTTTTATTTCGTTTTTTTTGCTAGTAAATGTTATATTCTTTGTTGCAATAAAATCACTGCACTGATATATTGCATTGTCGGAGAAAAACAATAAATAAAGAAGAAAATGAAAAAGAACCGGTTCATTAAAAGGATGTGTTCAAACGTACCGATTCTCTGAAAAGAATCACTCCCATCACTACTGTACGAGCGTGAGTTCCGCCACATTGGTTCCGCATACAGCCGGAGGCTGGGCCGTACCATTCATGCATCTAAGGGGGACATGCCTTCTTCACGTTTACGCTTACACATGAACTAGCGGGTTTTGTGGCGTTTATTCGTTTAATTAACAATGACAAGTTGGAACGAGGTTAACATTCCTTATGTGCTACAGTCTCAGTAACCTCTTCCAATGATAAGTCTATTTTCTGAGGCGCTAATGTCTAATGACGTAGCTGCCTCATATTGCTCAAGCGTGTGGGAGTACACAAACACAATACTACTTCCGTCGGAAGCTCATATTACTTAAATTAGGATGCAGAGAGAGATGCTTACATAACACAAGTGCTAATAGACAGATCACTGACACCAATAATGTAAGCTCAGATTCAGTATTTATTTACAGGTTCAACCCCATATCTATTAAAAAACAGCATAATAATAAAAAGACAGAAACAATACGGAGGTTCCCTGTTTTAGGTAAATGTATTTCTGTATAAAGAATATTCTTTGAGTCATCTAATTTTTCAGCATTTTCATCAGATAAATATATACTCTCACAAAACAATAAATTTAGTCTACTTTCAATTTATACATATAAAGCAGTATACCAAGGACTTAAGGCGTTAAAACGTAAGGTTGCATTTCTATTTCATCCTTCCATGACTCTCTATTGAAGACTACGTTAATTCGAGTAATGAGGTCCACTGAGCTGAGAGGATACAAATAAATTAGAACTAAAATCAACTTTGCATTACACTCTGCCTCATGTAGTAGTAACATTCTGTTAGAAGATCATTTGATCATTTCCGTTTGGAGAAAAAGCTAAATTACGCTCATTACAGTAATGACTAGAATTCATCTAAGCCTTCACAATTCCTATGTGCACAAACAGATGATAAGCAATGACAGATAAACAGGAAGACCATAGAGGATCAACAATACATGTCTTTCAGTATTTTTCCGTTTTATACCACATTTCAGTCTGTGAACTGTCTGAGTTTGGCTGCTCAGCCAACTGTGATGTTCCTGAAATCTGAACGGATAGAAGGTAAAACTCCTGCATCAATTCACTTATCAAGCCATTGTGAAAGATTAGAATCTATCGTTATGATAAAATGAGCTTGGAAATATAATCAGAAAGCAAAATGAGCTTGAGGAAAACGATTTAGTGCATTAGCAATTTATCTAGCTGACAGGAGGATGGTAGAAAAAAATACACATGGATTATGAATTAAGTCAGCAAACAAATCTCAATATGCACAGTCAGGGCAAAAAATGCCACAGCAAACCAACTTTTTTAGTCAGTCGTAGAAATTTAGCTTTCTGTTCATTTTTTTGCATGTTAGTTTCCATTTTAAATTGATTCATAACAACCCATCTATCATAAAAGTGGTTTTTAAGATCAGTAAAACCTGAATCGTACATGGTCACACTGGATTTTTGTATTGTCACGGAGCATAGTAGACATTACAAAGTGCTCTCACTTGCCTAGTCCCTTATTTTAGAGCTACTGCTGTGATATGGTTGTTTCGCATACATTGCCAATCTCTCTTGATGAGGACGGGACAGGTTTTATTAAGTGCATTCAGACTATCTGAATATTATCATAATGTATAAGTGAGGTACAACAATAGTGTGTTAAAACAGACTATGCTAGATAATTGCAAGTCACACAAAAATGAATAAAGATTTAAATAATTTAGTATGTGGAAATAAAAGTTGACAAAACTATCTTCATCTATGAATGGGTGTATATAGAGCTACATATAACAATGTTATTACGAAAAAATTCCAGTGAGGTGATGAAATAACTTGGGCCATTAATGCTGTATGACATTTTCAACCACTAAGTTTGGAAGATATATATTACTGTACTGTTAATTTGTTACTCGAGTAAAATTCTGGGGGCAAAAACAACACAGTAATCAAGACAGCTTAGGCATCAAACTGAGATATATTTTGTGCATTTATGTTAATGTTTTAAGAACGAACTGTCAAATAATATTATCAGCCTCCAACCAAGAAGAACTGATGAGTAAAAAAACAAAAACGGACATCATGACATGTTAGGTTGGAGATTGCCGTAACTAAACATGATAATGTAATGGAAAAGGAATAATCATGGTCTTCTGCATTAAGTTTTCAGAGGTATATGTATCTCAGTAGTCGCTGTGAGTTGAGCAGCATACCGATTCAGATCCAGTGACTCTTACCGACCCCTGTCAGCCATATTCTACACTGATAAGCACTTTCAACCACTCCCGAAACATTGGGCAGTACATTCGGCCTCATAAAATCAGGCCATTTGGCTTGTTCGTTTTTTTTTTTTTCTGAATATTCCAACCAGCAGAAAACAGAAATCCTCTTGAACGTTGTGATATGCTGGATCAGTGTGACATGGGGTCTGAATCAATGTGGCCGGCACTGGTAAAGCACTGATTGATTTTTGTTTTAAAAACCTTTGGGTGTTAACAGAAGATTGCATTTTAACTTGAAATCACAAGACTGAACGCATGTCCAACATCATGTAATAAAAATGAGCGAATTAGCCTGTACTAACAGAAGACTTCCTCAATTCTGTGCATGATCCATGCAAATTCAAAATAGCAGAATGCCGTCAGCCAAACAATCAGCCAGAGTGGAACCACAAAACACTGTAAATAAACATTTCTGTAATGAACAACCTTAGAGACAACCTCTTCTGTGAATTAGAGAGTAGAAACCATTGCCAAAAACCTGCTCAAAGCTTTTGGTACTGGAAAAATTTAGTATTAACAACAACAACAACAACATAAAAACAAAAAAAACAAAAACATGACCACATTGTATGTGGTCGCTCACTCTAGCAAGCAAGTCTCTGAATCCAAACGCATCCGGAACCCTAAGCTCAAAAGATGGTCAAAAAACCACTACCTGTTTTGATCGGTCCCTGAGCTACTTCTGGCCATACAGTCTATCAAAAGCACATTCAAAGGAAGCAGCTCACTGACCACTGGGTCCAAAATATAGAAGTCAAGGAAGAGAATGATAAAACCAGGCTCCTCGTGACTCTGGGAGACATTTCAGCCCTTAAGGACCATGTGTTCGGTCTGTCGATGACTCTTGCCCACCCAGGATTCCCTGACAATGGTTCATTCTGTCCTGAAGGCAGAGGTCTGGCTCACTCATGCACATCCCAAATTTCAGAAAGTAGAGGCGGTAGTTTCTTGTCTTGGAGGCGCAGAGCAAAGACTTGCTCTGAGTGGACGCTGCTCAGTGTGCGGAGGCTGACCAGCTTCATCAGCATTCGGGGAAACATCAGATGATCCTTTGGTGGGAATTAAAGAATAGTGGATGATTAGGAATACATGGTAATAGCAAAACCTCATCACTTGTACATTGCTTTTATTGCTACAAAAATATTTTCGTTAATTCAAATAAAGCTAAAATAAAATATAACAAATATTAGAGATAAACTAAATAAAACAAGTTTGAAGCATTGAAATGACTAAAACTGAAATAAAAATTACAAGAACAATGCAAAATAAATTAAAAACAGAAAACATAAAATAAAGCTAATTAAAAATATGAGC
This sequence comes from Chrosomus eos, assembly GCA_036326025.1. NCBI lineage: Eukaryota > Metazoa > Chordata > Actinopteri > Cypriniformes > Leuciscidae > Chrosomus > Chrosomus eos. The sequence continues at coordinate 23,714,528 of CM070818.1, forward strand.
ACATACTATAATAGTATTTAAATAATACTAAAATAACACTGGTTATAGTCAATTTTTATTGTATGTTATTGATGTAAGTGTGGAATCATTAGTGCCACCTACTGGACGTTAAAGGACACAACAGACAAAATATATAGTGGTCCTCTGACAAACTAATCTCGATACATTACTGTTCTGTCATTCATTTGATTCAGGGAAGATTCATTAAATTGATCAAAAGTGACAGTAAAAACATTTATAATGTCACAAAAGATTTCTATTTCAAATAAATGCTGTTTTTTTAACATTCTATTCAGTAAATAATCTTGAAAAAACATATTACGGGTTTCCACAAAAATTATACGCAGCACAATGGTTTTTATCATTGATAATAATAATAAATATTTCTTGAGCAGCAAATCAGCATTTTACAATGATTTCTGAAGGATCATGCGACACTGAAGACTGGAGTAATGACTGCAAAAAATTCAGCTTTGCGTTACAGGAATACATTACATTTTAAAATATAAAATGTATTATATATTTTAAAAGAGAGGTAAATCATACTCACGTTGGGTCGTTTTATTCTGATGTAGGAGTGCAGGGCATCCACATATGGCTGCTGTAGTCTTTCCACTAACTCATGATCCTGCACGTTCGGTCGGTCTGACCCCACACACACACACACAAACACAGTGTGATTGACGCAAATGAATAATGCTGCATTTCATTAGATTTGAGAGAAATTGCCTCGGAAAGTACTGTAGGCTGAATCATTAAAAGCTCTAAAAATAAACCAACAGCACACCAGATGGCAATCTCAACTAGTATGTACTAAATCTAACGGATGATTAAAATGCCTTCCTCTTTCAAAACTGAGCAAATGTTTATCTCTAACCATACAATTTTATTAAACCCAAACTAGGCTTCATTATTAGAACTCCATAAGAAAATGATACATAAATATTCTTCTATAATTTGAGGTATATCATTTCTTTATAAGAAAAGGCCAAAATGTAATGTCTGATAAGACTCACCAGAAGACAAACAATATAATGTTGGTTTTGTGTGTCAAACTGACCTGCTGAGAAAATGTTGATAGCGATGAGCAAAGCGTACTCTGCCTCATCCAGGTGGAGGTCATTCATGCCTTTTGAAAACTCAAAGATGGGGTTGATGAACTCAACCTGCAGCCCTGCAGGCGAATAAGAGGACAGAGACCATTTCAGGGCATGAACAACAAAAACAGGTCTCAAATTGAAAAAAAAAAACTTGAATCTGATTCGGATGGGTTAAGCAGCTTGCAGCTTTGTCCGGTTAGAACAGTGATGTCTCAAACTAAGAATCGTTAAAATGATCCTTTATTGAGCAGTGTAGTCTTACAAGCTCAGATTAAAACAAACAAATTAAACAGAGCTATTAAGTAGCCAAACAGCAGATCCATGCTCCAGTCTCACAGCACGTAGCAATCCGGTAGAAGAGTTCTCTAGAGAATGACGTCTGATCCTCCTTTTATACGAGGAGTCAACAATGGAACAGGCTGGAATAGGGGTGGGCGATATATCGTTTAGACGATAATATCCAAATTGTTGTCTGGACGATATGCAAAATTGGGATATCGAATATTTCATAATTTGTACAATCCAACCCCCCAAACATGAAAAGAGCTGAAGGAAGTTAAAGAGAAAACAAAAAACTAAGGCGGCCGCCTAAGCAACTCACGCCTGCCGCCTTAACTATACGTTGGCAAAAAAAATTATATGAGCGATAACCGCCGTGTTACTGTTTTGAGGACAACCAGCACGTCATTCGGGCATTAGCACTCCGGGTGTTAAAGGAAATCCTTAACAGGCAGCCGTTCGCAAGCGCAAGCGGCTCGTGACAGAACATAGACTGACTGAACGACACTTCAATTGAAGTTGAAAATCTCAAATGAAAATTGCTGAACTCCAGCTTACTTGTCTGTGTTTTCAGATCATCCGCGCTTCTTCAGCAGTGTAGAGAGCGCGCATGGTTGCTGATCTCCGGCAGTGTTTTTAATGTTGATGCAATGTATACCGAATATCCACACACGATTTCAAATGTGACATTGATTTTATACAACAGTTAAAAAAAAAAAAAAAAAAGGGTAACATTAAGTGATTTACTAAATTTAAAACAGTATACTCAGGCTTATTGCTCTATTTTGCAACGGAATCTGTGGCTTTGAACGAACCGTGAGATTCAATGAATGACTCGATAACTCGCACACATAAAGACAATGAGTTACCGCCACCTACTGGCGATTTTATTATAATATTTTTATTAATATTAAACGATTTTTAACATTGCCTATTTAGTGAACATTGTTTTTATTTAAGGAATTATTTATTTTTTAAAGGTATTACAAAGGTAAAAAATGAAATGGAAAAATTTATTAAAGGGGGCAAAATATTGTCTCTTAATGGAAAAGCTGTGCCTGCAGTCTAAGTGGAAGAGGGGTACGGCACTCTAAAACATTGGAGAACCACTGAACTAAGGAAAAGGGATATGTAGAATTGCACAAGTGCTACTGCGAAAGAGTGCAATGTCAATAATTTCTCATAATCTTAATTGAATTGGTCTAGAGAGAATAATTATTATTACATTTTCTCTACTAGATATAAGACTCAAGTTTCAGTATTTGTCTTAATTTGTGTCAGGAGTTATGCAATACCCCCCGCCCCCCGCAAAAATATCGTCTGAATATCGATATCGAGATATTGAAAAAAAATATCGAGATATTCATTTTTGTCAATATCGCCCACCCCTAGGCTGGAAACACTACACAGCGTGGCTTAATTCAGCCATACATGTTTGAACCAGAAACTGATTCAGAAGAAGAAAAGGAAGCACGAATTATATACGTTTGTTTACAAATCGATGCATCAGAATGGTAATGCGTTTTATGTATTGCTCTCTACAACGTCTGACACATAATGGTAATTGATATGATTAGCCATTGGCTTGACTACGTTATTAAACAGCTAATGATGTGTTGCTAATGCTATACAGCTGCCAGAAGAACTATATGCCTTTCTCCACTGACGTTCTATGATGTTCAAAGCGTTTGTAAGGATACTGATTTTTAGAAGGCAGCTGTCTGACTCTGAGATGGCTGAGATGGTCAGACAGCTGCCTTCTAAAAATCAGTATCCTTACAAACGCTTTGAACATCATAGAATGTCAGTGGAGAAAGGCATATAGTTCTTCATAACATCCTAATATACACTCACCTAAAGGAGTATTAGGAACACTATACTAATACTGTGTTTGACCCCCTTTCGCCTTCAGAACTGCCTTAATTCTACGTGGCATTGATTCAACAAGGTGCTGAAAGCATTCTTTAGAAATGTTGGCCCATATTGATAGGATAGCATCTTGCAGTTGATGGAGATTTGTGGGATGCACATCCAGGGCACGAAGCTCCCGTTCCACCACATCCCAAAGATGCTCTATTGGGTTGATATCTGGTGACTGTGGGGGCCATTTTAGTACGGTGAACTCATTGTCGTGTTCAAGAAACCAATTTGAAATGATTCGAGCTTTGTGACATGGTGCATTATCCTGCTTGAAGTAGCCATCAGAGGATGGGTACATGGTGGCCATAAAAGGAATGGACATGGTCAGAAACAATGCTCAGGTAGGCTGTAGCATTTAAACGATGCCCAATTGGCACTAAGGGGCCTAAAGTCAGTCGGCCCATTCTCCTCTGACCTCTAGCATCAACAAGGCATTTTCCCCCACAGGACTGCCGCATACTGGATGTTTTTCCCTTTTCACACCATTCTTTCTAAACCCTAGAAATGGTTGTGCGTGAAAATCCCAGTAACTGAGCAGATTGTGAAATACTCAGACCGGCCCGTCTGGCACCAACAACTAGTGATGTGACATCTGAAGCGAGGCTCCGGAGCTTGTGTCGAGCAAAAAGGGGCGTTCCAGATGAAGCCCCGATTCGAGGCTTGTGTCGTTTCCGTGAAAATCACGTGACGATAACAAACGAGGCCTCGGATTGTGTTGAATACGTCATTGCTTCATTCTGAGTATCGCTTCCGGATAAAAGTGGTTCGAAACCTCGCGCCTCTCGTGGGTTTTGCAGTAGGCGTTTGCATTGGTGTTGAAGTGTTGGTTGTACGAAGTAGTGAGTAGCGAGTTGTAGCGAGTTTGTAGTAGCATAGTTATCATTATATATCATAGCCTGTATTATATATTATATTACATTATACTTAGTTTAGTAGATTATTAGATTATTAGAGTAAAGTATACATAGTTCAGTAGATTATTAGAGTAAATTAGCCTATATCTAGTTCTAGTTGCTATATATATATACATATATTGGTAGTAGTGTTATTATTGTATGTATATATATATATATATATATATATATATATATATATATATATATATATATATATATATATATATATATTATTGCTATTATTATTATTCTAAGACTAGACCGGCATCATCGGTGCCCTGTGAAAGGGTGTTTTCTAAGGCTGGAGAGGTGGTTTCCAAAAAGAGAAACCGCCTCAATCCAAATACTGTAAAAAAACTTTTGTTTTTAAATAAAAATCAGTAAAAATGTTCCCATCCCTGTTGCAGTTTGCTGTTCCACTCCCAGTTCCATAAGCACTACATAATTGTACTCCCAGTTCCATAATCACTACACTATTGCACTCAGTCAGCACTGCACACAGTGATTTCTTTACACTCATTTGGGGCATTCACTGTCATCACTAACCCAAAGAACTACTGAATACAAAGTTATGTGTGTGTGAGTTGTGTGTGCATAGGTAAACACAAGCAGAGTAAAAAACTTTATTTAATACACAGGCAATAGAAAAAGGCTGTGCCCACACCATGACAATTTGGTTGCTCAGGATGAATAGATTTGTGTGCGATACATTGCTTTGCACAGCAGGTGTCACTAGGGAGCACACTGTTTCATGAGGCTTCAGGTAAACGAACCTTTTGGTGAACCAATGGGCTGGAAAGCCTCAGTGGTTCAGGAAGCCTCATTTGGCCATCACTACCAACAACCATGCCACGCTCAAAATTGCTTAAATCACCTTTCTTTCCCATTCTGACATTCAGTTTGGAGTTCAGAAGATTATCTTGACCAGGACCACACCCCTAAATACATTGAAGCAACTGCCATGTGATTGGTTGATTAGATAATTGCATTAATGAGAAATTGAACAGGTGTTCCTAATAATCCTTTAGGTGAGTGTACATCACAATTCACTTGCTATATGGCTAAATGTACACGATTTTTCTGTCCCTTCTTAAAGGTGTTCTTGTGCTCAGTGCTCACTGCAGAAAAGCCCCGCCCCACACTTTGACAGGATTGGTTACATGTATGTGACGGTAGGAAACGGGCGATTTCAAACTGCGTTTTTGAGATCTTCTTTGCTACACTGCAGTTTTAAGGAGAAAATACTCGGCAATGGTGTTGACTAATGAATTTGCACATGGTTTGACAACATATAAACACTACAATTTTTAAAACTTATCACTATAGGTGGTCTTTAATAATCTATTACTAAATTATTATTGAATTTAGGTAAAATTAACATTAAACTAAAAGTAATAAATGCCTTTTTAGGAGTAGTTTTCATCATTAGTTTTAGTTGCCTAATGTTAAAAAATAATATTCTCCTTTATTTGATCCATCAGGCACGTTTAAATCGAGCACCCATGCAACAACATTTCAAACAGTACCTGCTTTGGCGAAATCCTCTTTATTGTAGCTGAAGTCTTTGAGGAAGGTGATGCTGTCTATTGCTGGGTTATAACGTCTGGAAGTCTCTAGCAGCATGATCTACAGGAGAAAAGAAAGTTTAGCAGGTATGTAAAATAAGCAGTACAGGCTGCGCTTGGTTTTTCATGAGAAACAAAATTTGACACCGGGTGGCATTTTTTTCTAAAGTACTTCCCGTTACAAAACAACAGCAGAAACAAGTCAAACAAGAGTGATCCATCTGTGCACACAAAAACAGTAACAGAACATGAATGAAAACAATGCGTGTTAAGGGTCAGTCAGTCTAACCTCAATAGTTGAGGTCTTCAGCAAGGCGATCTGGTCCTCTCGTGTGAGCTCCAGGAAGCCAGGCAGCTGTTTAGCAAAGTCTACAATCTCCTGCACAGACATGATGGCCAGCTCAGTGAAATGAGCAAACCGCTGTTGTCGAACCTCTCGGTTTAATGGGTCCTGATTCTGTGGCCATGGCTGAAAAACAACAAATATTGATGTAAACATTTAGGATCAATGCATCAGAGATTCAGAAAGATGGACCATGTATAATTGGACATTTGAAGAATTAAACACGTCTTTCGAAGCAAGGGCACAATGGAGAGGCCAACTCAATAGTTTTTAGACTGGTAGAGATCTGGAAGGCAAAACACTGATAGAACGGAAGTACAGGCAGTACTCTAATGTAAAACCATTGATATTAAAATATAAAAATCAATATACACCTTATTATTGATGCATACTATATACAAGCAGTTTATATTATTTTAAACTAATTATTTTAATTTTTTTATTGGTCCTCGCATATCACTGTCTTAAAGGATTAGTTCACTTTTTAAAAAACTTTTGCTGATAATTTACTCACCCCCATGTCATCCAAGATGTCCATGTCTTTCTTTCTTCAGTCGAAAAGAAATTAATGATTTCGATGAAAACATTCCAGGATTTTTCTCCATATAATGGACTTCAATAGTGGCCAAAACGGTTCAAGGTCCAAATGAGTTTCAGTGCAGCTTAAAATGACTTCAAATGACAAATGGCGATACCAGACGATGAATAAGGGTCTTATCTAGCGAAACGATGCACCATTTCTAAAATAAATAAAACAGTTAAAGTATTATTAGCACAAATGCTCGCCTTGTTCTGTCCTGAGATGTACGTTCGTGATTCTCCTGTTCGAACTCGTTCATTAAAATGAACAGATCTTTTTTCGAGTCATTTCGTTCGTTGAATGAACAAAATGACTCGAAAAAAAGACTCGTTCAAAATGAACAAATCCTTTTTCGAGTCATTTCGTTCGTTGAATGAATAAAATGACTCGAAAAAAGATTTGTTCATTTTAATGAACGAGTTCGAACAGGAGAATCACGAACGTACATCTCAGGACAGAACAAGGCGAGCATTTGTGCTAATAATACTATAACTGTTTTATTTATTTTCGAAATGGCACATCGTTTCGCTAGATGAGACCCTTATTCATCGTCTGGTATCATTTAAAGTCATTTGAAGCTGCACTGAAACTCATTTGGACCTTAAACCGTTTTGGCCACTATTGAAGTCCATTATATGGAGAAAAATCCTGGAATGTTTTCATCAAAATCATTAATTTCTTTTCGACTGAAGAAAGAAAGACATGGACATCTTGGATGACATGGGGGTGAGTAAATTATCTGCAAAAGTTTTTTATAAAGTGAACTAATCCTTTAATGCATTAAGCCACCACATTAAGCATTTTCTTTATAGTGGTTGGAGTCAGATTTACCAAACTGGGCAAATTAGCATGCAAGAGCAATTCCAAAATAGCGCCGATGGGAGTGGAAAGTTACAAATCACACACAAATTAAAGAACACAGACGCAGCCGAAACATTTCCATAATGACCAACGTAATCTACCAAGAGCAGCACAAATTAGCATTAAGTTTAAGACATCCTTCTTTGGGTGGTAAATAATAGAGCAAAAACCAGTAAATTGATTAAAGAAAACTTTAGTATTTAAAGGGCCCCTGAAATCAAACTAAGTTTTTTAGCTTTTAGTATGAATGTGTTTGCCTTAAAGGGATACTCCACTTTTTTTGGAAATAGGCTAATTTTACAACTCCTCCAGAGTTAAATAGTTGGGTTTTACCGTTTTCGAATCCATTCAGCCAATTTTCTGATATTTAGAAGAATATCAGTAACCAGACAGTTTCTGGTCTCATTGACTCCATAGTAGGAAAAAAATATACTATGGAAGTCAATGAGACCAGAAACTGTCTGGTTACTGATATTCTTCTAAATATCAGAAAATCGGCTGAATCGATTCGAAAACGGTAAAACGCAACTGTTTAACTCTGGGGGAGTTGTAAAATTAGCATATTTCCAAAAAAAGTGGAGTATCCCTTTAAGGTTATGAATAAGCTGGTGTTTCAAAACAATGACAAAAAATTTACATTTAGGAGATATAAGCATTCAAAACGTACAGTCGCTCACTTCCGATAAAATTTATCACAGACTTTTTTGACATCCCCACAGACTTCAGCTTCTCATCACATCTTCTGTCCAATCAAATGCTCTCTAGAATCTAAAGCGTCCCGCAACTCCCGCCCCCATGCTATAAACCCCACCTGGCCAAAGCGACCGTTGACACGTCACGGAGCAACATGGGTTGGAGATGAGTGTCCGGTTGCTCAAACGCTAGAGTTTTATTCTATTTTCCCACTGTTCCTTGGTTAAGAATGAAATGGCTAGAATATATTCACACAACTACTATTGAATCCAACTTATCATCAGTGCTAGGATTCGCATCCATGGTGCTGTCAAGTACGACTTGCAGTCTGTGAGGTAAACTCATAGACTGGTAAACTAAACGTTATTGGCTATTTGAAAAGGGGGAGGAGCCATTCAATATATCCTGCCTTAGCTTCCTGTTTCAGTGGAAGCTACGTCAATGCATCATACAAAGCTGCGCGTTCCAAGGCACTTCAGTGGACCTTTAAATACTGTCCCTGCCATAAATTTTGCATCTGAAAAGAAAACTCTTTTTCCGCACTTTTTCAGTGATAATTTTTCTCTTTCTCACTTTCACTCAGGATTTTAAATCTTGACAGTAGTTTTTTAACGCCAAAAGAGGGTTTGTGCTGGTGCAAGCTGTTAGTAAATCTGGCCCTAAACATGCAATTTAGCATGTTGCGTTCATATTCTGGGCACTAGGCTAAGTGCAAAAGCGTAGAATCGCAAATTTTTTAAAATAAAAGTTGCAGCATAACTTCTGGATTTTAAATAAAAAAGTAAGTAGGCCTATGTGTTTGTGGTATAGCCGTGAATCAGTTATTCACTGTAAACGCATCATATGTGAAACCACTATACCACTATGTGTTGCTCCTGCACCGCAACACGCACTGCAAACGGGGTATGTGTGAAACGGGCGTTAGATCCACAGTTCTTAGAAACTTATATGCGTTTACGAACTCTTTTTTTCGTACAACAGCAGCACTCATCTTGTTTGTTTATTAGCGGATGCGGATGAACAGTCGTAAACTGATATGCAGACTTCTGACAATAGCGGAAGTTCGAAACTACGCTTGTGCACCTAGCCTCTTGTGTTCACCTGTATATAGAATGCATCATCAGTAAGCTGTATATTGAATTTGATGTTTTAATATCACTGTCTTTGTACATTAGCACAAACCTGGTAAAAATAACTGGCAGGCAACGGAGACTTGTTTTGAAAATGAGGAATTACTGATTAATCTGCTTGAAAAACTCTTACAGTGCACATAAATGCACTTACAGTGACTTTGGGCCGATCAAGAAAAGAGCGTTTGTTGCACTGCTTCTGCATGGACACCAGCTTTTCGATCATCTCCTGCTGTTCAGGAGCCAGAGGTGGCATCTCAGGGGCAGGGCTGGGTGTTGTCACTGTAGAGGTACGTGCCGTCTCTTCTTCCTGTTTTTTCATCTTCTTCAGTCGGATCTGCTCTTCTGACAGCACACCTATAAGAGACAGAGAGATAAAGCTGCTAACAGAATGATAAGCAAAACAAGCAGCACATGGTCATATGGACATATCATATAGATAAGACAAGAGATTTGACGACAGCAGCCTGGAATACCTGAGACATCCATGCTTAATGAAAAAAGCCAGACTTGGGTGAAAAAGAAAGGTACACTGCCATTCAAATATTTGATCATTTAATAAAAATAAATGAATATTTTTATTCAGCAAGGATGCATTAAATTGATCAAAAGTGTCAGTAAAGACATTTATAAAGTTAAAAAACATTTCTATTGCAAAAATTTCTGTTCTTTGAACTTTCTATTCATCAAAGAATCCTGAAGATCAGCCTCCACAAAACTATTATGCAGCACAACTGTTTTTAACATTGATACTAATAAGAAATGTATGTTTCTTGAGCATCAAATCAGCATATTAGAATGATTTCTGAAGGACAATGTGACACTGAAGAGACTGGAGTAATGATTCAGCTTTGCATCACAGGAATAAAAAAACCTTTTAAAAATATATTCACATAGAAATAGTTATTTTAAACTGTAATTATATTTCACAATATTACTGTTTTTACAGTATGTTGGATCAAATAAATGAAGCCTTTATGAGCATAAGAGACCAACCCCAAATCAGACCAACCCCAAACTTTTGCAAGGCAGTGTAGATGTTGATGGTTAAAGAGCGTCACTTACATTGCTCCAGCATGCCCGCCTCCCTGCACTTGCGCAGACGGCACTGCTGACACTTGCGGCGCATGTACATGTCCATCTCGCAACGGCCGGAGTTCTTGCAGTTGTACTGAGCTCCTTTGATCACGCTGCGTCTGAAGAAACCTTTACAGCCCTCACAGCTCAGCACATTGTAATGAAAGCCAGATGCTTTGTCTCCACATACGCTACACACCTCGTTCCCCAACATCTTGGGAGCAGGGCCCTTCTTTCTCTTCGCTGGCTGACCCCCTGCACAAACACACACAGGACAGAGACACTAACGTATGAGCTTTGCAAATCCAAAGCAACATACACAAATAAATTAACTAACTAATGCATTATTATTTACTTAAATTAAGCCAGTTCATCCACACATGCTGTATACACATATTGACATACATGTTCATTCATGAGTAAATGTCCCACATTATGTAACAGGTAAAGTTCAACTCTGCATTATCTGAATCATTTTAAGCACTATAAGAAATGTGAAGTAAATTATCTATGACATGAGTCCAGATGTATCCTCCAGTTGTTCAACCTCACCTGGTGCAGGGGTGTCGTCTGAGGGGTACATCTTGATGTCGCTGGGCTCCATGAGCTCATTGTGTGAGGTGCTGTATGGGCCCGTTTGACTGTTCTCCTGTTTCACTTCTGCTGTCAGTGCTGAAGGGCCCTCTTCACTGGCACAGCACAGTGAGTCCCCTGTATACATACCGACAACACACATTTCTTTTAGGGCTAGGTCTGATGATCAACCAGGTGTCCAATTAGTGAGAAAACCTTGATTTTCTTTCTTTAGATATTTTTTAATATAGCGCTGCATACACATGCATACGGATGACTTTTGGTCATGTGACATGCTGTGTTTTTCACACTGATATTATTTTACAGGGAGGTCTTAAGACTAGTCATTAAAGCAAGAATCCAACTAGATTTGAAAATATATTGTTTTTATACTTCTGTAGTTCTAATGGATGACAAATCACTGCGACTATAACACACCACACAACAACATGCATTAAGGGGATAGTTCACCCAAAAATTAAGTCATAATTTACTCACCCTTAAGTTGTTCCAAATTTGTATAAATGTCTTTGTTCTGCTAAACACAAAGGAAGATATTTTTAAAAATGTTGGTAATCAGACAGTTGACGGTAGCCATTGACTTCCATAGTATTTTTCTTTTTCATTACTATGGAAGTCAATGGTGCCCCACAACTGTTTGGTTATCCATATTCCTCAAAATATCTTCTTTTGTGCTCAACAGAGGAAAGAAACTCATACAGGTTTGGAACAACTTGAGAACTTTCTTTTTCGTGTGAACTATCCCTTTAATATAACACATTGATATAACCTATTTTTATGTATTACAAACATTAACACACCTAGGTCAAGAATGCATCAATTTATGCATCAAATTCCATCACATTAAAGCTTATGGCAGATGGTTGCCACTCTACCCATATGTTAATTTTCAGAAAGTATGGACAGTGCCCAACAAAATTTTTAAATAATAAAATGAAAGAAGCCAATTTTAAAATCATTCATCATTATTAGCCGTGCATTAAATATTTAGGTAAATTTAACTTAAGCGTTTTACCACTGGGCTCATCTGCCAAAAGGAGGAAGAATTTCTTTTTTTTTCCATTCTTACACAAAACATTTTTGGCTGCAAATTTTAGCATTTTTTACATATGCGTAATATTTCTGTCATTAGGGTAATTGTTCACTGTGATGTTTATGGCAATGAGGAGGTAGATGTCTTAAACTTAATTTGCATTATGGGTAAATACCACATTCACAAGGCAAGATACCTTCAATTTAAATCCCAAAAGTATTTGTATCAGGTTTACGTTTACTATTATCATCACCTAAAAAAGTTCCACCAATAGAATTTTTTTTTCCGCATTATAGGAAAATTATCAAATAAATGTTGCATTTCCTCTGCATTCCCCCAATTATTATTTTTCTAATGTTGTATTTTTTGTTGAAATTTAAGTTTTACAAATTATTTTAAAAAGCCAAGAATGCCTATGAGTAAAAAAAAAAGAAAAAAAAAGTATATTAGTTACCCACACCTCTATATAAAAACATATATTAACACAAATAAAATTACACGTTAGCATATTAATCATGCAAAAAAAAAAAAAATGAATTCAACTGTAAACTCCCTGTTTGGGCAAACAGTTTTGGTTACCACTGACTTCCGCTGTACTGACCACAAAGAAAGAGAGAAAAATAACCCCAGATATTTACCAAAATATCTTCCTTTAGTTTCTACAGAAGAAAGTCATACAGTTTTGGAATAACATGAAAGAAAAACAAGAGTCTTACCATGACCAACATCAGTGATATCAGTCGTAGAAAGGGTGGACATCTTCCACACAGCCACTTGTCATAACGAACCAGCACTGCACCTACAGAGCACAATGAAAGGAAAGTTGAAGTCTTGAAAAACTGCCTGTTTGTGTCAACGATTCTGTTTGTAATATTCATTCACAAAAACTGCCTCAAACTAACACTAACTATGAATATACAGTTTAATGCTAAATCAAAACCACCTACAGAGAACAGCAAGTAGCAGAGTGTGTTCAAATCAAAAGGAGAATCAAAACAACGACACACAAGAAAGCCAGTCACATAGTATGGGCAGCAGAGGTCTGCCACTCTCACTGACAATAAACGCACGCAATGCTGATCTATAATAATGACTCTCAGTACAGTTCCTTAAGTAGTCACACTTCTGTATGGAAAGCTCACAAAAACTACACAGTCACCCTTTCACATCATGGGAATTTTTTCTTAAGCTAAACTGTGCGAAGCAAAAAAGAAGAAAAATTGAGAAATATTCATTAAATTGAGTGCATGTTTTTGCTAACTAAGCATGCTGCATGAACTACCTACTTGAGAATAGGAATTGAAAGTGCAAAAAAATTGGTCAAGACTGTTGGGTGTTGTTTTGAGAGTTTTAGGAAACGAGATGGACATCTGATTTGGGGATGAATGTTTGGATAAAGGCTCGATCATAAAATTTACCTAAAGGAATTTTCCTGATGGACTTTCAATGGTGGATACATTTCACAAAGCAAATTTCGCATCAGTTAAAGTTTGGTGATGCAAAAACCGCAGCACTAACCAAATAGCAAGTTACTTGGTCAGGCAGTGACCTCTGTAAGGGCAGTTCACAACCACACGCGGGTCCTGCCTACTTTCCCTGTGAAACTTTGTTGTGCAAGAGTAAATGTGACCATGCCTAAAGAATGCAGCAAAAAAATGCTGATTCAATTCTACAAAATGACCTTATCAGCTAAAAAAGAAAATAACCATGACTCACAAAAATAAAATACTACTAGGAAAAAAAAGAAGGACTTCTAAGGGGAACTTCTTTAAATGACAATGTTGTTAACTGACAGGCCAAATGTATTCCAATCCAGACCCTCCTAAAATTATATTGAAAAAGATATGTAGTAAACAGCGTTTCAGACCAAACACAAACAACTTTTCACAAAAATACCCATTCATTAAAGTCCATTAGTTATAAAATTAGTTATTATTAGTTACAAATATTTTACGACAGCGGCAATGGACAATTTCGTTTCCAACCAGTAGGGCGACCGAAGAGGAAAAGTTACTTGGTGTTACTTTAAAATCCATTAGTTATAACTGTCTAACTAGAGTCTAGGCTAGGGTATCATCTTGACATGCTTTCTTGCGATTAGAACTTAGATTTATTGTATTTATCGTCTAAAGTGGATGCGGCTGGAGCACATAGGTCACTATATCTGTTCTGATAATAATAATAATATTATTATTATTATTTTGATAATAATAAAGTAATATTAATAATAAAAACCTCTCTTCTTTATTTTGGCTTAAAATATCAAGATATTATCGTATTGCGAGTTCCATATTGCGATTTGTAATCGAATCATGACATATCGAATCATGAGGTGCAATGACATATCATTGCACCCCAAATCAAAATCAGTATTCCTAAATTCAGTTGTAGTATACAAACTATTTTTTTTAGTTTTTAGTATGTTTTAATTTATCTTAAATTTTAATAGATTTATAGTACTGGCCATAACATGAAAATCACCAAGAATTTTATTCTGGTAAATTTTTACGCTGATATACAATAAGATTAGTTAAATAATTAATGAATTAGTCTGTTACACAAAAACTTTACACATGCAAACATCTGAACATTAGCATGGCACAATTAAAAAACACATCTAACTATGAATGCAAGAAGAAGATTTGAATATTAAGGTAAAGTGAGCAGAAAAAAAAGTTAAACCTTTTCAGCATCCAATATAAACACTCCAAATATATTGTAGTGTGTATATGGGCGCTGAAGCGTGTTAATGTGAATGAGAGCCCCACTTACCCCTAGAATGATGATTTGTTATTGTCCATCCATGTTGTTCTCTGCGTCACTAACAGCACATCACGTTTTTTCTCTGCAATAGTCTGGATGCCATCAGAAGAAGCTTCTCTCATATAATAGACTCTTCACTTCAGTGTCACAGCTTTCTAACTGACAGAAAAACAAAGAGGAAAAACTAGAGTGACTTCTGTTTTGGAGGTTGAATATCTCCAAAGCTGAGCTGTTCGGAAGGATTTTATAAAAACAAGAAAGCAAGAGAGAAAACAAGCCAATGGATAGAATGACTGAAGAGAAGGTGAATGAGTGAGTAAGAGAGTGAGAGAAGCAAAAAGGAGGGAGAAAAAGAGAGCAAGAGGACACATGAGAGGTTACTAGCGGTCATTCACATGGCTGTGAAATCCCCAGAGGCCTGAGCTCAAACCTACACCTTTTGTAAGTGTCTCCCAAAGCTCATCTTGGAATTGAATGCAGAAAGATATGTAGTCACTCACTGAACAGATGCACAAAGAACATCTCAATGGAAACACTTCAACTAAAAGGACGGCAATTATAGAAACCAGTCAGGGCACGCAAACCACAACCTTCTGCAAAGCCAGGATATGATTTATGGGTTTATTGAATTCAAAATAAGCAGCAATAGGAGTCCCGCCACTAGACGTCATAAAATGTTTGTGCTTTAACAGTCAGAATAATGTCAACCCTGATGTCGTGTTCCACTGTTACACCTAAACCAGGAACAGACCAAAGTCCAGGTTATGTCACCAGTCGTACGAAACTTAGAATTTAAAAAAATAAAATGGCAACTGCAAACCCATAAGTTAGAAACTATTAGCAGCCCAAAATAATGAACAATAATGTACTTCTAAAGAAACATTTTGTTCATAAATTGCATGATAATCAGCATACATTACATCAGCTGTAAGAAAAGACAATCGATCTGTTGTAAAATGGAGAAATAGTCCTGTCATTGTCTTAAATCCCCTTTGTTCAAGGGCTCAATGAATTGTGTAGCTCTAATTTGAATTAAACATTAAAATTACATTGAGCATGACCTGATGTAAACCAATGGGAGGCTTCTTTCAATGTCCAATGTTCTGTACTTATCAGTGGGCTGTAACCTTTGTCCTGTAAACCAGTGTGCTCTACATCTGCCAGATCAAGAGTCAGATCATCTGCTGGCAGATATGATAGCTGGATAATAGTGACAATGAACAACTGAAACAAGAATAACAGGCCATCATTCAGACCACTTCGTTTCAGAAGAAATATTTCATTTGCTCTTGCCTGTGCAAGTTGTGTTTTTCGCAAAATGCTGCCTAAAAGTTTGAAGACAGAAAATAGGTTAAAGTTTAGATTCAGCTTATTTCAGGAAGTGTTGTTTTCCAATTCTGTACAAACTTCCTCTAAATTTGTCATGAGAATAAAGAGGAAGAAATCCCTACTATACATAGGATGCAGATTCATAATGAGAAATGTAGCATTCGATTTAGTTGGGTTGGGTTAGACTCTCAACACAGAACTACTTCTTACATTCTAAAATTAACCAAATTTCTGAAAAAAGATAGTAAAACGGAGAAGATGCGTAGGCTGGTTTCCACCCTGAAACAGAATACACCTATTGCCAAATTAAAAAGTGGTCTTTTTAATTTTAAAAAATTGACTAAAAATACAGCACCCGTCGCTGCTAAGAGTGCTTATTTACAGTGAGTGACATGTTGAAGGTAGGGTACGTTAGGTTGCATGTAATGATACACATGCTGATTTTAATAACACTACAGAAGTAACAGATCTTTTGTGATGTAGGCTACATTTGAGTGTAATGGATTTTCGAGAAAAAAAAAGTGGTTTAAGCGTACTAAATGATTGGAGAAATCCGGCATACATCACCAGAGAGAAGTCTGTCATTTCGTTTCCACCAGAAGGTTCAGTCATTTTTCATAATCATTTTAATTAATTTAAAATTACGAGGTGAAAAAAAAGAAGGGACATCGACATGAAAATAGATGAGATGATTTTCATTTTATGCCGATTTTAAGAATACCAACACAAGTGCAAACGGGATTATTGTTTTTATAACCGTTATGTTGCAAAAAAGAAAATGTTCTATAACAATCAGTCATCGAGCTAATTAAATAACTAACAAAAACTAAAAGCCGGTCTGGAACCGAAGCCACTTCTCGGCTCAAAGCGTTCTGCAATCCCATTCCGAGGCGGAACTCCGTGTTTTCCATTTCTCGCTCCCTGCTCAACTAAAGAGAGAGAAACCCCATGAGAGCGATCCTGGAAACAGACATTCTTCTGAATTTCACAACCACTCATCGCTGCAGGCAAAAGTCACACAACTACGTTTCGATTCGCGAGTGAGAACAAAATACATTTTAAAAAAAAATAATAATAAAACAGTAACACGGCTGCACATCTGTTAGCTCACTCGACCTGTCAAATTTGAATTGAATAAACAGCTCCAGATAACTGCTCTTTCACACAAATTCCTGTGAAGGATTCAATTCGGAGTAATTTATGTTACGTTAACGGCTTTAGTCTGTACTTCACCCCAAATACTGTAACTCTGAGGATTAGTCTCTAATTAACTCAGGACATGATCAACAGGGCAGATCACGGATTATAAAACTATATTGAACAGCAGTGTTAGTGGTAGCACTCATCAGCTAGCCAAAACACCCTGTTAGCCTTTGCACCTTAAAACAACCCCGGTGTAATAAATTCAACAATCCCAGCAACTAACCTACCATCTAAACACTGACAGATTAAAACTGACAACCTTACGGTAACTGAGTTAGACAACTGTCGTTTGATCCGGGGTGTTTACAGGCGTTATATGAAGCACTGACAGACCATTCTCCCATCATGACAGCTACAGGAGCTAACATTTATACGTCATTACACAGCCCTTGTACCGCGTTAACACTCATGTAACTTTCTCAAGAGATGACGTGGTCATATGAGAATAACGCTCAATGTCTAGTAATACCTCGCTTTGCTGCTGATGACAAGGTCTTTAATCCTACACGGCGAACTTTACACTGGCGATGTGAAGATAGAAACGCCTAGGTAGGCCGTGGAGAGAGAGAGAGAGCTCTAAGATGGCTACATACAACCACAGGACTGTTATTGTATTGTGCCTTCAAAATAAAAGTGCCTTAGTGACAACGAAGTTGACGAAGCGGTATTATAAATATGTCTGATAATCAGTTTTTTTAAACAAATAATTGTGGAAAATTGAGAATTAAAAGAATAAAAAAACCTATCGTTACCCAGTCAAAAACATTGTACACATGAATGTACTGAGAAGACAGCCGTGAACAGCCTTACTTACTTTCTTTCAATACTACCGGTAAGTACTTTCACTTTAATAAAACGATTATTTATCATTGCTGAGGGCTGAATTCGGAATATTATACTACTTCTGACATATTAAGATATAAAAAGCCGGAGTATCTTGTAGGCTGGATAGACAATATTAAAAACATCCGGCAGATGGCAGTAAGCGTGCTATATATTGTGTTGCAGCCGTAACTGAAGAAAACCATTTCGAAACATCACGTGATTCAAACAAACACTCTAGATGTCTATGCTATCAGTGAACTGAGTCTGAGTTAGATATAAGTTGTGGAAATAAGGCGTATATTACGAACGTAATGATGGATTCGGAGTTTTACAGTTTCAATGTGTGACCCTGGAATGTGATTGATGAATGAATTAACACTTGACTACAAAACCATAGATAGTAGAGTTGCAAATAATACAAAGTAACATAGGCTGTGTCCAAAAATCTCCCACTACTCACTATATAGTGGACTATATAGTGAGTTCGCCATTTTGTAGTGCTGTCCGAATGTATAGTGATGATTATTATACCCTATATAGTCCACTCAATGTATCCCAGAATGCATTTTGAAAAGTAGTGTACAACCGATGGTCACTAACCCAAGCCCTACATACCATCATGCATTGCGCTGATCGTAAAAAGGGCGGATGGACGTCAAGGAGAGCAGCGCGACAATACGAATTGCGACAGTAATGCCGTAATCAACGGCGCCGAGAGACGATGGAGTAGTGTCCGAAAGTGGTGTTTCTATTATGCTGGTGAGCTCACTATATAGTGCTCTACTCCCTACCCCATACATAGGGGTTAGGGAGTAGTGGTTTGAGTGGAGATTTCGGACACAGCCATTGACTTGATTGCTATTAAAAACAAACAAATCGATTAACCATGCGGAGAAGACCTCAGTCTGCAGCTTTGGCTCCGGCATATTTGAGGTCAGATTTTAATGCTGAAATGTCATCTAATATCACCATTTAATCGTGCACATTTTTAACTGTTTACCCGTTTGCTGTACTTTGTTTAAAAGCAGGGCCGGGACTGAGAAAACCGTTTCTGCAGCAGCACAGTCCCAGTTTCACACAGATCTCTGGCTCTGTTTCACTGTGCAGAACTGGATACTAGACTTTGGGAGGCCAATTGCTATGGTACAAGTTAAAACAAGGTGTGATCTGTGGATTAAGATGTCATTTTCTCCTCTTTATTATCAATAACAATTTTGTATGTTCTTCATCTAGATCGTAATGCCTCTAGAATGGTTTCCTCTAAATAAGCCAAGTGTTGGAGATTATTTTCACATGGCATATAATGTCATTACACCATTCTTATTACTGAAGGTACACCATTTCTTCTATGATTTAATAGATATAGGTTTTATAGGGTGTTCCCCATTTCTAACCCTTGTGTTTTGGTCTGTGCAACCTTTTTTAGCTGATTGAGCGGAGTCCCACGGCCCTTCCTCGCTCAGCTGTTTATCTCAGCATCATCACCTTTGTCATGGGAGCCAGCATACACCTAGTGGGAGACTCCATTAACCATCGTCTCATCCTCAGTGGATACCAGCTTCATCTTTCTGTCAGAGAAAACCCCATTATCAAGGATCTGAAGCCTACCTCACTGGTACAGTAGTTCGATTGACAGATCAAACAAAGGCATTTGTTTGATTTGTAAGAAACTCTCTGAAGAAGAACTTTTGCTCTGAAGAAACTTTTTCGGAATAAGTAGGGTTTGTTTTTTATGGTAATGGTAATTAATGCTTTATGTTGTTTTCAGATTGATTCCTTTGAGCTTTTGTATTACTATGATGAGCACTTAGGGCATTGCATGTGGTAAGTATATTTTCCATTCTCACATTTAATCTGTAATTTTTAATCGGCAAGTTTACATATAGAGTTTAAAACATCCCCTCCTCCACCGTTATCATCATAGGTATGTCCCGTTCTTCCTCATCCTCTTCTTGTATTTCACTGGCTGCTTTACACAAGTTAAAGATGAGAAGATGCCTTACTCAGGTTGGCTGCTACTTGGCCCTAGTGCAGTGTACTATTGGTAAGTAAATTATTCAAAAGTCAATTTTCAAGCCTTTTTTGAGATGTAGAATCAAGTTGAAGCAACACTCTCAAGCCACTTTATTTCTGTAATGTAACACATTTCCAAGTGAAAGAGAACATTCAATGAGAAAAAAATGATTTAACCATACATTAGCATGTTAATGTTGTTCAAACGTTAATGTGGTCTATTTCTTCAGGTATCTGATTACTGAGGGGCAGATCTTTGTTCTCTATGTCTTCACCTTTTTTGCCATGGTTGCCACTGTTATGCGCCAGAGGCGGATGGGCTTCATGCTAGACAGAAATGGACGTTTCCTCTTCTATAACTTCATCATTACTCTGGGATTAGTTCTGGTTTGGGTCGCATATCTGTGGAATGATAAAGTTTTGCGCAAAAAGTATCCTGGTATCATCTATGTCCCCGAGCCTTGGTCCTTTTATACCTTACACATCAAAGGCAGTTAAATACTAACAGCAAATCCGAACTACGTTTCACTGATATTTCTTCAATAAAAAAGACTTTAATACGAGTTTAACCAAGTTTAATGACACTTTGAGTGAAACTGAAAATATGTGTTCTTGAATACTGGTTAGGGACTTATTTAAAGGGGTCATGAATTGAGAAATCAATATTTTGACATATAAGAGGTCATTGTACTATAAAAATATCCTGTAAGTTTCAGAACTCAAAACTTCCTCTTCAGTTCAAAAACAGTTTTTATTGAAACCAAGTTGCCAAAACGACTTGTTTCAGTATTACGTCATAATGCGATGAAAGACCGCCTCTGCAGAAGAAAATCAACATAAATACGAGAGAGACGCAAACACTGGGTTACTCCAGCAACAAAATCATAGCGATGCCTCTGAGGATTAATGTGGGAGATTCGAGAGAACGTAGAGAATGCTGATTTTGTTGTTGTTTTGATCTAAGCCAATCACTGTAATCCTGAATAAAAGCTTCAGTGAGCGACATCATCTGTTTTGTCATCAGAAAGACATTACAACACGTTTCATTTTAGTATACATTTTTCACTTTATTGAAAAGGATGAATGATGAATAGCCTATAAGAACAACAGTCCAACACACGATATGTACATTAATTCATAATTCCGTTTACACGATACACACTTTAACTGTGGTAACTACAAGTACTTAAACTTTAACTTGATACAACCAAGTTTTATAAAGCATATGTAATACTCATAATTGTTCAACATTGTTGCCAAATTTTTCAACTATGTAACGAGATATTTTTCAACATCAGACGTTTTCAAAACAATTCCACACGTGTAATGTAATTTAATGTTAAATTATTTTAATATGTAAAACTGTTACCCAATCATAGCAGTGGGCCTTTGCTACCAAGTCTTGAATGTGGCACGCCTATCAAAACTAAGTGATCGAAAGAGACGGTCAAAAACAGGAGAAATTGCCTATTATTTCTAAATTAGGATGTCTTAACTTTTGATGTACAAATCTTGATAACATTATAAGTGGAGCTCAGAGAACATTATACAATTAAATAAAATGCAGTTCATGACCCCTTTAAGTTCCAGTGTTATTCCTTGTGTCTGCCCAAGGCAAACTATACAATGCTATGTTTGTCATTTTGATATATTGTATAATAAAGACATTTCATCATTGTGGCTTACTGTAATTTTCTTTATGTCCTTGTTTTATCAAAATAAAGGTTGTTCTCCTTAAACATATCTTTTGATGAATCAGTGTCATCATGAGCTGCACCTACTGTAACAGACAGTATAACATGATAGTTGGATCCTATATCAATGTTCCTATGACAACGAGGCTATCACTTACGTCAAAACTGCAGTGGACTTTAGTTCCTTCCTACAGGTAATCCACAGGGAGTGACTCTTTCCCTGAACAGACGAAACATGGTAGGTTTGATCTTGTTTTTCTCTTTACTGTTATTTTCACTCAATTATTATTGATTTTTCAACATCTTTTTTTAAACCTTTACAGGCAAAATTCTTAACACAAACTCAGATTGATGGTAAGCTGTGTTACACAAAGAAAGTGCAATGTAAATTCATGAATATAGTAAAATAAACTAAAATTGTTATTTAAAAAAACAACAACATGTACAGTACATTTATGAGCAATGAGAATTTGTTTGTGGAATTGTTTTTCACTGTGGTTTTGTATGTTCTCATGTAGAGTTCAAAGAATGTTTCTCGCTTTATGACAAGAAGCGAAAGGGGAAGATTGAAGCCAAAGACCTGATTACTGTCATGCGCTGTTTGGGTACAAGTCCCACATTTAATGAAGTGGATAGACATCTGCAAGTCCACAAAATAGGTAACATTTTGTTAGACATAATGATTAACATTCAATTGAATTGTGAATACTTGTTTCTTGTCAAATCTTTCAGCTTGCTTGTGCTACCATGTGGCTATTGTCAAATGTAGTGCTAATGACAACACACACACACAACTTTAATTAACAATCAGATATTTAGTTATGCCATATTTTATTTTTATAGCCAGTGTAAGAGCATGTTGAGGCACAATATTTTATGAATTCTTTGCTTTCTTTAATGTTAGTAGTTCATATAAATATTTTCCGCTGTATTCCCACCACAGATAAAACAGGGGAGCTGGACTTTTCTACTTTTCTAACCATGATGCACAGACAGATGCAACAGGAGGATCCTAAGACTGAAATTCTGGAGGCTATGCGCATGACAGACAAACACAAGAAGGGCTACATTCTGGCATCTGAGTTAAGGGCTAAACTCACTGGCTTGGGAGAAAAGCTCACTGAAAAAGAAGGTATAAATCATCTCAGATCCTTCTGGTTTTATGTTGATTTATTCAAAGATCAGAGCTAATCAAAACAAGTTTATATATATATATAATTGTGTCAGTGTCTGGGCTGATTTAAATATGAATTCCATTATATTATATTATGAAACCACATTTTTAGAGATGTATCTTGTTTGAGGAAGTTAGAATTTAAAAACATTTGATTTTTTGATTTTCTAAAACAATTGACCCAGTCAGATCCCAGTATATTAGCACTATTAGACAGAATGAATGTGTTGTTTAACTGTTAACTGTCCATTGTTTTTCAGTGGATAAGCTTTTTAAAGAGGCTAATGTTGGACGTGATGGACTCGTTCATTATGAGGAGTTCACCAGAATGGTCACACTTCCTTCAGTGGACTACTAATAAAGAAGAGTGGGTTTGGCCCATACCCTGAATAAAGCAGTTTGTACTAGCAGGAATACAATATTTTTGTTCTGTGTATACATTGTATATAATAACAACAACAACAACAACAATGATTAAAAGTTAAAATGAAAAGTCAAATTTGGATATATATGTTGTGATTTCAGTATTTACCACTAGATGGCAATGATGTAATTAATTGAATTATTGTGGCAGGGTTGATAAACACTGACTGTCATGATATTCAGCATATTATTTTATTGAAGTTTGAAGTTTAAATCTATTTACAAAGTACAAAATAGAAACCTATGAGACTCCATCCTTTCCCCAATCCAAAGCTTTCATGAACTCCTCTTCAGTGAAGGACAACAGCTTGGCCGCTTCAAAATGCATCTTTCAAAAATACAGCATAGTGAGGTTAGTTAGTGTGATATGATATTACTGTATTTGGAAATGACAGTTTCAAGTAATTGCAAAGATACTGATTTCTTACCTTCTGTCTTTTTAAAATATCTATTAGCTTAAGTTGCTTTTTAAAACCCATGATGAGCTCAGCATTTTGTCTCTCCAGCTTTCTGTTCTCCGCTTGTAAGGTTTCAATCTTCTGGTGCTCCTGACTGGTTGAATCCTTCAGTAGGGTAAAAAAAGCAGAAGAGGAATTAAAAAAATGTCATCTAAATTTAAAATACTTCTGGAGTAGATGTGGTGCCAAACAGTTCACATCAAGTTTTTGTTGCACAAAAAAACTACAATACACATCACTGTGTTTTATTTCATGCTGGTTTATATGAGTTCACATTACCTTACTGCTCTGTTTGAGTTTGTTGAGCTGAGTTTTAGTCTTCTCAACCTCCTCTAGAGCTCTATTCAACCGCACCTCTGTTGCACTGTGTGTATTGGCAGCCTGCTTATGGGTTCTCTTCATGCTTTCCAACTCCTAGATTGTACAGACACAGGCATTTACGCATAACCGAAGAAAACATACTGTGCAGATTGTGTTTGCAGATGCAGATGTCCCAATGATAGGCATATTAAAGGGTTAGTTCAGCCAAAAATTCTTTCTCTTCAGAAAATTTGGACTAAACCGCTAATCTCTTTATGAACTTTTTGAAGCATCAAAGTGGTAGTTGTGTAGCTGTCAACGCAGGGACAGAAAGCTCTCAGATTTCATTAAAAATATCTTCATCTGGGTTTCGAAGATGAACGAAAGTCTTACGGATTTGGAATCACATGAAGAGTAAATGACGGAATTTTCATTTTTGGGCGTTGGATCTTTATAAGGGCAAGGAAAGCTTTTAACCTCAACCTACCCAAACATCATGCAATAAGTCTAAAGTAAGATGTTTTTAAGCAATATGGCCCATTCTGATAGGAATTTCTATCTGCTTATACTGTTATTCTCTATCATCATCATTTAGTTTCCATGACCCTATCGTAAGGGAAAGGGTGAGTTCCAAAGATATCTGTCCCAGAAGCCAAGTGCTCTGAACTCTGAGCAGCTGTGGCACAGTCTCACTTTACACACAGAGGACTAATCAGGTTAAAGGACCCATGCCAAGGATTCCACGGCTCTGGATCCTGGCACAGCTTTGATTAACAGGAATTATGACAAATATGTTATACTTTCCTTTAGGAATTGAGCTGCAGTGAGGTTAAAAAAATACATTTTTGTCAGAAACACTTGTTCTGTTAG
Source organism: Chrosomus eos (assembly GCA_036326025.1). Taxonomy (NCBI): domain Eukaryota; kingdom Metazoa; phylum Chordata; class Actinopteri; order Cypriniformes; family Leuciscidae; genus Chrosomus; species Chrosomus eos. Next base: position 23,739,651 of record CM070818.1, read on the forward strand.
AAAGTAACTTCAATAAGTTTCAGTAGATTGTGAATTGCTTCAGTAGAATTTTGAATAATATTTTGCAAAACATTCAAGTACCTTTTGCAGTGCTGCCACTTGCTGTTGCAGACCTTCACACTTCCGCTGGATTCTTCAGCTAAAGCTCTTTGCTTCTCAACCTGAGTCTGTTGGACATTTGTAGTCCTCTGCAATCTTGCCCTCTCCTCCTCCACATCCTTCAGTTTGCTGCATAAAGTGCTGTTTTCATCATCCTTCACAAAAGGGATTTTGAGCAAGAGTAAGTTGACCTGACTGAATAGATTAACAAACCTTGAATCTCAAACTGCTTACCTTCTTATTGCATTCATATGAGAGACTGTTTAATTCTTCCTGCATTACTCGAAGTTTAGCCTTCAAAAATCTGATCTGAGCTTCTGTAAAAATGAAATGAATGTATAAGTCAAAATGCAAATAGTATAACAAACAACCAATTCAATATTTGAACATATTTGGTCTTTTTAACCAACCTGCGCCCATCTCATCTCCAGCACTGGGCATGATGTCATCCTGCAAGTGTTCCTCAGTGAGATCATCACTAACTCTGTTCTCGATGATGCTGATTGTCTTAGCAAGTGAGAATCCAAATCTTCAGGAATAGCAACATCATCAACTACAGTGTGTGGTGCTTTTCTGTCGACACTACCACAGATACCCCAAATCATTCGGATTCATAGCATTTCATGATATACAATAAATGTTTTTATTATTATTTTATAATAATAAAACTTTGAGAATACACGTACTGAGGATTCTTTCTATTTCCTGAACCTGGCTTGTTTGGCTTTGAAGATTTTACAGAGAAGTTCTTGTTTTTCATGATCTACATAACACAACAGAAATTGGTTCCTGTCAGTAATGGGGTCTTGTATCTAATCCACATTTGCACTGATTCATGATATTTGTGTTGTACCGTAGTGGGCTGCTTAGACGTTGTTTCTTTTGTTATAGTCCTAATAAGACAAACAAAATGTTATGCTCACAAACAGCAAATGATGTTGCCTATGCTCATGTCAAATTGTGAGAGCCATTACCCAGAAACCTCAAAATGACAGTCAGTATCAATGGAGAGGTGGGAGGAGATTGGTTTAGAGAGTACCTCATTTTGATCCCTCTGAAAACCACAATCACAAACATACAGTGTCAATGTCTGGGTTTGTTGCAACATCATACATATGACATAGACTACATTAAGCTATAAGTTACATACCATATTCTCTCAGATCTTTCAAAATCATTTGCTATTTTTCACATTCACACTTTTGTCTTCTCTTACCATAACTTTCTCTGCTTCCCGAACAAGTTCTGCTGTTTTTGCCTCTAGTTCTGCATTGAGACGCCTGAAGAGTATCAGAGTTGCAAGCAGTTAGATATTGAAGATACCATGTTTTCATCTAAATTCTTTATGGCACCTGTTAAGCAGTCGCTGGGTATAAACGACACACAAAGCAGCGTATTATGTAAACTAATGTGCATTTAAGTAATAAACCCATACATACTTGTATTCCTCCTCTTTGGCTAAGAGGTCCATTTGTGGTGGTTTCTTTGAAGGAGCAGATGAAGACCTGCTCTGAGGTCTGGGTCTGGAAGGCCTTTCTGAGTAAGACGTTTGAGGTTTTTTTAACTGAGTAGACAGAAAGTATCAGTATTATTGCGATTTGCGATTATTAATCTTTCTCCGCCCTCAAAATACCACTTTCTTTCTTATTCTTACGGCTTTTCTTAATTTAAAATGGAAAACGTAGATTATTTTTTTTAATACACAGAGTATTTTAGGCAAAACTGTAATTAAGACGGCATAACTCGAAAAGAGGATTAAAGAGTTTTATTTCGTTAGACTTACAGGAGGTAGCGCGGGTCTGGGTGTGCGGTCTGCCATTTTTGTTAGTGGCGCGATGCCGTTGCTAAGCAACAGTGTCTACCTTATCTTTTCATCTGAGGCATTTAAAGGGATAGTTCACCCAAAAATCTGTCATCACTTACTCACCCTCATGTTGTTCCAAAAACCTGTATTTGTTTTTTTCTTCTGTTGAACACAAAAGAAGATGGCGTGAAGAATGTTAGTAATTAAACAGTTGATGGGCTCCCTTGACTTCCATTGTAGGAAAATACAAGTCAATCAACTGTTTGATTACCGACATTCTTCAAAATATCATATTTTGTGTTCAACAGGAAAAAAAATAATTTAATACTGGTTTGGAACAACATTAGGATGAGTGCTGACTGAATTTTTTGGGTAACTATCCCTTTAATTTAAATTGTTATGTATACATGCCTCTTTTAACCCCTGTTTTTTACATAAAAACGTCATCGCTCAATGCCTACGTAATTAACGTGGCAATAAATAAAAGATAAAATAAGTATAATGTGTATTTTAGATAATTTGATATTGTATTCATTAATTTATTTATGACAATACATGACAGGACATTTCAACACAACCTCCAGGCCATGGTGAATTCGTGACTGATAAAAAGACAAACAATCGTATATTACGGGAATCTTGTAAAACAATGAGAGGGATATTATCAATCCTTACTGACAGCCAGTTATGCTTCAGAACATGAGTGATTATACACAACTGAACTAGATGAACTCGCTGCAGCACCCTCGTGTGGGTTTCTGCTGGTGGCATAGTGCGCATGCGCGGTACCAGCAGCCAGCAGCAGCAGCTTCCACAGTGGTCGCCAGTGAGCTACTAGGTAGTGTCTGACTTTAAACCTGCTGCAGCTCGAAGTGTTTCCTTGCTCCTGATGCACGCGCAGGGATAGTGACCTCAGCTGCAACCACAAACCATGAATTACCAACGTGATGTATTAGAGCCGAGTCCGATTTGTCAGTGAAATCAACAGGCAGTGATCGTGATGTACTATATACGGAGGAAAGCTGCATTCTCCAGGTTCAGGTTAAGGCCTACTTGTTAGATCCCCATCCTCGTCTCAACAGAGTCGCATCGTGATGGCTGATGACCAGCAGCAGTCTGGTCCTGGGGTCGGACCTTTACCTTCCGCGGTTCAAGGATTGCAAGGACCTGAGGCGAATGCGTTGCAGCTAAAAATAAAGAACTCAATCTGGTAAGTCTGTCTGAAATAATGGCCAGTAAGTGAGTGCTGCTGGATATGTGGGGGTTAATGGGATCGAATGGCTCTCCATCCTAATTAGCTCTATTCTAGATGCTCCCTCGTTTCCACTTGACAGTGAGTCATGGCTACAGTAACCATGTGTGTGTATTTAACTAATCTCACCGTTGCTTTCCTTATTGTGATTAACGTTACAACGATAAGATAACTTATCAAAGTTGTTTGTTTTGGACTGAGCAGTTGGATGTTAAAGTCTGAGGTTATTTACTTGTTTTGACTGTAGTGGACAGTGTATTAGTTATTTAAAGAGCTTTTTTGTCTTCTCGTGAAAGTGTGCAGAAATTGAAATGTCTGTTCTTCGAATGGGCGAAAGATTTCCCTCGACCACGCGCTCTTAACAGATTTAGTGGAGCGCGCTAGTGATGGTAAACAACACGCGTGCAGCCGCAGCAGCAACCTGGCACAGCCGCGCGCATTTAAACGGCCAGTGTGCGTACACACGCTTTCCTTGTAGACGCCAATGCATCCGATATATAGACTATGTGGTCTGTGCTCTTCACATTATTGTTGGTGCGGTGATCCAAAATGTGTATTAATTAATCGGGTACGCGCTTAGTTACTGTTATTAGATGAAGACATCGTGAAACATGCAGCCCTGGTTTAAGATGTTTATAGCGTTGGAGCGCATGCGTTCTACATGCACTTGTGTTAGGCTAGTATATATTTTTGAGGAAAATATATGGCTTCTGTGTGCATAGTCACTCAACCCAGTCTTGTCTTGTCTTAGTTTGCCATAGAATTGATCAGTGTTGGTGCACATTGCTTGTGGCAGCTAAAATAAAAAAAACGCTGACACGATTATTTTGCAGCCTCCATCCCCCTCACCACCACCCTTGTTTTTGCACGTTGAGACATGCTCTCAACGACATGCATCTGCAGCAGCGGCTACTGTACGTCCAGTGTGGGGCGTAGATTTGTTTACCTCTACGTGCAGTAATATATATTATTTGTGTTTCTGCAGAGTATTTTGGCAAGAGATTGGAGAGTCATCATGGGCATTTCTATAGCAAATATACTTTTTAACCTCTGTAATATTGTGTTAGCTACTATGTATGTGTCTATAATTCTTATCTTTAAACTATAATTAAAAAAAAAGGTTCTTAATTTGTAAAAAGGGGTGGGAACCCTCAATGTAGCATATTCCTTGTTGCTCCGTTGTTTACTGCATTATCAGTTTATACAACTAATGGTGGATAATATTGATATTATGACATTTATTGTCTTTTCCTGGGAATCTGAGACTGGTTTAGGAGGACAAATAGCTATTAATCCAATCAGTGTTTAGTACTTTTCTTTTTGAATGCAGTTTTGTTTGGATATAGTTACACTTGGTGGGCTCAGCTGTTGGATTCGTAATAGATTAATGCAGTTATTTTGGACATAACTGATAGTTATTTTACCAATTAATTAAAAAAACAACAACGAAACACAGAAAACTTCACAATATCAGTCTAGTTTTCAGGACCGAGATTTGGACAGATGTTCCACAGATGGATTGTTTTTTCTGTTGTAAATTTGACTTAATTGTAAATTGTAAAAGCTGTGTCGTTCTCACTCGAATTCTGCTGTTCATTATAGCTCTAAGTACTATTAAATGGATTGAGTGTTTACGCAGACATTCATATGATGAGTGGACAGTCTCGGCCTGTGCTCCTTGCCCTTCACTCTGAGCAGAGCTCTAAAGGTTAGGCCTGTCGTGTCGATGTGATAGCTGATACCCCTGAGCTGCATTTGGCATGCTGGTTGGCACATGGTACTGTCTCTGGAAAAGAACAGGGTATTTGGCATTGGTGCTGGCGAGCCTTGTGGAAAAGAGATTGTGATTTGCCTATAGCAACTAGTGTTTGTCACTAATGGGGATATCTTGTAATTCATACATTGATGATGGAGATTGTTGATGCATAAATAAATACTACCTGTAAACTGAAAAGAAGTAGCAGAAAATCTCTAGAATCTCACCTGGTAAGGGGAAAAAACTATTTATTTTTGCCAACAGACCAGCAGAGGGGGTTGTTTAGAATGAGCCGTACTTTTGTGTAATTCTGTGATTTAGCTCTTCAAGCTTATTTTAGAGATGTTGTCACTTGGTCTACACCAAATCTGTCAGGTAATTTTAGATTTACAGCTGGCTTTAAGTTACACACAAAGCTGAGTTTGAAAGGGGTGAATTTAGTCCCTAATTTTTACATGGCTGTGTTCATGTGTATGTACATCCACATCAGTGTGTGTGAATCTTTCTTCATATACATATGAAGGGAAATAAGATGGAATCGGGAGGAGGGAAGAGATCCAAACACAATGGTGGTAATCATCTTCAAAGAGAAATGAAAATGAGCTATAGCACCGCTGGCAAAAAGCCCAGCTGTTTTTGCCAAGCTGCAGTGTCTGAGAATGGCTTGCAACTGCTGCTTTGGTGCTGTTAGATGATTCAGTTTTGGTTTAGCCTACATTTAGACCGATGCTCAAACAATGGAAGGATCTATGTCTGTGGTTTGCTGCAGAAACATTCTATTAGGTCTGCAAAATACTTTCAGTCCCAATGACAGTTACATTTTTCCTGTTTGAGAAGACTAGTTGTGTATCAAATCATTTCCTCTCTGTCTTTCTGCGATTTACGAAGGTGTGAGATTTTGCTTTGCATGTTATTTTTATATTTGCACACAGATGAATATTGCATTTACTTTGATCATATTTCTTGTCTCCCAACACACGTGTAGCTACTCAAACAGTAGTCATACACAAATACACTACTGTTTTTTTAAAGCAATTAATAGTTTTTTCATCTTGGATGCCCTTAATCGATCAAAAGTGACAGTAAAGACATTTTAAGTGTCACAAAATATTCAATATTTTATATTATTATTGAATATAAAATGATTTATTTATTGAATATAAAATATTCAAAATGTAAAAAAAATGCTGTTCTTTTGAACATTATATTAAAAGAATCCTGACCAAAAAAGTATTGCTGTTTTCAATAATAATGACAAATGTTTCTTGGCCACCAAATCAACACAGACCAAATACATCTAAACAATCCAAAAACAGGACACGACATCACAAGATGCGACCCTAAAAAGTACAGAATGCTCAAGCATACCTACCTAGTTTTTTCATCATAGGAGCGGTGTTGCCCATTACAGTTTAGTGTCGGCATCAGAACGAGCACACAACATTGTTTTGGATGTTGTGTAAGTTCCGTTGAATATCTTACATCTTTAAGTTTGGTGTTAAAAATGACAGTGTGTGAATGCTAAGCGAACCAGGACAAAATGTATCATTTTCTTTTTGGCCTGACTTGCCAGGTATGAATAGAACCAAACTGCAATTGTGAACACAATAGGTCTGTGGTTTACCAGGCATGTGTAACAGACCTTAGATCGCCCCGCTACTCACAGCAGTCTGGGAAGTCGACAGTTCCTCTTAGATGATTCCCCTTTAAAATTGTAGTGTGTGTGTGTGTTAGTGTGTGTGTGTGGGGGTGTGTGTGTGTGTGTGTGTGTTTTAAGGCCCTGATATACTTAGGTTCATTGCTTTGGGGTAAATAAAAAGTATAAATACCTTTGCGGCGGTATATACTGTTAGTAAACACATCCCTACTCTGCCCATGCTGCTGAGAGCGCGTTTAGATCAATATATAAATATATGCCGCATGTTTTCCTCTCAATAACAAAATAAACACACAACAAAAATGACAGTGGTGAGAATATAGCAGTTAAGAAAGCATCTGATCATAGCATATGTTTGCACAAGTCCTGCAATTTGGCACTTTAGTCAAGTAATGTCACATTTATAGCACTTTATGCAATAGATTGCTTTTAAGCAAGCAGCTTTACAGTATTAAACATGAAAAAAGTGTCAGTGTTGCTCTCAAATAAAAGTGCAACTTCAGTGTTTTATCTCGTGTCTGACTTCAACGGACTGAATGAAGAAATGAACCGTAGAAGATTTCCTTGTCAAAAGAAGGCGGAGCCCCAGAGCCAAACCATGGTCCATTACACACCCACTACAGACAGTAGTTCAAAGGTGTTTACTAACCAGAGCGAACTTTACCTGAAAGTTCTGGAAACTCACTCTAAACAAACAAACTCTAAACAAACTTTGTTTTGGCTTGATTTTGTTCGAAATGACATCAATTGAAATCAAAGAACAAACTGGTGTGAAGTATATCAGGCCTTTAGTGCACACAAGAGGTTATAAGATGCAGCCCAGTAGTAGCTGAGTTCATCAGGTTCAGTGGTGTTTTCTGTCTGTCAGAGAGAGAGAGAGCTTTCTCTCTTGCACACACACTGACACACAAATATCACACATGTAGGTCATGCTGACTAGCAGTAGCTAGTGTAATTCTCTGTTGTGATGTCTGGCTGCTCTCAGTCAGCACTCTGTTCATGTGGAATTAGCCGTGAAGCTCACAGGCCTCTGCCCTCTTCCCAGGACAACCTTATTGAAAGTAAAAGATAGAGATGTTCATGCTATCCATTCTAACCAGTGACACAGTGACCCTTCACCTCTCCCCTCCCCCCACCACCCCGTCTATCTATCTATCTCTCTTTCTCTCTCTCAGGCGGTTGTTTACGTTCCTGTTATGATCAGAGCACATGCGGCCAGCTGGAGGAGGGGATCTTCGGGGAGGGGCAGTGACCGACAGGATAAAAGTCTGTGGCTTAAATCAGGCCACTGTTTACAGGAAAAACAAACCTTGAATGTCTTTTGTAATTACATAAATATATATATATATATATATATATATATATATATATTTTATATATATATAATACATACATACATACACAAGTTGGACAATGAAACCAAAACGTTTTAAACCACAATAATTTATCTTTCTTATTTATTGTCTGGCCAAATAAATCCCATTTTCCTTTATATCATGTGGGCAGCTGTGTACATTTATGCCGTTTACCTGGGAAGTGGTGTAGGGCCTTCTTTTGTGGCCAATAGACCCTTTTACAGCCCACGGAATCAAAGAGTTGCGCTCGCATTTTGGCAACGGAAGTGGTGTTGTTTCCCACTGGCTCTAACATGTTAGCAACTCCGAAAGTTTATCAAAACAGTTTCCCAGCATCAAAATGTCTGGTTGTTGCGTTTACGGTTGCACTAATTGATATTCCACCAAGGGGCTTTAGTTTTATAGGATTCCGACAGGATCACGGCCGTTTCAGAAGAACCGGCGGCGCCTGTGGCTGCAGGCGATTAAACGTGTTGATTGGAGCGAGGATATAATAAAAAAAAATGCTCGCGTCTGCAACGCCCACTTTATATGGGCTGATTCTCGCCATACTTCCGTTGCCGATATGCGCACGCATACGTTGCCACGTCATCATTGTGTACAAACAGTAAAAGGGTCTATACAGCATCAATTTATCTTGGGAATGTCATATACAAGTCATTCACATTGTCCAGAGGGATTTTGAGCCATTCCTCTTCCAGAACAGTGGCCAGGGGCCTGTTTCAATAAGGAGGTTCAACCAACTCTGTGTTAATACTTGAACTCTGAGTTGACTTACCCTGAGATGAGAAACTCTGAGTTTTCGGTTACAGAACAGCTGAAATGAGTTGGTTCAATCAACTCTGAGTTGACTGACTCTGAGTTAAGCGCCTGCACCACAACTATAAAAAGCCATTATCAATGGAGCGCAGATATTATGAGTCACCATGGCAACAGCGCCAGACAAAAAGAGGTGTTGGGTGTAATTAATTACCAAGTAATCTAAATATTGTAAATTAATTAAAGGAATTACTCTTATTTATTCTGTAATTTAAAATACAATATGATGCAATTACATTAAATAGGCTACTGTATAGACTATAGACCAATTCAGTATAAAACAATAGTGGATTTAACATACATTTTTAAAAGGTATATTTTTTATGTAACCTTCTCCCTCTACACACTTTGATCAATTCAAGAATAATTCATGCAATTGTATATTGTTAATTTGAAAGCATTAAAAGTGCAGTTTCTTGTCTCTACTTGTACTGTTCAAGTGGTTGAGGTTGATATAGGATTTAGTAATTAGTAATATGTAGACCAACACTTATAAAGATAGTAATTATTACATTAATCTAATTGCAATGTTGAAGATGTCATTTGTAGTAATTCATAACTATTTTAGAGTAACTTACTGTTATAATATCAGAGGTGAAACTGGAAGAATGTTATTCAACCTAAAGTCGGCTACTATTACTTCAATAAAATTTTACTTAAGTACAACAGTCTAAAAATCTACTCAAGTAAAAGTAAAAAGTAGCTAATTTAAAATGTGAGTAAAAGTTGCTGAGTTTAACAGCGGGGGTGGGGGGCTCTCTCATGTAGGGTTGTAACGTATGAGAGTTTCACAGTATGATAACTGTCTCAGAAAATATCACGGTTTATGGTATTAAACAATTATTAAACATATAAACTGCATTATTAAATTACGGTTGTTATTATTATCATCAGTTAAAATGACAGCTAAATAAATTAAACATTTGTTCAATAAAACATATCTAATCAACTAATTTAAATAATTGATTATGAATTAGATTAACAACTTATTTTTTATCATTAATAACTTTCATTAAATCATTAATAATATGTTCAAAAATAATTGAGTTCTGTGAAATGTTTATTCCGATTTTTTTTTAAATGATTTAATACAAATATATTATCAAAAACGGTGGTAATCAAATAAAAGTTTAGCAAACGTTTTAATCCTTTTTTTTTTGGCAAAGTGCTCAAAATAGATTTAGTCAATTAAATCATGGACAAACAATATATATTCCTTAAAGAATGTGTCATTTTAGTATTATTGTTGGTGTTTAAACACCACTTCCTCTTTAAAAAAGGGGAGGAGACCGCAAGAACCGCTGGTCTCTATGTGATGCTGGTGGAGGAAAATATTTTCTGACTTGCTCCCAGTGATGGTAATAACGGCGTTATAAGTAAACGGCGTTACTAACGGCGTTATTTTTTTCAGTAACGAGTAATCAAACTAATTACTGTTTCCTCCGTTACAACGCCGTTACCGTTACTGACAATAAAATATGCCGTTACTATAATTGAGCTCACTGAAGCGGTTTTCATCCGAGCAGGCTCTCTCTCCGCCATAGGACCTGCAACGTTTTTTTCTCTGGTGGTGTGCGTGTGTTTATGAGGCGCCGGACTGGACTAAAGCGAGGCGAACGCCGCGGGCGCGCTTGATAGTGCGCGAGAGAGACCGTGTCTGAGAGAGCGCTCGATAGTGCGCGAGAGAGACCGGGTGTGTCTGAGCTTAATTGTTTATAAATAAAGTAGGCTACACATTTCAGCATTAGAATAATCTCTGTAGCATATTGGTCATCTCCAACGTTTTAATTTGTTTGCATGGTTATTAGGGATGTCCCGATCCGATCAAGTGATCGGAAATCGGGCCCGATCACGTGGTTTCAGACTCGATCGGAATCGGACGTCACCTCCCGATCAGGACTCGGATATGTATATTAGGGTGTAACGGTACAAAACCAAACCAGGTCCTTGGATAATTTTTCCTGCCGACAAATTCCGCGCTGGCGTGAACGTGAACACCACAACGTTGCGCAACATCAAATGACGAATGTAATGAAAGCAGAACGAAACTGCGCTACTCAATACTCATTATATTGTGCTTGTATGGACCGTCTATCAGTTTGGACCAGCAACATCTGTGAAGCGCGAGCCGATCTTGATCAAGCGACAGTGTTACTACACAGCGCTATTAGAGATCCAGTGAATAAAGCATTTGAATTCGCCACTGAAGTAATAACATCGCTGCGAGATCTAATGAGAAGCATTCAAATTTCTCCGTTATTAACCGTAGATCTCTATTATATCTCTATAGCGCTGACGTGGAAACCAGGATAAACATTGTGCCGTGAATGAACTAGTTTTAGGCTTTAAGTCCACAGATCAGCAACATTCACCATGGATTTAATATAGTAACTCTAACTGTAGCCATGAAAGTTTGCCTGGAATAGTGAAATGCTTTCAAGTACTATACACAACACTCCCAGCACGTCAAAACTCAAATATTATCTAAATATTATATATATAAATATATTTAAATGTGATGACCAAAACATTATTTGTTCATCCATCAAAGATGACCCCCATTTTTAAACCTGAAAGTTTCAAGATGTAGGAAAACTCAAACTTATTTAAAAATATTTCTCTGGCATTTATTTCTTTTTACTGTATTGAAAACGTACCGAACCGTGACACCACTGTATCGTATTGAACTGAACCGTGAATTTTGTGAACCGTTACACCCCTAATGTATATTCTCATATTTTTTTATACACTTATTTTTTTATTTGTTTACATGCCTGCTGGGTATTTTAAAGTTGAGGTGCTATTTGTTTTTATATTAGACTTTTTTTTTTATATTTGCTGTTGCACTAAAGTCCAAAAGTGAATAATTTATGTTATTTATTACTTGATTGTTCAAGCTACCTCACAGAAGTGCTCTGTTTGTTATGTAAGGGGTTTACAGTCAAAGACCCAGAACCAGATATGAAGAATGAAGACCCGGAGTCAGAATTATAAAAAATTAAAGAACAATTTTACTGAAGATAGTTTGCAGTTTCATCAGCAGAAGTCAGCTTCAAGACTCACACAGGAGTTCGTAGGCCGCCCCGCTTACAGTTACAAAGATCACAGCAGTTATACCATTTTCAAGGTCTAAGCTACGTCATTGCTTACAGGTTGAATGGTTCTCATTGGCTTAGAAATAGATAAACACAGTAATTTTCCACACACATACAGACAGACGGAAGCATATCTCCATCGATTATGCATCTGACACATTCGGACCCACGTCATGACCTTCCAGGTCGCAGATTTGGGTTGTTGAGCGCCAGCATGTCTCGAACAACAATTCACTCAATCTCCAATAATGCCAGTGGTTCTGTAACCAAGAAGACTAACACACACACCGACACACAGCTTTTCCAAGGTTGGATTTAGCCAGGCTCAAACTATAAACATGAGAGTCATCTCAAAACATCAAGATAATGCGTTCTTTCTCTTAACTTTAGTATAACTGGAAAGTAAGGCTTTAACAAAGAAATGGTCCATTAAACTATAGGTTTTAACACGTTGAAGATCTTTCTCAAACACAAAACAAGTCCCTATTTCATTTCTGGAAGCTGGGATAAATAAGCAAGCACTTTTACTGCATTCAGATATCAAATACATACATTAAAGAATACATGAAAAGAATATTTCAGTAATTATACTGGTAACTTCTATAACAAAGTGAAATCTCAGAAGCCTAGAGAAATCATTCAACTCATTTAATATTTAGAAAGAAAAATATTGATTAATAATTTGATTATAATTACTCATCATTACATATACATTGAAGCAGCAGTGGATTTCAATCCACCCCCATCAGTCCCCCGTTTTAGACCAATGTGGGGTCCAATACCACCACATCTGGTCTATCAATAAAGGCTGCTTCAAAATGTTAAGTTTCTGACCCATGCTGTTCTGTCAGGTTTAAAAAATTTTTTTTTATAAAACAGACAATATCTTTTTCCTTCAAGGACTTAACATGAACAAAATATCCCTCAAATTATCCCTCATATCCAAGATAGTATATTATTCTCCAGAACCTTTGGACATAGCTGTCTTTACATTTTACTAATTTGGTATTATCATCAACACTGATTACAGAACAAGTGCATATCTAACATCCAAAAAGCTGTACTCCCAGCATATAGCTGGACCCTCAGTCACTCCTCATATATTAAATAAAGACAGTCTATAATAAATACAAAAATGTATGCACTAGTTTTGATAAAACTATAATTTTCAAATCCTTTTATTATAAACAAAGTTGGATGGTTAATCCATTATTTTCACTAACCCTTTTATAGACCCGTTAGGTTCAAAACACAATGGTTGTCAAATAAAATAAAATAAATAAACAACAAAGAACAAAATATTAATAATTAAGAGCACTTTAAGTCTTTACTGAAATTATTCTTAAGTTGACGGTCACATAGCATGTACCATGTTAATTGTATAACATCTTATACCCTTTTTTGTTTGTTTCAAAAATGGAAATAAAATAAAACAAATTCACATCATCATTTCAATCATTATTTGACCACTAAAATATAGTATTGTTCCCCCATTCTGCTTAATAAAGCTTTTGTTAATTCCTTATCTTTATATCACTTTAATCCCTGTTAATCATATAATGGCTCATTTTTATTCTGAAACTCACTTTTCATACCATTTAAACTTAATTTGACTTCCATAATTTCTATCAGAAATTCTATTTTCATAACATACATTTTTCTATATTTCTTCCATCTTTCCCATGAGTCTCTCACCCATGTCTTAAACTAAAAGTTAAACAACACTTAAAGTTCCCTCATTAGGGAAGTCCTGGTATTTTAATAATTCTTCAATACCCTTGTTTTCTTATCATTAATTTTAACTTTACTTTTTTCATTATAACTACTTCTCACAGTATTTCTCTATCAAATGGTTAGTCTAAAGATGCAAAATAAATATTATCAGTATTGTCTCAGTCCCACTTATCTTTACAGTTGTGCAGAAACCAAAATATTATGTTACTCAGATCTCAACCCCTAAGACAGCCATTTAGCTGCTTTCTCATTTAACCTTTATTAACTAAAAAAGTTTTCTTGGACATCTAATGTCATACATCCATTTAATGGAGTTAGAAATTATTATTATTTTTTAGAAGTATTATTCAGTATTATTCAGAAGTATTATACTCCTTTGTTCGCCCACCGGCCTTTCATAAAAACGAGGGAGCTCACTCTGGATAATTTGGATAGTGACTTAGCCAATGTGTCACTTTGTCTCTCTGCCGTCAAATCTATTATTTTTACATTTACCATTATGATCCCACCTAGTTGTCTATTTAAATTTAGACCCTCAGTTGAATTTAGACAAGAGTTTTTACCCCATAATGGACGGCAATCTTCAACTTCACAATTCCAATTTGAATACTAATCCAGAGAGTAAATCAAATCAACATCATACATGACAAAAGTAGTCATAATTACCAATAGCAGACAGAGCTGGAAAACCAATCCAATTAAAGCTCGTCCCATGTTCTGCATTGTCTTTTCATCAGATTGACTCAGAATTATCAGCTTCTTTAAAGTGTGTCGTTTCACTTAACCCATCTGTAATGATAAAACACTCATTCCAGAGGTTAATGACACAATATCACAAAATAATAGTATTAACACATACACGACATAAAGTGCAGTCACCATCACACACACTCATACTGGACACGCATGTTAACTGCTCATTTTCAATGTTCGCTTTTTAATATTAACTCTTTCTTTTATATATTATTGCTAAAAAGATTTAAATTTTAAATAAGCTTTTTAATAATTTTTCTGTAGCTTTTACCTAATTTTAAGTGGTCTCTTAACCAGTTGCAAAGCATGTTTGTTCATTATTCATTAAATTTTTAGACAAGTCAGCTGGGTTGTTTTGTTTAATTTTCCTTATCATTAATTTGCTTCAGCTTGCTTTAGCAGGCCAATAACAGAAAGACAGACACAGCCATCCCTTCCTCCACTCAAACAGTCTCTCTCTCTTATTAACAAATAATAATTACATTAAATTAATCACTATCCTTTTACCATTAAATTTTGTTATCCAGACTTTTCTCAAATCAAAAACTGTCTTCTTCTTTAGCCACCCACCATGTCAAACGACCTTCAGGAGTTAAAACATATTAGTTCAAAATCAACACTTCTATAAATTTTCTTATTCTTGCCCATGAGGCAGCCAATACATAAAAAGTTTTGTTCCTGTCTCCACAACAAATAATGGCAATCCCTTCATTTCTCAGCTGTCTCTTGAAAGCCCATTCCCGTTAGCTCTTTATCTTTAATTTTCCTCTCCTCAGGGTGTTGTCCCCTGGCATAATTGCAGATACTTGTCACAATGAAAAACAAGCCATACAATTAATGCGGTTTCTTCTGGTGAGTGGTATAGAGGAGCTTTGCATTTATGGGGTAGACTGCCGTAACTCGTCACAGCGTCATCTCCCCTTAACGGTATAAGGACGCTGCTGGCCTCACAGCTCCTGCTCAACTCTCATACCTGTCTCAATAACACACCTCCATTCAGGAAGTCCGCAGTGACTTTACGATAATCCCCTGGCTTAGGTTGCCCTCTGTCTGGCCAAAGAGAGTCTTACCCGTCGTGGGGTGATTATCTCGTGCCCACTGGTACCGCTCTTTCCCAATAACAAATCAGTCTTCTTCAACAGAACTCAGCTGTTTTCTGGAGCTTTAGGAAAGGCACGTTCAAGAGTCACCAGAGCCATTCTGATCGCCTGATAGTGTTTACACAGGGAGACAGGTTAATAACAGCAGTATTTAATCACTAAAATCCATTAACCATCTTAAAATCATCAACCTAGCTATTTAGATTATACTCAGTGAATTTAGATCACAACCATACATTCAGTGTACTGTTACTGTACATCTGTAGCTATAGCCATCGGGCCTGTTTCAATGGTGGAGACTTAAGATAAGACAAAGAAGTTACTGGTCCTAAAATAAAATAATCAAAAATGTTATTTCCATCATTTAAGGTCTGCATTATTATTTTAAAGACTTCTTTAAAGTCATTCAGTTTTACATTTAAAACATTCACAAATACAAATTGCTCTATGAATGGCAATGATTTCTTTTAACATCTCTGTGTCTGATTTTTCAACTGAAACACTGTGCCTTTACTATAAATAGCTTATTATTACTTATGACACAGGGTCAGATAACAGCCTGTTAGCTGAGATTGACTGAGAGAGACTCTGAGGCACTCAGGATTGGTACACTGTTCTCTCATAAACTTCTAACTTCAACAAAATCATTAAACTTTATCTATCATCTTTTAACTATCCCAGCTTAAGGCATCTTTGCCAGAAATGACATTTGTTTCCAAATAAACATAATTTTATAGTTGTCTTTATTTAGACATTACAAATTTCCACTCAGATTGAGTGTCTGTCGTACTGGCCGTTTACAGCCACAGCACACATCAGATTCAGATAAGCAACCTGTTTCATTACAGCCAATAACAAACTTATCTTTTGAAAGCAAAACATCAGCTTCTAGTTCTTTCATGGTCAACAGTTTTCAAGCTGTTTGTTTAATCAGATGCCTTTCTACACATTTTACATTTATCAACTGTTAATTCAGTAACCAACTGCTTCTGCTTATTTAATCTTAAATAATTATTCTAGCTCTCAATAACATTTCACATTTCATCTCAATTTTAATTGTCAAGTTCTCAATTACCATAGCTTAATATGTCTTCAAAGTTTTTTTTTTTTTTTTTTTTTCCTAGGAGTTTATCAATCTCCAATTAGGATTCACACTAACTTTGACGAGGCTAGTACTCTCTGCTTGTGATACATCTTTTGTAGTTATTATAAATCATCTGTGAGATTAGTCTCTCTATATAATCTAAACCCTTTTTAAAATGTTTAATTAAAACACAATCATCTTTTTAGTTACTTTTATATATTTTGCAATTCACATTTGTTGGAGTCATTATCCATAATTTTACATCAAACTGTATTCACTTATAAAAATTACTATTATAGATCTTTTCAAAAGGATTCACTTTAAGACTTTAATCTTTTGACCTTGTTTTTATCTCTTATTCTCTCTCAGAAGAAAATGTTAATATCGTCTTCACTTAAACACTGATCTACTTTCAAACCTGCATTATTACCAGAAATGTGTCACTGTCACATTTTCAAACACCTTCTCAGTGGGCATTTACATGTTAAATAGTCCTGCTGACCACAATTAAAACACTCTCTGTCTGCTTTAACTTACTGCACACCCTTGAAGCAGTGTGTCCCATTTAGGAATGTAAACAGAGCCACTGATAAGCAGTTCTCTGTATTCTTTTACAGTCCACCAATGGTGGATTCACTCATAGACGAATCATAATCTTCATCATTATTATTGGCACAACATTAATTTTCATAAGCTGCATCGAAATGCTCAAAATATTCGAAGTTGTTTTCTCAAAGTTTCTGTTTAACTTTAGTCATTTGTCCAGGGAAATTATCCCTGACCCAGAATTTCTTTCACTTGCTTTTAAATTCATCGTAAGCAATACGAGGCTAAACATTTAAAATTTTCAGTTTCTTTGTTTGTTTGTAGCCAGTCAAGTTGTTGTTTAAATTTCCAATCAGAATCAAAACCCTGACTACCATTTACTTAATAATTTCTGCAAATTTCTTTGAAGTGAGGGCTTCAGAGCACAGCTGCTTACAGCGTTTGCTTTTCTGTCTCACTATTTGTTTCAGGACTGTTCAGGTTACTGATCATGTTAGGCTATTACATTTTTCTGCCATATCTTAATCATGGTTCATACTCACCTGAAGTTATTGCAGAAATGGAGGCGGCGATCTTTGAACAACACAGCTTGGCTTCGGCGTGATGAAACTGCAAAGTATACTCCAAAATCACAGTTACATATACTGGTCCACGCCAATTTGGGTCACAACTTTTTTAATTTTTCTCTCGGAATCATTCCTGATGCATCCCTGGCAAACAACCCTATTATTGTTAGTATCCCTAACTGCCTGATTCACTTCACTAAGTTCGGGGATCCCCTATCTGAGATGGAAGAGATAGAGCAGGTTTACGGTGCCACTGGACCTCCAGCCCAGGGACGTACTCTGCTGGGGTGGTGTTACACCAGTAATGCCCAGTGGGGCCCCCACAGAGCACGCTTCGCTTGCACTGTCTGCTGCCGTTACCCTTAACGACGCTCTCAGCGACTTATACTTATACTGTCAGCAGTATAATTAACTTACTCCTTCACTCGCCTCATCGGAGTGAAGGCTCTCCCGCTCTCCTTCAAAATCTCTTCCAGTCAGACAGCCCTAACAAATAATAAAAAAACTTACTACCTTGTTTGTTGATTTGCCAGGGGTGTCACCGAGAATAATTGCCTGCGCATCCTCCACCATAACTGTAAGGGGTTTACAGTCAAAGACCCAGAACCAGATATGAAGAATGAAGACCCGGAGTCAGAATTATAAAAAATTAAAGAACAATTTTACTGAAGATAGTTTGCAGTTTCATCAGCAGAAGTCAGCTTCAAGACTCACACAGGAGTTCGTAGGCCGCCCCGCTTACAGTTACAAAGATCACAGCAGTTATACCATTTTCAAGGTCTAAGCTACGTCATTGCTTACAGGTTGAATGGTTCTCATTGGCTTAGAAATAGATAAACACAGTAATTTTCCACACACATACAGACAGACGGAAGCATATCTCCATCGATTATGCATCTGACACATTCGGACCCACGTCATGACCTTCCAGGTCGCAGATTTGGGTTGTTGAGCGCCAGCATGTCTCGAACAACAATTCACTCAATCTCCAATAATGCCAGTGGTTCTGTAACCAAGAAGACTAACACACACACCGACACACAGCTTTTCCAAGGTTGGATTTAGCCAGGCTCAAACTATAAACATGAGAGTCATCTCAAAACATCAAGATAATGCGTTCTTTCTCTTAACTTTAGTATAACTGGAAAGTAAGGCTTTAACAAAGAAATGGTCCATTAAACTATAGGTTTTAACACGTTGAAGATCTTTCTCAAACACAAAACAAGTCCCTATTTCATTTCTGGAAGCTGGGATAAATAAGCAAGCACTTTTACTGCATTCAGATATCAAATACATACATTAAAGAATACATGAAAAGAATATTTCAGTAATTATACTGGTAACTTCTATAACAAAGTGAAATCTCAGAAGCCTAGAGAAATCATTCAACTCATTTAATATTTAGAAAGAAAAATATTGATTAATAATTTGATTATAATTACTCATCATTACATATACATTGAAGCAGCAGTGGATTTCAATCCACCCCCATCAGTTAACAGAGTTTTTGAATGTAAAAATAAGGTGAATTAAATAACAAATAAGGAACATCCTGGATCTGTTTTTTCGCTCTTCTTTATTCTTTTTTTTTATGTAATATAGAAGTATCGGATCGGGACTCGGTATCGGTAGATACTCAAAATCAAATGACTCGGACTCGGACTCGAGGGCAAAAAAACCTGATCGGGACATCCCTAATGGTTATAAAATAAAACACAAGAATAACCTGCAGGGAACGCTCCCAGAAAACATCTTTGTTTGACCGGTTGTGAACACGTGCGGCAGACACGACTATAATTTGGCTTATAAATAAATAACCTCTGATGATGACGTTCTCTGTAGATTATAACAATAAAACCCAAAAATATAATATTTTAGTATTATTATTTATGTTGGTACATTGTTCAGTATTATATTGAGAGCACTTTTTGTTAAACTCTTTACTTTTAAGAAAAATTTACTTTAAGAAAAATACTTCAATAGGCTATACAGTATGTCCTCCAGTTGTAAAGGTGTGTGAGTTTTATAATCTAAGAGTTTATGTGTATGTATATTTTTTATTACTATTTATTTATTTTTGGTAAATTTCTTAAAGTCCCTGTAAAGGCAATTTCAAAAAAAAAATCTAAACACATTATAAATTTTAGAAATGTATTACTAAAACATATTACAAAGACTGTAGTGTGAACTGTGAAGTACTGAATTGTGGAGTTAGACCGTTAAACAGTTTTTCACCGTTGCTATTTTCCGGATTTTCTGGGCGGGGCTAAAACAGGGCTCGATGACGCACTGGAGCCCCTGAGCTCCTGGACACGCCCCTACTTGATGACGCACTGGAGCACCTCGAGCTGCTGGACTATTATTAGTAACAGCCTACAGATTGCTAGCTAGCTATGCCTTCGTCACAGAAATGCGTACTACCTGGATGCGATTACCGGATCACGTACAAAACAGATCGGTGTCCTTATTTAAATTTCCGAAAAAACGATTACATCAAGAAGAAGTGGATTAATTTTGTGAAGAGCCACCTTGATGGAGAGAGCTGAGGATCACCGCCAAAACCCGCCTCTGTAAGTGATCATTTTACACGGGATAGTTTTTATAAACTTTCGTCGGAGACAACTGGGAATCACTGATAATCCGCTGTTACTGGTGGTGGTGAATGGGGCCGAACCGACTCCCGCCTCGGCATTGATCCTCCCGTCGCGCCGACAACTGGTGCCATCATCGGCAGTGCGTGGCCACCGTGCGAGCATCCATTCCGGCTGTAGAGTTGAGTGTGGCGACGGCAGCTTTCCCGCGAGTGGGCGTGGTTCCAGCGTTTGAGAGCAGAGAATACTGCTCATTTTTTCAAGATTTTGATAGCTTATTTTATGTACTTGCTGGCTTTTTTTATCATTCAAATTTGGCTGGGTGGCTAATAACACATTTTTCTGTGGTGTGACAAACTCAGAACACATACTTAATTTTGTCTTTACAGGGACTTTAAGAATCCTTAGTTAATCCTTTGTTGGCCAGTTGTGATGTGCAATAATATTAAAATATCTAAACCATCTATTGTGTTTTGTTGTTCCACTATAGTAATGATACTATTTTAATATTTAAGTTAATAGGTGTTTCTCACATTGTCCCACAGCAACATTAAAATAGTGTAGATTAGTGTACAATGTTTTATAATAATATTTTTTTTCACATTTAGTGTCCATTTCATTCATTTAACATATTTAATATTGGGGGTATCCAAGTTATTTCACATATTTAAAAAAAATGTTTTATAAAGGAACGCAGTAGTTACTTTCCCAGGTAATTAGTTACTTTTGTAATAATGTAACTCAGTTACTAACTCAGTTACTTTTTTTCAGAAGTAACTAGTAACTATAACTAATTACTTTTTTAAAGTAACTTGCCCAACACTGCTTGCTCCTCCAAAATACCCTAAAGTGGCTCAAATATATAGATCTGGTGACTGTGCTGGCCATGGGAAATCTTCAACTTCACATTCAATTCAATTCAATTCAATTCAAAGCACTTTATTTGTCCCCAAGGGGAAATTTGAAAGGGCACATTACAGTAGCTTACACAGGCACACTCCGCACCATACGTACCACATATCATCATACATAAATCAAAATAAATCATAATGCGAGACAAGAAAAATAAAAAATAAAAATAAAATATACAAAAATCATCTGTTCCTAATAACGTTCATAAGCTGGACAGCCCTCGGGATGAAGGTTGCCTTCCTCCTCTGTGTCCGACAGAGTGGACAACGGAGTCTGCAACCCGAGGGTAGCCATTCAAACTCCGAAAACAGAATATGAGAGGGGTCATTAATAATCCTGCGTGCCACCTTTACAGTCTGTTGGTCACATAAGGCAGTGAGGGTTCGGACGGGCTGGTCAATGATTTTTGAACAGACCTTAACCACACTCAACAGGCGGTTCCTGTTTTGCAGGGTGATGGAGTGAAACCAGCAAATGAATGAAAAGGTTATTACATTTTCAATAAAAGCATAATAGAATGTGTTAAGAATGACTTTGTTAACCGTGGAGGTGAAGAGGTTGTTGGATAAGATGTGATTCACCAACACCCTCTGTGATCTGTTAGTGAGGAAATCTATAATCCACAGGATGAGTTGGTGGTTGAGGTGGAAGCGTGAGATGAGCTTCTCTGCCAGAATATGTGGCTGCATTGCATTAAATGCTGATGAGAAATCTACAAAAAGAAGTCTGGCTGAGGTGTTTGGTATTTCCAGGTGCTTGTGGATGGTGTTTAAGATGAATATTTTTGCATCGTCTACACCCCTGCCAGCCTGATAAGCAAACTGCAATGGATCCATCATCGAACTAGTTGCCTTGGTGATGTGCTCCTTAATGATCCTCTCCATGGCCTTCATGACCAGGGAGGTAAGAGCAACTGGTCTAAGGTCATTCAGGACCCTGGCGGTACCCTTCTTGGGGATGGGGATCACTATTGAGTTTTTCCACATCGCGGGGACTGTGCCGCTGTTCAAAGAGGCCTGGAACAGATGCTGGTACACACCTCCCAGCTGCTCGGCACAGTGCCAGAGGGTCCGCCCACATATATCATCTGGCCCTGGAGCTGTATTCTTTTTTGTCCTTTTAAAGGCACTCACCACCTCTGATGTATTAATACTGAGGCCATAATCATCCGATCTTAGAGTGGAGATGATTGATTCTAGCTGGATGCTGTTATCTTTTTCAAATCTAGTATAGAAAGAGTTGAGGTCATTCGGGAGTGAAGTGGAACAACTTCCCGCTACCTGGATGGGTTTGCGGCTGGAAGAGACAGAATTCACTGCCGCCATGTTCTTGATGCCCTGCCAAGCCGCACGGAGGTTCCCTTTTTCAAAGGTCTGCTCCACTTTGTTCTTGAATTTCAGCTTAGCAATTTTTATAGCTCGCTTGACCTCTCTATTTACCTCCTTCTTCTCAGCTTCAGAACCGGTAAAAAATAATCTCTTTTTCTTATTCAATATGTTTTTTAGATCTTTAGTCACCCAGGGTTTGTTATTAGGAAAAATTGTAACCTTCTTGGAGGGAATAATACTATCCACACAAAAAGTGATGTATGCTGAGACTGTATCCACTTGCTCACTGATGTTAGTAGAGCAGGATGTAAGGGTATTCCAGTCCGTGGTTTCAAAGCACCCTTGAAGCCTGTCAATACTGTCCGGTGTCCACTGTTTGATATCCTTGATGACTTTTTCTATTCTCCTAACCGCAGGTGTGTAAGCGGGAGCAAGCAATATGCTGCTGTGGTCAGCAGAGCCTAACGGGGGGAGGGGAACGGCTCTGTAGGCACTTGGAACGGACCCATAGCATTTGTCGAGTGTTTTCCCTAAACGGGTAGTGCAGTTGACGTACTGATAAAATCCTTTAATTGATTTTTCTAAAAAACAGTTATTAAAATCGCCCATGATGAATTTGGGGGCATCCGGAGATATCAGCTCGAGTCTGTCGAGCGTATTTCTTATATAATCTGAAGCAGCGGATGCATTTGCCCTGGGGTGGATATAAACCAGAATAAAAAACAGTTGTGGAAATTCCCTGGGAAGGTAGAAGGGACGCAGGGAGACAGCCAAGAGTTCGATGTCAGGGTTACACAGTTCTTCTCTGACAATGACTGTTTTGCACCAACGCGGATTAATGTAGAGACAAACACCACCACCATGGTGCTTACCAGTCAGTTCATTATCACGGTCTAACCTTACCGGGGATCCGAAGCCATCTATGTGCATACTGTCACTGTTGTCACTTCCAGTTAACCACGTTTCAGTGAAAGCAAGAATGGAAGCAGTCCGGTATTCATACATGTGATAGACATTAGCTTGAAGTTCATCAATCTTGTTTCACAATGAGCGCACATTAGCAAGAATCACTGAGGGTAGTGCACAGTGCTTATTTCCTCCTCGCCTTAGTTTTGCTTTAATTCCACCCTTCTTCTTCCTCCCCCGTCTCGTTACCTTCTTTCTATTGTTGTGCAGGATGTCTGTCCTGTCGGTTGGGAGTTTACTTTGTAGCTCCTCTGGCAACTTGTCCGTTCCTTGGTGGAAGTGAAATTGCAACTGCAGTAAAAAATCCCTGGAATAAGTAATCCGTTGGGTGTCCGGAGGAGTATATCCATATGATGCAGTCGGCAGATAATCCAAAACAAAAAATAAAAGCATAAAGGTCCATAGTGTCCATGTAAATTCCATACTTAGGAGCAGTGAGCGCAAAAGCTAACTGACTTAATTAACGCCGACTTGTTGATCTCAGTATGTGAGGAGGTGGCAACGCCCTCACAAACACACCACAAAAGTGCTAAGCTATAACTAAACGATAGTCGTTTACAGTCGATCGATACCCAAAACAAAACACTCACAAACTCACGTTACGAGAGACAACATTCAAACTACTATCTGCACCGACCGGTCGACCGCATGAGCAGTGACCCGGAAGCAAACCAGGATTCATGTTCATCAAACCATTCTGTCACAAGTCTTGCTGTGTGTATTGGTGCATTATCATGCTTATACACGGCACACCCTTCAGGGTACAATTTTTTAACTATTAGCATGGTCCTCCAGAATGGTTTGGTAGTCCTTGGCACTGACGCCCATCAAGCACAGTAGGGAATGCCATGATATTACAGCCCAAACCATGACTTATCCACCCTTGTGCTTCACTCTGGGCAAGCAACAGTCCTGGTGTTAAGCCTCTTTGGGGGTTCTCCACACCGTAACTCCCATGGAGGTTTACAACAAAACATTGCATTTTCGTCAGATAAATTGTGCACAACAGAAGTTTTAATAAATTATTATTACTATTTTTATTATTATTATTGTTGTTATTTTTATTACTTTGAGATTTACATTTTGATTTACAATATTAATATATTTCTGTCAATTTCTTCAAGTTAAACCATACTTATATTTTGATGGTTTGATGGAAGATTTTTGAGTTTCTGTCCATATTTGGCAATCATTTTTACCAAATTAAATGTAGTGTAGTGAACTCTCATGTTGAGTGTCTTCATATAGTGAGATGCATGCTTGAGTAGTAGACAAAACTGTTCTGCTCACACGACTGGGTCAGAGTATCTCTGAAATGGCAAGCTCGTGGGATGCTCCTTGTCAGCAGTGGTTAATTCCGAACAAACCGGTGACGGGTTTGGGCAACGAAGGCTGGTCCGAACCGATTGAAGGTCTATTGTGCCACAAGTCAGTTCTGAGAGGAATATGTAACGTTACACCCTGCTGCTTATGTGGCCCATGATAACCCCTGTCCACCATTGAGTTTTAAAGCATCAGTTCTGGACATTGGAGTAGTGGAAGAAGGTTGTCGGATCCAATGAATCCCATTTTCCTTGATGTCATGTGGATGTACGCCATTTACCTGGGAAAGGGATGACACCAGGATGCAACGCGGGACAACGATTCCCCTTCATTGCAATGGTAATCCCTGATGGCAGTGACCTCTTTCAGCAGGATAATGATCCTGCTGCACTGCACACATTGTTCAGAAATGGTTAGAAAAAGATAATGAAGAGTTCAAGGTGTTACTCTGGCCTCCTAATTCCCCAGATCTCAATCCAGCTGAGCATCTGTGGGATGTGCTTGACAAACAATTCCGATCCCTGGTGGCTCTACCACGCAACCTATAGGACTTTAAGGATCTGCTGCTAATGTCTAGTTGCCAGATACCACAGGACACCTTCGTATAGAGGCCACACAGGATGACCAACAGAATATTAGGCAGGTGTCCTTAATGTTTTGGCTCTCACTCTTTTGCGGTTTAATAATCACAGACACTAGTCCATTTCACGATTTAAATTAGTTGTAAGGCCCTAAACTAGATTTATTAATTCAAAATTGGCAAAATTCTGTGTTAATCCATGTTTTATCTAGATTTCCCACATTGTGTAAACTAGGACCTATGGCTGGGCGATAAATCGATTTTATCGATTAACTCGAATGTGTAGTTTACGTCGACTTGTTTGAATGAAAATCAGTTTTCTCTTTAACATTCGCCAACGCTTTTCCCTCTGGGCTCCCGTAGTTCTGAACAGACTCAGCGTTTGCCATAGAGATACACAAACAACATGAACAAGACCGCGGCAGCACAAGCACACCCGCCAATAAACAACCTATAGTCTTACAAACATTTTCAAACTGAATCCTCAGGGCTGCCAACTCTCACGAATTCAGCGTGAGACTCACGTAATTGTCACTTTTTACACGCTCACGCCACACATCCATTTTCACACGCAAAGAAAAATCGCGAAGCAAAGAAGACACTGTCACTGACACCGACAGAATTCTCAGCTCTCAGATTCTGTCAATTTAATTACGAAATTGAAACAATAAACACCGTTTTGGCACATGTAAATGTGACGTGACAGATCTCTGACAGAGTTCAAGCGGCACAGTAACCGATCATCTGTTACTCTTTACTACTAGTTAATAATAAATAAACACGATTCACGAATGATCAATAGGTAATTTGAAAGATATAGTTCAACTTAAAGGATAATTCCGGTATTTATCACTTTGAGTCTATTTTCTAGTTTGTTTTGGATGAACTAGAGTGGTGGACACAGAAATTTTGACGATGGGTCCTGTCACGACTTTTTGACTCTTTTAGGATCACCTCTGACCGCTTCAGAGTGGCTGTCTGGGCATGGGCATGCACAAACATGTCCTTTAAACAACCCTTAACGTTAGTTTTTCAAAACTGTGGAACTCACCAAGTAGTTAGTGGTGAGTCCAAAACAAACTAGAAAATAGACTCACGAATTATCCTTTAACGAAATGTAATAAAATCGATCAATCAGTGTTTTTCAGTGTTTATCAGTGCGGAAAGAGGTCCATAAAACAGATGGAGAACAATGTCACGTAAGGTTACATTTACCTCAGGAAAGCCATTTAATGACCATAGCACGTTAGTTGGACTTTAAAAAAATGCTATAGAGAGGAGTATTTTGCTACATATAACTATTTTACATATTTATTATATTTGTACCTATATCATTATATTATTATAACGTTGTTATTATAAAAAACGCATTATTTAATATTAACCTTTAATAATAATACCAGCTGACGGGGCTCTGAATGTTTACAATATTAGGTGAGATATATTTTTTTAGAAAATTAATAGTATCTACTGTACCCAATATTTATCCAAAGGAATCGATATTGAATCAAGATCAGAATCAAATCACAAGAATTGAATTGAAATACCATGGGTACCATGTAAACATTGTGTTGTCACTAAACTTAATAAAAGTCTGTTTAGTTACCAAATGTTTTGACAATCTTTTTGACAAAAAAGTTTTTTTTTTTTTTTAAATTAATAAATCCCCAATCCACCCATTTTATTGTATGTTATGTTTATTGTTACATTTGTAATTTTCACTGTTTACAAAGGCAGGGCCTGCCATCTTGTTGTTTTGGCTTGTTGTTTCCAATTGCACTTTAACCGGGGGGATCGATTTAAATCGTAAATCGGATATTTATTTTAGGCCATATCGCCCAGCCCTACTAGGACCCTAAATATATAAAGAATTGCAGCATAAAGCAGGACACAAATAGTATATTTCTTTTGTCTTCTAATGTTTTGCAGTTCATTTACACTACCGACTTCTTATGAATGGGCCACTTTGACATATAGCATTGCAGTGCATTTGAGACGTACTGCTCTCTAAATTAGGGCCCTTTATCTGTGTATCATGTGAACACCGGGCTAATAGTGTTAAACTTTGCTGTTGATGATTGCATGTTTAGCTCATTAAGTAAGTCTCAATCAGCTGTCTGCTTGAAACAGTCTGATAATAACATGTGTTGCCACAGGAGTGACATTAACGGGAACTACTGTTTATACTGGCTGCCTTGACAACAGTAGTGCGAAACTTTACCTGCTTCAAGACTACCTAGAAACAGTTTAATGAGTTTTACCTGGCCTGAAGCCACATGAGAACAAACGACAACTCGCCTAGTAACAGTTCATTAGTTCCCTGACCTCTCCCTCGCTCATAAGGACAGTCATATGACTGACTCTCTAAGAACACGCATGCTATTTGGCTTTGGCCTATGGCATAAGCCTGAAAGGTTTTATATGGGATTAAAAAGTCAGAATGTTGAAACAACACGCTGCCTGATTGGATGTCCTTTAATTTTAAAACCTTTGTGTGTGGTGTAGCTTTGGTGATTAGCCAATCAGAGCTTGACTGTAAGGATGGCCTGATAGCTCAGGGCCCGTGCCAGAGAAATTTGGGTCTGCGTGGGATGGATTTTTCAGTCCCACTTCGCAAGATTATTTACTGTTCCGGCATTCAAGTTTTACCATGATTGACAGCGCGTAATTAAATAATTTGTTCATCCATTCGATATTTTAGTCCAAACACTTCCTCTGCCGTCTCGTTGTTTTGAGGTGGGAGAGTCCTGGGTTGTTTTCTTTTCAGATGCTCCTGCATAGAAGTTGTGCTGCTGTGGTAGGCCTGTGCCAGCGCGACGAATCAATGCCTTCCGCACAAATCGACTAATTTACGTAATCGATTACTTCGACGCGACGTTCCAGTCCTAGTAATTTCGAGTTTATTATATCTTACAATTCTGACTTTTTCCTTGCAATTTTGAGTTTATATTTTAAAATTCTGACAAGAAAAATTAGAATTGCAAGAGAAACTCAATATTCTGCCTTTTTCCTCAAAATTGCGAGTTTATAACCTGCACTTCTGACATTTTTCCCTCAAAATTGTGAAATTAAAATTTAAAATCTAACTGGGAGATATAAACTCGCAATTGCGAGGAAAACAGTGAAAGATAAAAATGTTATAGTTTTAAATGTTATGTGTAAAATTATGTAGGTTTAAATATTTCGTGCTGTAACTGTATGGGCTAATACATTTTGCCTCCTATGAACTGCATATGTGAATATTGTTTTTATCAAATTCATTCTTTAAAGTGTAAATTGCAGGTTAACCACCACAACCGATTAATGTGTACATTAAAGTGCACAATATGGATATTTAAAAAAATTCTGTCTTAAAATGCGTTAAAATAGCATTTATTGGGTTTCTTCAAAGGTGGCGTGTTTTTTACCGTAACTGGTGATGATGTCATAACAGGACTGCGGGCAGTAATGCACTCACTCTGTGTGTGCTGTTTGAGGGAGAATAAACGATTTGCGGGACTCCCGCAAACTAGAAATACTGAATAAACGTAAAAACTAATACATTTTATTCATCTGTTTGCAGAAATCAATAAGAACATCTAAAACAAAATAGAAACGGTTTACAGGCAGAGTTTCTATTTCTAACATGTCAGCAGCGAGGAGCGATGTAGCCAATCACAGACATAGTGTTGATTTCTTGAACGCAATAATAGCCAATCAGAAGCATTTACGATAGATTCCCCTCACCGCTCAAAACAGACTTTTGTTCAGTGCTGAATTCTGTATGCTGGCAAATCCTCTAATTATAACAAACATAGTGTAACGTATATATTATGGAAGCTTCATTGATAATAACAGAGATGTGTGAGATCGCGATGAACTGATGTCAGCTTTAGGAATTATTATGGATCGCACTTGCGCGCAGTCATGCCAAACCATGCACGCAGTAGCCCGCTTGCTTTTATGTTATAACAGTGGTTTGTGTGTTAATGCAACAAACAATTGATCAGGAGCATGTATGCTGATGTTTATGGTGGGCTAACACGTAGGCTAACTTGAAAGTATTTGGAGGTACAGAAAAATAGTATTTTTGCGGGCGGGAGCGGGACAAAACATGAATGTTGCGGTCGGGAGAAAGTAATACAAGAAAGTAGTTGAGCACGTCAGTTATAACGACCCACGTATTCAAAAATAGCCGGGTTTAAACCGGGCTCGGGCTCATAATTACAGTTAATGTGTCGGGCCGGACTCGGACACAGCGGGCTCGGGTAACGTTAGGGTCTTGCTTGATGTTTTGGGCCTGATCTAAGCTCTATCTCGGGTAAGTTATGCTAACACTTACAGGCACGAATCAGCCGTTTGTCCTTGGGGAACTTGTGGAGCCTCTCCCCCGTTTTTGATGTATTCGTACATCCCGCACAAGCACAATAGTTAACCATTTTCGCTAGCTAGGTCTCCAATATAACGTAACTCTAGGCTTGTAGCATAGACCGTAAAAGCTTGGAGTCCCTGTTATGACATCACGCCCAGCCTAGTGGAAGGAGGGGGCGTGGTTAAAAGCACTGTAAAACGAACCAACTTTTCATTATATTCAGCATTTGGTATAAAAAAATATTAAAAAAAACAATGGTGGGCGGTTCTTATCTTTATATTTAGTAAGCACATTGCATTATCTTCGTGAAAATTTTTACCTGCAATTTACACTTTAATAGTAGGGTATTCGTCGCAGGTTTCATCGGTCCCGCCTGATCGGTTAATAATGGCTTTTTTTTTTTACATTCCGATTCTGAAATCCAAAGGCTTGCTACAATGCTTCGAGCTGTAGAAACCCCGTTGTAAATGGAAACCTTTGGTTTGCTTCTGAAAGCAGCCACCTATCAGCGGGTACCAGATTGACCTGTTTCTCGGTATTACCAGTAATACAGAAAGGCTGGTATCTAGTTTTTTTTATTTATTTAGTACCAGTCCTTTTGACAAGGATAATAAGTCTATTCTGTTTAAAGAATAAATATGTGTTTCAAGTAATAAGGCTAATACTGAACTAATCATTATTATTGTTTTATATACTTTTACTACTGTTTTTATTAACATTTTAATGTTTAAATGATTGTTATAAAAACACTTTTTATAACATTTATTATATGTACAGTTAAATATTAAAGTACCATTTATTGTTTTGCACTATGCGTATATTATATATATCTGCAGGTCATGCGAACAACCAGTAAATACACTGAATTCAAAGTGCCCTGTTCTCTGTTGTCCTTGCACCGTCTTGTTGACAGTGTTAACAGCCACTGTGTGGCCTGACGTGACATTTCTTGTGATGTTGAAGGAAATGGAAGAGAAAATGTTTCTGGTTAGTTGAGAAATGCGTGGGTGCATTTTGCAAGGGGTCGTTTTTTTAATTCTCACACTTTAATGCAGCCAGATTGACCTATGACTGTACCCAGAATATAGCTAGTATCCTTTAAATGTTCAATTTATTCTATAGTCATTACAAGGAAAGTATCTTTACATTACTCTGAATGCAGATTTGATTCTCTCTATACCTGTATTTAGATTCCATACTGGTTCATTCCGGTTCCTGATGGTCAAAACATTCAGATTGGCAGGAATATTTATAGACCTCCAGGTTGATGGAACATTAAAGCAAGATTCTTTTTTTTGTGCGTAAGCACATGTGTTCCTGAGGATATATTGGTCTGAGCCGGACGGGGCCGACGGGTTAGACTAGAGGATGGAAAGATGTTTTGAATGCCACTGATTTATTAATAAAGCCAGCTTTATGAATGTTTCTCGAGTTACCCTTGTGTTATGCTGATTATTTCTCTTGTCTTTTTTTGCAGCAAAACTGTACAATCAAAAGTGGATTGCATTTTGGTGAGTATTTGATATCAATGAAAAATGTTGTTTCACTGGAAATGCCTATTAAATTAATGAATAAGAGTTAAATAAGAATACTGTGGTACTTGACATTTTTAACATAACATCATTTATAAAACTGTATCTAACATTATGGTAAAAAATAATATAAAGCTAGAAAAAAATGTTCTATAAACCATAACAAATTGAATTATTTGGTTAATTTTAAGATATTGACATGGTGATTCGAATAATAATTTGGGACAACTACAAGTAAGAAGTATTTTTTATTGTTTGTTAAAGTACACTGCTGCAAATATTACATAAGGTGTGATAAACACAAACTGAAAGTTAAGGCAGTCCCTCCCTCCCTCTGGAGAAAACAGAAAAGTTCTCTTTGGGACTTATTTTAGTTACAACAGGACTGGCCATTGAGTGTCATAGATGGAGGATGATGGAGTCATATACTGCTTCTGCAAATTCTAAATATATTCTCTCATCTATGGTGAAAAAGAAATCCAAAGTGTTTACTGGACTGCCTTTTCTTAAGAAGCTAGAAAGTTTATTATTTATTTATTTATTTATTTATTTATTTATTTATTTATTTATTTATTTATTTATTTATTAACTCCTAAATTACTTGTGGCAGCATATTGAAATGCCAGAGAACAATCCTAACAAAGTGTGTGGTTATACAGTGCCATCTTGGGAAATGCCCTGAGAGAGATCATTAAATATGATGGTATATTATGAAAATCTGACTTTTTCCGTTTTTAAGTGTTATAACCGGGTCCCCAGTGTATCTACCAACCCAGAAAACATGAAAAGTGACAACCCAGTAACTTTGTTTTTGTTAGCCTTTCTCTGCAAGTATGTAAAAAAATAAGCTGATCAGATTTCGCTCCCCTTCTGGTCTAGGAAGGGGATCTTATTGAGGCTTTTTTCCACTGAGCAGTAGGGTACAGTTCGGTACACAATTATTTCCATTTCCACTGTCAAAAGTTGTGAATGGTACCAAAATGCCGTACCGTACCACTTTTTCGGTACCCTTCCATTTGGATCCTTAGCACAGTGGTACGGTACTAAAGGGTGGAGCTAGACTCACTGCAGAACGTTGATTGGTTGACAGAGTATCATCACTTGTGTGTGCTACAAGGGAATGACAAAATAAGAGGCGCCATTTTTTTATATACAGTTGAAATACTACTGTTATTGTGTCACGAAATGTAGTTTTAACAGTTTTTCAGGTGAGAATGTAATTGTTTTAAAGCTCAAATCTGTGGTTTATTTATAAAGATTTTTGAAAATGAGATCCAGTCCAGGGATCAGCAGGCGCTCATGTACCCCGCCTGGAACAGCCTTTCCTCGGCTAGTCCTTCTGACGTTTGCCGCTGACTCTGACGTCTCTGTAGTGGTTAAACATGAGATATAATTAATCTTGTGTACATCTAACGAGCAATCTTTGGTCTCGTGAATCTAGAATTTGTTCCCTGGCTAATTGTTTTGGCTGAGGGATAAGTGAAATTTCATAACTTTATATTTAGGCTATTTAACTTTACCTTTGTAATGTTAGACTAGAGTGCTGACTTTGTATGTTTGACTGAATTGTTTGCTATATTTCTTATTGTATAGCTTCTTGCAGGGTGGGAAATTAACTTTTTTGCCCACCAGCCACAGTGGCTGGTGGATGCCCAATTTTACCAGCCACTTATATTTTTTACCAGCCACTTTTCCCGGAATTCAAATTTACAAAGTATTATTATACACAGTAAGTACAGTGCATGGACTGTTCGACGGGAAGGTAGGCTAACCATTCC
This sequence comes from Chrosomus eos, assembly GCA_036326025.1. Taxonomy (NCBI): domain Eukaryota; kingdom Metazoa; phylum Chordata; class Actinopteri; order Cypriniformes; family Leuciscidae; genus Chrosomus; species Chrosomus eos. Next base: position 23,772,632 of record CM070818.1, read on the forward strand.
CTCTTTTCCCTTCGTCATTAATGTGCCACTTTTTCGAAAAGTACCTTCTCTTTTTATTTACTTCGCCCTCAACAGTTTGTACATTCATAGCTACTGCTGACTCCACGGCGGGCCTCTTAAAGGGATAGTTCACCCAAAAATATAAACTCTGTCAGTAATTACTCTCCCTCATGTCGTTCCAACCCCTAAGACCTTCGTTCATCTTCGGAACACAAATTAAGATATTTGTGATTAAATCTGAGAGCTGGATCACTCCTCCATAGGCTTCTAAAGGATTGAAACTTGACAGCCCCGAAAAGTTCTTAAAGAAATCGTCAAAAGAGTCCAAGTGACTACAGTGGCGAGATCTTAAGTTTATAAATCGACGATAATACTTTTTGCGTGCAAAAAAAACACAAAAATAACGACTTTATTGAACCATCTCTTCTCTTCCATGTTTTTCTCCTAAGCTGTTGACGTAGTGCAACTGCGCAGCGCTTCTGTGTTATACGTCACACGTAGGCTCACTATTGGCCGACGCTGGTCATGTGTGATTCAACCAGAAGTGTTGCGCAATAACACTCCGTGAAATCTCCAGGCCCAAAGAGAATTCTTGAATAAAGTCGCTATTTTTTTTTATTTTTTTTTTGCGCTCAAAAAGTATTCTCATAGCTCGATAAACTTAAGATCTAGCCACTGTAGTCACTTCGACTCTTTTAACGATTTCTTTAATAACTTTTCGGGGCAAGTTTCAATCCCTTAGAAGCCTATGGAGGAGTGATCCAGCTCTCAGATTTAATCACAAATATCTTAATTTGTGTTCTGAAGATGAACGAAGGTCTTACGGGGTTGGAACGACATGAGGGAGAGTAATTACTGACAGAATTTTCATTTTTGGGTGAACTATACCTTTAACACCGGGTATATGTCGCCACATTTTTAAAATTTTCCTTTCGTCTGTACCTCAGCTCAGCTATATGTGTCACGGTCCATTGAAAAACCAATCAAATTAGTTACTCGACAAAAGTGCATTATTGTTACTTAGCAACAGCATTCTTTGACAAAAGACGTCCAATCTGTTACAAGGAATGTTTTAAAGGATAATTCCGGTATTTAACACTTTGAGTCTATTTTCTAGTTTGTTTTGGATGAACTAGAGTGGTGGACTTAGAAATGTTGACGATGGGTCCTGTCTCGAGTTTTTGACTATTTTAGGATCGCCTCTGAGCGCTTCAGAGTGGCTGTCTATGGGCATACTGAAACATGTGCTTAAAACAACACTTAACATTAAATCTCAAAACTGTGCAACTCACCGAGTGGTTAGTGGTGTTCGTTGATGATTAAAAACAAATATATATCGGCGCAATGTATGCTTTCAATCCGTGTTATTTACTATAGTAGAACTATATTTTCAGATACCTCACAACCGCGTATAAACTTCCGCTCGATATTTGAGTCTGAAGCGTTAGCACACTCCCGACCACTTGATGGTGATCAGTTGCTCTGCTCACGCTAGCCTTCTGAGAGACGGAGAACCGAGCGAAAAGACTACAACCAGAGAATGTCTAATAAAGAGACTTATGCCATAGTCAAAAACTCGAGACAGGACCCATCGTCAAAATTTCTAAGTCCACCACTCTAGTTCATCCAAAACAAACTAGAAAATAGACTCAAAGTGTTAAATACCGGAGTTATCCTTTAAGTAGTAACCAATAAAAATATGTTTTACAATCTACCAGCCACTGTGGCTGGTATACAAGGCAAAGTCACCAGCCACTTTGAAAAAGTACCAGCCATTGGCTGGTGGCTGGTGCTAATTTCCCACCCTGGCTTCTTGTACCTTATACTTTTATAATGGCTATTATTGATAAAACTGAAATTTAACAAAAAGAGACAGGGTTGAGTTTTGTCATTTTTAATTTTTATTTACAGTGAAGGTGATCAGAGTACAAGTGCACATATTGCCTGAACCATATAAATAAGTTTAATATTTTTCAAATTGAAACGAAAGAGGCAGAGTTGTGTTTTATATTTAGTTTTGTTAAAATAGGCTAACGTTATACATGCAGTGAATATAATCAATACGCATTACCTGAACCACATTTGTGTGTGGCTATAATGTTTAAGATTTCTTTAAATGAAAACGAAAAGAGGCAGTGTGCTGTTTTATAACATATTTCATTTTATTGTTGCCTAAAATGTACATACACTACATTAACCGGATAAACGGAGTAGCAGAGTGAGCTGAGTGATGCTTTCAAGAACGCTGCTGTTCCACTTGCAGAATTACTGGACTCGTGTCCTCAGGAGTCCTTCTCTTGAGTCGGACTTGGCAAGTCCGAACTTTGTGTACTTGGTACTGAGAAACGCCTAATGTCGGCGCTAGTCTTCTTGTGACAAATTTGTCAAGAAGTCAAGTCAAGTCAAGTCACCTTTATTTATATAGCGCTTTTTACAATACAAATTGTTTCAAAGCAGCTTTATAGAAATAACAGGAAAACAATGTTGTAATAGTATTGTTCAATTCAAAATTAAATGTCCCCAACTACAAGCCAAAAGCCAATGGCGACAAAGGCGAAGAGCGGCGAAAAAGGCAACAGTGGCAAGGAACCAAAACTCCATCAGGTGACAGAATGGAGAAAAAAACCTTGGGAGAACCCAGGCTCAGTCGGGGGGCCAGTCCTCCTTTGGCCAACGAATGAACAGTGTATGATTATGAGTCAGGCAGCATAATGTCAGGAGTCAGATGGGATCAGAACTTTCACGACATTTATCCAGTTCATCTTGTTAGGGGTTGGGTCAGCTCGCCGGTGAGGAGATGAGTGTGTTGAGGTGTCCATGGGCCTTCACAGCGCTGATAATGCGTGTCGTCGTGTCCATGTGATGGTCCTTCATCAGATCTGGATATGCCCTGGATCCGGCGGTCTGCGGTAAACCTCGGGATAAACAGAGAGACTAATATTAGCGTAGACGCCATCCTTCTTATGATGGACAAAGTACATCAGGAATTATGGGAAGTGTTCCCGGTTCCGGCTGATCTAAACTATGCAGCCTAACATTGAATTATAGAAATCTATAATGTGTTATGTGTATGCTAAGCCAAAGAGATGTGTTTTTAGTCTAGATTTAAACTGACAGACTGTATCTGCTTCCCGGACTGTGTTAGGAAGATTGTTCCAAAGTTTGGGTGCTAAATAGGAAAAGGATTTACCGCCAGCAGTCGATTTTGATATTCTAGGTATTATCAACTGGCCAGAATTTTGAGATCACAATAGACGTGAAGGACTATAATGCGTTAAGAGCTCGCTCAAGTACTGGGGAGCTAAACCATTTAGTGCTTTGTAAGTAATCAGCAATATTTTAAAATTTATACGATGTTTAATAGGCAGCCAATGCAGTGTTGACAGAACAGGGCTAATATGGTCATACTTCCTGGTTCTGGTAAGAACTCTAGCGGCTGCGTTTTGAACTAGCTGTAGTTTGTTTATTAAGCGTGCAGGGCAACCACCCAGTAGAGCATTACAATAATCTAGCCTTGAGGTCATGAACGCATGAACTAATTGTTCCGCATTTGTCAGTGAGAGCATATGACGTAATTTAGATATGTTTTTAAGATGGAAAAACGCGGTTTTACAGATAATAGACACGTGACTTTCAAATGAAAGATTGGTGTCAAAGAGCACACCCAGGTTCCTGACTGACGACGAAGACTTAACAGAGCAGCCATCAAGTGTTAGACAGTATTCTAGGTTATTAGGTGAGGAAGTTTTTTGTCCAATGATTAGAATCTCTGTTTTTTCAGAATTTAGTAATAGGAAATTACTGGTCATCCAATTTTTTATATCAGCTATGCATTCCGTTAATTTTGTGAATTGGTAAGTTTCTTTAGGTTTTGAAGAAATATACAGCTGAGTATCATCAGCATAACAGTGAAAGCTAATTCCATTTTTAGGGCCCGAGCACCGATGGTGTGAGGACCCTCTTGGAATTGCTCTGTTTATTATTATTATTATTATTATTCTTCTTCTTCTCCGCAATGAATCGCATTTTTGAGGGCCTAAACATGCACGAAAACTCACGAAAATTTGCACACGCGTCAGAACTGGCGAAAATTTACATCTGATATGCGTTTCAAAATTGGGCGGGGCAAAATGGCTCGATAGCGCCACCTATAAAGGTTCAACGGAGTGCGCCTCGCGTTACGTTTCACGTACGTGTACGAAATTCGGTACATACATGTAATGGCCCAATACCTACAAAAAAGTCTCTTGGAGCGTAGCCCTAAACACAACAGGAAGTCAGCCATTTTGAACTTCCTCTCAGATTTTTGTGCAGTTTTTGCCATTTTCAGGCCTCGTACTTTAACGAACTCCTCCTACAGTTTTAATCTGATCATCTTCAAATTTGCTGAGTGTAATCTTAAGGCCTTTGCGACGTTAAATTGCGAAGATCTTGAGTTTTCGTCGAAGGGCGTGTCCTCGGCGGCCTGACAAATTTTGATGTTTCGCCATGAAACAGGAAGTTGCTGTAACTCAGGCAAACAATGTCCAATCTGCCCCAAACTTCACACGTTTGATAAGAGTTCTGTCCTGAACACATGTCCATGCTCATATTCAGTTACAGTCACAGCGCCACCTGCTGGCAACAGGAAGTGACATGTTTAACACTGTTGTGGACTCCTGATAACATATAAAAAAGTGCCAGCAAGTGTTAAACATGCTAACAACATACTTGAAACATGCTAAAACATGCTAGCAAGCACTTAGCTAAGTGCTAAAGCATGCTATTACTGCAATTCAATAGGAATTTGCTGTAACTCAGGTATGGAATGTCCAATCTGCCCCAAACTTCACACGTTTGATAAGAGTTCTGTCCTGAACACATGTCCATGCACATAATCAGTTACAGTCACAGCGCCACCTGCTGGCAACCGGAAGTGACATGTTTAACACTGTTGTGGACTCCTAATAACATATAAAAAAGTGCCAGCAAGTGCTAAACATGCTATCAACATACTTGAAACATGCTAAAACATGCTAGCAAACACTTAGCTAAGTGCTAAAGCATGCTATTACTGCAATTAAATAGTAATTTGCTGTAACTCAGGCATGGAATGTCCAATCTGCCCCAAACTTCACACATTTGATAAGGGTCCTGCCCTGAACACATCTACATGAGAATATTCAGTTATAGTAATAGCGCCACCTACTGGCAACACGAAGTGACATGTTTAACACTGTGATGCAGTACTAGCAACATAGTAAATATGCCATTGAATTATAAACATGTTATAAACATGTTAAACATGCTAGCAATTCTTAGCTAAGTGCTAAAGCATGCTAATGAAATGAAACAGGAAGTTGTTGTTACTTAAGAAGGCAATGTCCAATCTGCCCCAAACTTCACACATTTGATAAGAGTCATGCCCTGAACACATCTACATGACAATATTCAGTTATAGTAATAGCGCCACCTACTGGCAACACGGAGTGGCATGTTTAACACTGTGATGCAGTACTAGCAACATAGTAAATATGCCATTGAGTAAAAAACATGTTATAAACATGTTAAAACATGCTAGCAATTCTTAGCTAAGTGCTAAAGCATGCTAATGAAATGAAACAGGAAGTTGTTGTTACTTAAGAAGGCAATGTCCAATCTGCCCCAAACTTCACACATTTGATAAGAGTCCTGCCCTGAACACATCTACATGACAATATTCAGTTATAGTAATAGCGCCACCTACTGGCAACAGGAAGTGACATGTTTAACAGTGTGATGCAGTACTGGCAACATAGTAAATATGCCATTGAGTTATAAACATGTTATAAACATGTTAAACATGCTAGCAATTCTTAGCTAAGTGCTAAAGCATGCTAATGCTATGAAACAGGAAGTTGTTTTTACTTAAGAAGGCAAAGTTCAATCTGCCCCAAACTTCACATGTTTGATAAGAGTTCTGTCCTGAACACATGTGCATGCTCATATTCAGTTACAGTCATAGCGCCACCTGCTGGCAACAGGAAGTGACATGTTTAACAGCATGCTATTATACCCATAATAAAGGACATTTTTGTAACTGACTTTGACATACTCCCACTATATTTATCTACTTAAATGCACATTGCCCACCGTGGTCTGTCTTCCTAAAGCCACCGGGTGGCGATGGCACGGGTGCGAGGGCCCTTTCAATGCTGCTTGCAGCTTTAATTCCTAATTATATCTCCTAATGGTAGCATGTACAGAGTGAAGAGCAGCGGTCCTAGTACTGAGCCTTGTGGTACGCCATACTGAACTTGTGATCGATAAGACATCTCTTCATTTACTGCTACAAACTGAAAACGGTCAGATAAGTATGATTTAAACCATGCTAGTGCAATTCCATTAATGCCAACATAGTTTTCTAGTCTATTTAAAAGAATGTTGTGGTCGATAGTATCAAATGCAGCACTAAGATCAAGTAACACTAATAGAGAGATACAACCACGATCGGATGATAGGAGCAAATCATTTGTGACTTTAATGAGAGCAGTCTCAGTACTATGGTACGGTCTAAATCCGGACTGAAAATCCTTGCAGATATTATTTCTTTCTAAAAAGGAACACAGTTGTGAGGATACAGCTTTTTTATAGTATCTTTGACAGAAAAGGCAGATTTGAGATTGGCCTGTAATTGACTAATTCTGTAGGATCAAGTTGCGTTTTTTTAACAAGTGGTTTAATCATAGCCAACTTAAAGGTTTTTGGTACGTATCCTAATGACAAAGATGAATTAATGAATATCTAGAAGAGGATCTATGACCTCTGGAAGCATCTCTTTCAATAGTTTAGTCGGTATAGGGTCCAACATACAAGTTGTCGATTTAGATGAATTAACAAGTTTGCAAAATTCTTCCTCTCCTATAGCAACAAATGAATCAAAATGTTCCTCACGGAGACTACACTGCACTCCCTGATGCGATACTGTAGTAGACGGTTGCATAGTTATAATTTTGTCCCTGATATTATCGATCTTATAAGTGACGAAGATCATAAAGTCATTACTGCTGTGTTTCTTGGAAACTTCTGGGCTTGAAGCTTTCTTTTTCGTTAGTTTAGTCACTTGTTCAAATAAATACCTAGGATTATGTTTATTTTCTTCTAATAGGGTTGAAAAATAATTAGTTCTAGCATCTTTTAAGGCCTCTCTGTAAGCAATCGAGCTCTCCTTCCATGAAATCCGAAATACCTCTAGTTTTGTTTTCTTCCAGTTTCGCTCCATTTTTCTGGCTGCTCTCTTAAGGGCCCGGGTGTGCTCATTGTACCACGGCGTTGGACTATTTTCTTTAATCTTCTTTAAGCGCAGCGGAGCAACTGTGTCTAAAGTGCTGGAAAAGAGAGAGTTAAAAGTTTCTGTTGCAATATAAAGTTCTTCTAAGCTATCTGGGATGCTGAGATTATGAAACTGATTTGGAAGATTATTAATAAAGCAATCTTTAGTGGCAGAAGTGATAGGTCTAACATATTTATAACACGGAGTCGGCTTTGCAGCCTTGGCTAAATGTAATTTACACGAGACTAGATAATGATCTGAGATGTCGTCGCTCTGCTGCAGAATTTCAATGGCATCAACCTCTATTCCATGTGATAGTATTAGATCTAGAGTATGGTTACGACAATGAGTAGATTCTGACACGTGTTGTCTCACTTCAATTGAGTTTATAATGTCTTTAAATGCCAATCCCAATGCATCTTTTTCATTATCTACATGTATATTAAAATCACCAACAATCAGGACTTTATCTGCAGTCAATATTAATTCTGATAGAAAGTCAGCAAATTCTTTGATAAAATCTTTATGGTGCCCTGGTGGCCTGTATACAGTAGCCAGCAGAATTCTCAAACGTGATTTATTGTTTACACTATAAATTTTTACATTAACACAAATTCAAAAGAAGTATATATTTAAAACTAGATTTCTTAGTGGTTTTGAGAATATTACTATAAATTACAGCAACACCTCCCCCTTTGCCTTTCGGACGAGGCTCATGTTTATAACAATAATCTTGCGGAGTGGACTCATTTAAAGTAATATAATCGTTTGGTTTTAGCCAGGTTTCTGTCAAACACAGCACATCTAGGTTATAGTCTGTAATCTTATCATTAACTATGAGCGATTTTGAATTAAGGGATCGAATATTCAGCAACCCAAGCTTTATCGTTTGCTCATTTGTATTATATCTGTTTTTTATTTGTTGAACATCAATTAGATTTTTAACCTTAGAAAGGTTTGGCAGTTTTTTGGATTTCCAGATTCAGGGAACAGACACAGTCTCTATATGATGATATCTAGGTGAAAGAGTCTCTATGTGATGAGATTTATCTGACCTTGGTGACGCGAGGCCGCTAGCAGACGGTCGGTTTAGCCAGTCTGTCTGCTTCCTGACCTGAGACCCAGATTGTCATGTTTTATCTCTAAGACTATGAGCCAAATTACTAGAGAGAAGAGCAGCACCATCCCAGGTGGGATGAATACCATCTCTTTTCAACAGGTCAGGTTTGCCCCAAAAACTTTTCCAATTGTCTATGAATTCTATATTATTTTGCGGACACCGACAACCGACATAATCACAGACAACCAGCCATTGAGTGAACACAATCTACTAACTATCTCATCACTCCTTCGAACAGGAAGGGGGCCAGAGCAGATTACAGTGCCTGACATCTTACTTGCGAGTTCAAACACCTCTTTAATATTAATTTTGGTGATCTCCGACTGGCGAAGTCGAACATCATTAGTGCCGACGTGAATAACAATCTTAGAGAATTTACGATTAGCATTAGCCAGCACTTTTAAATTTGCTTTGATGTCAGGCGCTCTGGCTCCCGGCAAACATGTGACTATGGTGGCTGATGTCTCTATTTTCACGTTCCGTGTAATAGAATCGCCAATTACCAGGGCACAATCAACAGCATTCTCAGTGGGTGTTTCACTGAGAGGGGCAAATCGATTTGTTATGGTAAACGGAACAGAAGAGTGGTTTTTTGATCCGCGACTAGAGCGATTTCTCACCGTTACCCATCTGCCTGGCTGCACAGGCAATAACTCATCCGGAACCGAATCATGTAAATGGTTCACTATGCTAGGCGCATCCAAAGTAGTATCTAAAGCTCGAGCACACTTACTATCCTCAATTAAAGTTTGGATGCGTGTCTCTAATTCTGAAATCTTCTCCGTCAGCCTGACTGTCTCCTTGCATTTATCACATATAAACCCTATGCCGACGGGGAAGGCTATAGTAAACATATGGCATGAGGTGCAAGTGACAATAACAGGACAAGACATTACACACCGTGTTTGTTGACTGATTCTTACTCACCTGGGCTTTTAATGAACTCAGATGCGCGGGCGCGCACGAGAAAAATAAATAAATAACTGAGCTCACGGGTGCCGCCTTAACAGGCTAGCGAGATACTAGCGTGTTGTGCTAACAATAACGGAAGCTAGCGATGTTAGGTTAATCTGTTAGGTAAACTGTAATTAGTAGTATAAACAACTAGAAATGATAGTAAATGATGGTTCAAAACAGAAAGAAATGCGAGGCTTAGACGGAGCTAACAGTCACACACAGCAGGCAGCGAGGCAGAAGCAAGAACAAGATCTGCTGTGTATGTCATCCATTGTTGTTTACAATGTCGCTTTCTTCTTCGCACGAAAATGACTAGACTGCTTTTGTCCGGCATAGGCGACACCACGCCTATCAAGTGAGGGTACAGTTGGCGGTGGAAACACAAGCCGGATCAGGGTTTACCGTCCCGAATCGTACTGTACTGTACCGTACCGTACTGTATCGCTCGGTGGAAACGAACCATTATAATATTACCACACCTTAATCTGCACGTTTCCACCCACTGCGATGCCATTTGGTTTTCGCAAGTGACAACAGTTTAACCAGTTCTAATGCAATGGCATTTTGAGCAATGGCAGTTTGAGCAAAGCATGCAAATGGTTCTGTCGTTGGCTGCACAGACGAGCACTGAACACTATTTTACCAAAAAAATGTCACAGCTGTCTTATAAAGACCTCAGTGAACTGTCAACTTGTGTAAAAGTTAAACATGACAGTACATGCAAGTCGATGAAATGAATCAATGTAACTCCACAACAACTACATAAATGTATCCACTATAACCATTCAGAGACGTCCACCTGCAGTCTAAAAGTTCCAACCTCTTCCTGAATCTCTCTGTAATGCTGCACTCCGCTAGCCTGGTTCAACCAGACTCTCGTACATTTCATTTGTACAGAGAGTCTGGGCTCGCTCCATTGAGAAACGTTTACTTCCTTGTAGGCGGGTTCTCTGTTCAAGTTCAAAACTATTGGATCTGCCCAGAGTCACTCAGGATCTGTCATAGCCAATCGCTAACGTGTGGTCCTGACGTATGTCATGCGCCGAAACCGGTCGGAAACAAGTCCGAATGATCAGAGGATATGTTTACAATAGGATGTCTGTCAACGAGAGCTGCAGGTTTTGTTCATCTAGGAACAATTATTAATTCGAAATGTATATTTGACACTAAGGACAGTGATGTATTCATTCAACGGTCGAAGCTGGGTCTAATCATTAAAAATACACCGCTGCGGTCGCTTCGGATCTGCCGCAAATGCTGTACAGTGAATGATCTGTCTCTATCTGCAGATGTGTAATAAACAACCATTTTTCATATTATGTCTTATTGTTTCTTAATTACCTTAATTAATTATGGTCTTCAAAGTATGTGTTTGTACATTTTTATTAAAAACAAATACAACAGATTTTTATGATTTACAACATGTAAAACTGACACACCAACCATGGTCCTGCACGAGTACACAAAGGGGCTCAAAGTGTTCTATTTAGCTCAAATTCTGAACAGTAAATTTAGTGATTCTTGTGATACTGACATGACTCCTGAGTGCATCTTCAACAACAGATTAGCAGCCAGGACTCGGGGCTTCCGAACACCAGGCTAAATCGTCCGTCCAAAATGTCACGGTCATCGTGCACGCCGAGCTGCCCAGCACGAACTCCTAACTTTTCTGCCTCCTTCACTTGGTCCTCCATTAGTGCAACAAGAGGGGAGACGACAACAACTATCGGCTTTGCATCCCTATCGTTCGCCTTAGCTACCTCATTCACCACTAGCGGAGTGAGCTGGAAAATCAAACTTTTCCCGAATCCCGTGGGGAGGAGGGCCACAACATCATGGCCAGCAGCAAAACTTAGCAAACATTGTTCTTGCTCCGGCTTTAAATTCTGCATATTCGGCAGTTTTCCAACAACAGACCGAATAGCTTTTCTCACGTCTTTCTCCGCTGCCATTACTGAACTCAAACTGACGCGCGCGATACATCAACGTCATCGTTCTCAGCCACTCCCTCTATTCGCTGATTGGTCCTACAAAAAATTGATTTCTGGAAACCAAAGTCTACGGCACGATCCCAGACGGAGTACTGAAGGAAAATGAAATTGAGCGGAAGTGCGTAGGAGGGCGGAGCCAGGCTAGCACTCCGCTACTTATTTCTGAAATTTGACTGAAATTCGCGTGTTTTGTTATTGTATCCGAAACTCGTGTAAAGGATCGTCCGTCTTCTGAATGGAGGCGGGGAGCAGCAGCTCATTTGCATAACACCGTCTATTATGGTTATCCAAAGTAGAAACACAATGTGGGACACATTGAAGATACACTCATTTAATAATGTTATACTATGTAAATATTGATTTACATTAGTGGGAAAGCCTATATGCAGTGAGGTTGAATGATAAAATGCTTTAAATTGCCGGATAAACTTTTTATCTGATAAGAAAACGTGTCGTGCGATGGAAACACATTTACTGAATAAATAACTGGACTAACCAGCAGACCTATCTCGTTGCACAGCATCTAAAATGCTGTTTTGGTCATTCTGAAATGCCTAAGCAAAGTCTGTCGTCAAACTGGTTCAGTATAATTACCTCCCAGAAATATCTTGCATGACTACGTTACCAAACAGCAGGCATCCGCCTCTGAAAGCAACGTAAATTCATTACGTTTCGTCTGCGCGCTCTAAGGCTTAATTAATTCGTTATATATAAAATTATTTGAAACAATTCGCATACAACTTCCTTTTTTCTTAGTTATATAATTTATTAGTGCCAGTTTATCAGGAAGTGACGTTGTTGTTCTCTTCTGCTCACTGGATGGAAACGGTGCTTTATTCGTAAATGTTTTTAAGCGATATTCAAATTTTGCGCATAAGTTAAAGGGCACCTATTATGGCATTTAAAATGTTCCTAATATTGTTCTGGGAGTCCCCAACAACAGTTTTTACAAGCATGCAATGACAAAAAACACTTTTGTTGTCTTATAATATGCATTTATTTTTACCTGATTTGCTCACTGACTCCCATATGAATCGTTTAGCGAGTCATTTTTCCAAACCCCGTTTTTGCGTGACGCTTTCAGGGCTCTCAAGTTTTGAACCCAGCCGACGCGGTGTCATTGGTTGTTGCGTTAAATCTTACCCAGATACAATAGTGCTATTTTCTGATTGGCTAACAACACCAGGCGAAAAACACCAGAGGAGACACGCTTGTTTTTGGCGCTGCGGCTTATTATATATATTACAAATAGTTTTTCAGCGTGACAAATACAATGTGTGGCAGGAGAGCGTGACAAAAGACCGAAATGAGTGACTGTCACGCTCAATGCGTGACACTTGAGAGCCCTGCACTAATCTGCGGTGATATGTTAGCTACCATAGCCCAAAGTTTAGTGGTAAAAGCAGTCAATCTTTGTTTGCGTTAGCCCAACGCATAAACATATTGATAATGCAGTACTAAGAGGTAACGTTATAGCTATATTCTTTATGACAACTCCATTAACAACGACAAACACTACACATATTTCAATACAATTGACATTGAAGACCTAGAAGCTGCGCTGTGCGTACACAACACACAAAATAATTATTGAGCATGATACATAAAACATAAAAGCAACAATTAATATTAATAATACTTACAGGTTGTGATTCGGAGAAGGAAGCTGATCCAAATAAACTCGGTACTGAACCTTCCTTCAGTATCAGCCGGTTAGCAAATCCATACTTTATAGCATTTAGGTTTGTGAAGCAATCATCTTCAAAATGACGCGAACACATAACAAGGCTATACTTCTGTGGTATAGTTGTATATATGAACTGTAGCCACTTAGTCTTCAAATGCTCCTCACTGGGCAGATGAAAAAAAGTTTGCTTTTGTCGCACTTCAAAACACAGCGTCTCGTCGACATGATGTTAGTTTTCCATGGCGTCTCCGCATGCAATAAGTGGGCGTATCTTATTCAAATAACTTGTCAAGTTGATGTCATCTAGACAAAGGAAAAGCATCGTTCGTCGAACGATTCATATCAGCGACTCAGAGTCGACTCTTACTTTTGAGAGACAATAACTTTGTATACGGTGAACTTTCATGTTTAAAACTTTTCAAAAATCCATAATAGGTACCCTTTAAATTCGCAACTTTGGATGGAAACATCATAGCTATTGAATCATTCACTCAAGAGATTTGTTCAAAAAACGCTGATTCATCCAGTAGTGAAACAAGTAAAGTATTTAGTCATTGAATCATTCATTCAAACCAATTTTTTAAATATAATTCATTCATATTAATTAAACAACTGAAATATATGGCAGCAATTAACATTTTGTCAGAAAGTCTAGTAAATTGCATGTTATTTTGTTTAGTTGTCTGCTCAGAATCGTGGGAGAATCGTGATAGTTTGAAACAAAACAAAAAATCCTGATTCTTAATTAATCTGGAATCTTGCAGCTCTAGGTGAGCGATACACTGAAATTGAAATGGGACAATGCTGATATGAATCACATATAGCTTTGATCATAACCCAGTGAATTAGACCGTTAGACTACTGTTATAAGAATGAGTGCTTTTTAAGTAGGCTACTTCACACAATTTTTTCCAGCTCTTCAAAGCTCAAAAGTCTGAATATTATCCAATTGAAATGTTATTTTTAATGTGATGGCCAAAAACATTTGTTGTACAACCTTCAAAGATTGTCCCCAAGCTAAGTTGGAAAACTAACACTTGATGAAAAACAAAACCTTATACTTTATAATTATAAGAAGACATTAAATGACCACTAAAACCAGTAGATGGCTGCAGAGGAGCGCTTATTAGCTCAGTCATTTCCACTCCCTATTATAGTTTTTTTCAGACATTTTGCTTTTGATTTTATTTTCTATACATTGTCAAATCACTAATATATTAATAAATCTATTTTTGTAAATTTTTTGTAGTATATAATTGTTGGAAAAGTCACAAAGCGTCATGAAAAACAAACATTTCTTCAAAATTGCAAATGAAAGTACACAGACAGTGAGTAAAGTGTGCCTCCTTTATAATCTCTGAGCTGTCAATCAGTTCAGCACAACTCTCATTTTAATCAATGAATCTGACTAAACTGTACAATGAATCTTTATTTATATCATGTCTCCGCTTTGTTTGTTATATTGAGCAGATTTGTGGGAGTGTAGAACTTCGTAAACCTGCACTAAATAAACTCATTCAGTGTTTTGAGAGATACTGAGCGGACTCCTCATTACTGCTAACTTAAACACCTCTGATTGATTGGTCTGATTGATATTTAGAAATTCCTGTGATTGGCTACAATGCTCAACGCGGCAAAATCACATTGTAATTTGTAAACAGACACATTTGCAGCACCGCTGAACTTACATGACACGAATATAACAACCAGATCTCCCTCTTTTATTAATGATAACAAATTACATGTTACACATAGCAATATAACTCTGTTTAGTCCTGCAATAAAAATATATTACTTAGCATTGACATAACCTGGCAGTCAAGGTACGGCATATCCAAAGACAGCCCTGTCCAGAACGTGAGACAAAGCTCACAATTTTGGGAATGTCCCACAAATCTCACCTAAGTGTGCATGTCAAAGTCAAATTGACAGCGGTCTGTGTGGCCCCTCAAGGTAAAAGTAACATGAAATCCTCTCCAGATATTAGACAGTGTTTCCTGTGTTCGCTGCTCACCTCCTCTGTCCTTATCCGCCCCCTCCTCCTCTAGTCTGCCGCTGTTGACCTCTGTCGGATGTTGCCAGCCCTCGCTGAGTCTTGCATCAGCCTCCTCTAATGAAACTTTCATTCCATAGTAGTATCCCACAAAGCCCTGCTGTTTAACTTATTATCTCATATTTACATGTTACTAACAGTGTCAATCCAAAAAATAATATATATATATATATATTATAATAATAATACTTAAATTGTACATAATATTTCAATGGCCAACCTTGTAAATTAGAAAGTCAGAGCAAAAAGTTTGAGGTTTCTTTATAACAAACAGGTTTACAGGTTTGATTTGTTTAAATTGTAATGTTCCAATCTGGTGCATGGAACATAGAGGAAGATATTTGGAACCGCTTTTGTTCTTACAATGAAAGTCGGTGGGGTCCAAAACAACTTTGTTCTTTCATGTTATTATTGATAAAAAACTGAGATGTTCTTCTAAATATCTTCTTTTATATTCCACATAAGATATAAAGTCATACAGGTTTGGAATGACATAAGGGTGAGTTAATGATTCGAATATATTTTGGGTGAACTATCCCTTTAAGCAGTTAATGTAATGCTGGATATTGTACATTAATTCATTATGTTCACTCACTGTTACTGAATCATCACTTTGTCCCAGTCTGGAAGAATTTGCTTGTGATAAACTTCTGTAGGCTTGTCAGAAAGAACTGGGTGACGTGGGTTCAGTCCTTCTGAATAATGCATGAGTTATTCATGTATGTCTAGTAGGCTCCGTATTGCTGATTAAGGGGCCTTCACACTGCCCAGGGGACATTACACCTGCATGAATGAGCTATAGTGATGATGAGTTTCAGGATCTCCCTAACATTGTCATGACCTGTTTGCCAATTTCTTCTCCATCTCAGTGTTAAGAGACTGATGAATGAATGATAAGGTTGAAAACACTTTCGACAAAGCTATTGAAAAAATCAGCATAAGTACATTGTCCAAGAGTCTTTCAGTTTGGCTTACTTAAAACAAAGTTTGTGTAAATTACAGATGAGAAGTGTCATTAGCATTTAAATAAAATATTTGTATGTCAAATAAATGCTGTTCTTTTAACTTTCTATCCATCAAAGAATCTTAAAAAAATGTATTATGGTTTCCACAAAATATGACACGGCACAACCGTTTTCACATTAATACCAATAAATGTTTCTTATGCAGCAAATCATCATAAAAGAATGATTTCTGAAGGATCATGTGACACTGAAGACTGGAGTACTGATGCTGAAAATTCAGCTTTACCATCACAGGAATAAATTACACTTTAAAATAGACATAATGCACATATTAAAATAGAAAACCGTTATTTTAAATAGCAATAATATTTCACAGTATTAGTTTTTTTTTTTTTTATGTAATTTTGATCAAATAAATCCAGCTTTGGTGAGCATAAGAGACTTTAGAACAATCTTCAGACGCCAAACCTTTAAACGGTAGCGTATGTGTGCTGTTTTTGTTTTCCACATGCTTATGTTATGTTTGTCCACCCTTAAAAAGTCATGCCAAGTCCTCTCTTAAATAGGGTTGTCCACTTGGCTCCGAGACGTCTGCATTCTCATGCCATTTTTACTTACTTTTCTTACCCCTCTCCAATGTTAACGCTAACGACGCTTAGTGGTTGATAACTTTAGCTATTTACTAGCCATCAACCCTTAGCAACGAAGAGACGAATGGAAAAGACAGAGAGAGAGACACAACTATTCTTAGAATTCGATGGAAAGGGGAGGGCGAGAGAATCAGCAGAGTGTGATGATGCCATCACTGATGAAGAGATGTTTAAGTGACAGGTGCATTTCCCCACAGCCTTTCCCCAAGTTTCATAAGCTGTGTGTTGTTGGCATTGTTTATTTTCACATGGCCTTTACTCTTAGGAGGTCATTTGGACACATAGTTGATGTAGTGGTGTGGTGTTGTGTTGTGTGGTTTTTTGAAGATCCCCACTTCCATTTCACCCACAGGCAGACACCATGAAAACAAAGGCTTGTTTATGCAGGCTTAACTGACTGCTCTGATCGCTGAGGGATTAGGTATTCTTCGGGATTATTTTTACCTTGGATGACTTCCTGTTTGAGGTTATGCCTTACAATCCTATTGAAGTCTGTTTATTTTAATTCGCTGCTCACAGCTCTGCAGGTCTCAGCCCAGCTTGTTGAGTAAAAGGCCTCAGAGTTTTAATCTTGCATGTAGCTCACGATGGTTGCAAGGTGCAGAACACATTTCAAAAACCACTAGAATATCTCTATCCAATGTTTATAGATTGTTTGTGGGTTTAAGCATATGTTTGAGAGTGAGAAAGAGCCAGCAAGTGAAAATGGGAAGCAGCGCCTGAAGGAAGAGACTGGTGTCTGCTGCTCTCTACTCGGGCAGAATTTAAATCAGCTCGGCCCCACCCTAACATCTTACACATTCTCTTTGAAGAGCTGTTCAGTGCCTGCGTGCTACACTAACATTTAATAACAGCTCAGCTGTAAGAGAAATAAAGAGATCAGAATAAGATCTTTTTAATGCACACATCTGTCTGTATGATTATGTTGTAAATGTGCATTTATTTACTATTGTTAAATAGTCAGTGGATCTTTTTGATTGGATAGGATAGGTCCCTGATGCCTTTCAAACATCTGTGATTTTCCCCCTTCATTCAGCACTTCTCTAGCCTGGATGCCTGCCCGAACTCCGCCCACAACATTTTTTGGTCGGGAAGTTCGGTCTGGACTCGATCCATTGAGGAGTAATTATGATCGGTTCAGAAATCGTCGGGCCAATCAAATTGCCAGGGCGTCATCAAACGTATTTCTTTCAAAAATGCTTTTCGTGTTTGCAAGTACTCCGCGAATCCTTAAATTATTTTTGCAACACCTACAAAGATCGTTAACACTCATTATTTTTTAATACTTTTTCCAGAGTGCGTGCAGTTGAGTTCTGTTGACGACTATGCGTTGCTCAACATACATAACTTACTGCGTTGCTCTGATTGGTTGTAGGTCTATCCAATTGAGTGCATAGTTCTTTTTTTTTCCTGGTTCGGTTAAAGGGAAAGTTCACCCAAAAATGAAAATTATGTCAGTAATTACTCACCCTCATGTCGTTCCAACCCTGTAAGACTTTCGTTCATCTTCGGAACACAAATTGAAATATTTTTGATTAAATCTGAGAGTTGGATCACTCCTCCATAGGCTTCTAAGGGATTGAAACTTGACAGCCCCAAAAAGTTATTAAAGAAATCGTTAAAAGAGTCCAAGTGACTACAATGGCTAGATCTTAAGTTTATCGAGCTACAAGAATACTTTTTGAGCGCAAAAAACAAACTAAAATTTCGACTGTCAGGTTTCAATCCCTTAGAAGCCTATGGAGGAGTGATCCAGCTCTCAGATTTAATCACAAATATCTTCATTTGTGTTCCGAAGATGAACGAAAGTTTTACGGGGCTGGAACAACATGAGGGTGAGTAATTACTGAAAGAATTTTCATTTTTGGGTGAACTAACCCTTTAAGACACGCCTCATAATCAAAGCCCTATGGAGCAGTATCAGACTCACATTCTGACTAGAATATGAGTATGACGATGTCAGTTTAGCACTTCTCTGTGCTAGACAGTAAAGAATCACTTGATCCCATGCTGTCCAGTTATTATGACTATGTTGACACATTGACCCCCCCTGTATATACTACTGTTCAAAAGTTTGGTGTCAGTAAGATTTGTTTATCATTACTTTTTTTTTTAATAATAATTTTATTCGGGAATAGTGCATAAAATCGATCAAAAGTGACATTAAATGCATTTTGAATGTTACGAAACATTCTTATATTTCTATTCTTCAAAGAATCGTGTAAAAAGGTTTACACACATTCAACAGCAACTGTTTACAGCTTTGCCATCATAGTATACATTTTAAAATATATTAAAATAGAAAGGTTATTTTAAATTGTAGTTTTTCACAATATTACTGTTTTTACTTCAAATGCAGTTTTGGTGAGCATATGATAGGAGACTTTTGTGAAAAATTCAAAAATGTACCAACCCCCAACTTTTGACTTGTGTATATTCTGTAAAAGAAAGGTTTTTAGTCCATTATTTGGTCCAGCTGATCAAACTTATACTTTTGTTTAATTTAATTTAGAATCAAACCAGAGAATTTTCTGTGTGGTTCTAAAGATAGGCCTACATTTCCCCTATATTCAAAAGCTTGTTTTCAGTGTTACCAGGAAGTAAAATAATATCATGTCACTATTATGTCATGATTATCTAATTTTCTTAGGCTTCTTCTGTACTTGATGCTAAGTCTTCTGTATTTGACATTTAAAACTCATGAAACATGGCATTATAACGGATTTATATTGAGTACACATCATCTGTGTTTCTGTTGCTTTGCAGCAAGATGTGGAGAAGCTTACAGACATTGAAAAACTCTACCTCTATCTCAAGTTGCCTTCTGGACCAAGCAGTGGCATTGAGAAAAAGTGAGTGATCTTATGGGTTCTACTAAACTACATCCAGGCAAAATCAAATGCGAAATGAGGGCAATGGAATGGCTTTTATCATATTTTTCCATATCATGTTTTGCTAATGGTAGGAGAAAAACATCAGCAAAATAGTATCTGTGGCTAGCAACTATTCTTTAGTTCTAATTGTATTGTTTAATTATTTTCTATCAGTGAGCAGAGCGCCATGTCATCAAGTCGTTCCCAGCAGTTGCACGCATTTAGCTGGATTCGGAACCATCTTGAGGAGCACCCTGAAACATCACTGCCTAAACAAGAGGTCTATGATGAGTACAAGTAAGCCAGGAATCCTGTGTCCTCTTGCTTTATACATAAACATTTCAGCCAGAGTTGGTTCCTAGTTTGTTGAGGTTTAAGTGTATGAAGAATGTACTTCAGCAAGTATCTTTGCACAGAGATATGCTTTTGTTATGTTCTTTGTGAATGGTCTCTGTGCAAATTGTAATTGATTTATTTTACATGTGTGCTTCTCAGGAGTTACTGTGATAGCCTGGGCTATCACGCTCTCAGTGCTGCAGACTTTGGAAAGATCATGAAGAACGTCTTTCCCACCATGAAAGCGCGGCGACTTGGCATGCGAGGCAAATCCAAATATCCTTCAATGGAACTTTTTGTAACAATTCCATCCTCCCTTTTCCCAGTCCCCCAAAGCAGACGCATATACACGTTCCTGTCCCTGAACTCTGTGTACTAAAGCATCTGTTGCTGTAATTCATGTAGCTGCTAAATATAGATCAGAAAACGAATCAAAATAAACTTCAAGTCCTTGAACAATTTTGCTGTATAGGAAACCTGTTTACTATCGGCTGCCAAATGCTAATCTTCAAAAGACATTCAGCAAAGTGTCCATTAATTTCTGTACAGCCTTGTTTTACAGTGGATATCATTTCTCTTTTGTGCTCTGTTAGGAAGTACAGGCTATAGTATTACTACTTTATAACTTCATTTTGAAATGGAAAAAGAAAAAAATCTAATTTATAGAAAAAGTAAAATTTTATTTTGTTCTTGATTTTATTTTGAGGTTTTTAATAGGTGATATTAAATTTAAATCTTTTTATTTTAGTGTTTTGTTAATAGATACCACAATAGTAAGCGACATAACAACAACAACATGTATTTAGCTGTTACGTCAAATCTCAGAAATGATTATGTTGTCTAACTGTGGTCATTGTTTTTTTGGTGTTAGCGGGTAAGGCAGGATTGAAAGTACATTCGTGAGTGTGAATATTATTTTTAATTTCAGAGTGGTGCGTCACTGAAATAAACCATGCTTGTTGTTGACGGTTGCTACTGCAACTGAAATCCAATCCTCACCAACTCTAATGCCCAAGAAAGCAACACTTTCATTCCAGTAAAGGACATCTTGTATTTTCTTATGCACGATAATTGAATCTAAGTTTTTGGTGATTGATTTTTCCAAACAATACTGTAGACCTACATACTGTCTCTTTTCTTACCCAAACTTTTCATACAGAAGAGTGTAGATGCATTAACAGTCAAGTACTGTGATGTTGTACTTTTGGTTTGGTGTGAAATCTCTACGATTAGTCTTTATTTGTGACCAAGAAGTGATTTAATACCTTTTTTGATATGTGGAAATCCAAGCACCTTTTTTTGGTATAATGGACAGATGTATTTCCTTGACTTCTGTGAACATATTGCTATAGTGGACTTAGGAAGAAGGCTTGTGTACACATGCCATCTCTTCCCAACCTAGATCTTCACAAATCAGGTGATGGGGTGAGTTACTACTCTTTTTTTTTTTTTTTTCTCATTTATTTATTTCTGTACTCCTCTTTTCTTGTCTTATCTCTGATTCACTGCAATTTTATCACTCTTACCATTATAATAATATTAAACATCTCTCAAATACCTAAAAATTACATGTGTGAAAGCCTAGAAAATTTGTGTTGATTTTTCATTGTCAGTGTGAAGTGTTTGAAGCTACTGGTCAACTGTCAAGTGCAGAAGATGAGGTGCGCATTGCCGCATGTGGGTTGGTGTGTGAGTGGGCACAGAAAGTGCTGAGTCGGCAGTTTGACAGCGTTGACGATCTGGCTCGGTTTCTTTTGAACAGCCACTACATTGGAACTAAGTCTGTGGCTGCCCTTACTGTGATGACCGGTTCCCCCTCAGGTACAGTAAACTTGTAACAGCCCAGCACTTCACTCCATGTACCTACACTGGCAAATGTCTCCACCTTGTGGCTAGCAAACACAAGACAAACCTAAAATTAAGTGCATATGTTTCTTGGAAAAATTTATTTAATTTATTTTTGAATGTCGTCATAATTCTACAACTGATTCTCTTTTCCCCCACAGGAGCAAAGATGTCCATTCAGTCATCTGCATTCGCTCCCACAGCCGATGCACACTCATTCCAGCCTCAGGTTAAAACCCTGGTCTCACCCTCAGTAGATGCCAAACAGCAGCTACAAAGGAAGATACAGAAGAAGCAGCAGGAACAGAAACTACATTCTCCACTCCTTGGTGAAGCTCAGGCCAGGAGGGTAGATGGGGGCATAACTCCCGGGGCAGGGACAGGCATACCTTGTGGAAGTCCTGCTCTTCTTTCACCTCAACCTATTGGGATTGTGGTTGCAGCTGTTTCCAGCCCCATCACGGTAAACTACGATTTTTACACAAAATTACAAAAAAATCAAAAAGTAGTTGTAGTAGTTTTATAAATTTAATATTAACACTTATTTATCTAATATTTATTTAACTGTTTCTCTTTTTTTCCTTTTTGTATTTAATGCAGGTTCAGAGGAGTAAGCAGTTAACGTCTCCTAGCCCTCTTCCTATGGCAGCTGCTGACAGCAAAGTTCTTCCTGTAAACTTTCAAGTGGTTACCCAGTCAGTGCAGCCTGTTAAGCAGTGCCCCAAGATGCCTCATAACATCCCAGCCAGTCCGATAAGCGACCGGTCAGCCCGACAACGGTATGCCCAAATCCTGCCCAAACCATCTGCCTCAAGTGGCATCACCCTGCGCTCGCCAACCCTGCTTATCACCAACAGCCCCATTAAGACGGTAATGTCGACGCCGCACGTCAGTTCGGTCAATGTTGTCAAAATGACGACCATATCTTTGGGCTCTAATGGCAGTGGTACCAACACACCAGCAGATACCCCTACCAGCAACAAAGTCAGACCTTCATCTGCTGGAGTTGCCAGCCTCAGTGATGATCCACAGCCAGTTACACGTGTTCGCAGTGGGTCCATAGCTGCAATGTCATCTGTTTCGGCAAGATCCGGACGTTCAACCACAATGCCTGTCATCGACACTAAAACAAATATCGAAGCCATAATTGGAGGTGGTCAAGAGCAGGGTGGCACTAGTAGCCTGGCCATCACTTCAGACTCCGGTGGTGTACAACGGTCAGGAATTCTGAAACCCAGAGCGACTAGCGTACCTACTCCTCTTGACAAGGGCTCTCTGGGATTGTACATAGGGACCAAATGCAATGGGAGGACACTCCTTAGTGCCAATACTCTGGCTGCTGGCAGTAATGATACATTTAACACTAATGAAAGCACTTTGTATCAGAACACAAGCAGCACTCAGTCAATCAGCAGTAATGCAGTTGTGACGTCACCAAAAGATCTAGTGTTGGCATCCAAGAGCCCTCACAAGAGACCTGGCTTAGGCATTGATTTGAGCCCAACACCAGTAAAAAAAGCCCACATCTCTGTGCTATCAGCCAGTGAATCTGATGAACAGAAGTCTGAAATAATGATGAAGCAATTTGCAAGATCATGTACTCCAATCAAGCCAGAAAGTGCACCTCTTACAGCCATAGGCAAAGCTACTGCAGCTCCGGTCAGGAATACTGGCTTCCAGACAATTCGCAGGCCACAAAACACCTCCCAAGGAAGATGGGAAGGAGCTTCATCAGTTGTGGATTATAGAGTTCCTGTCCCCTCTACATCAAGTCAGGATATATCAGTAGCGAACACCATGTTTCAGACTGTTAGCAGGCCGCGAAGTATCTCCCAAGGGAGATGGGAAGAATCTTCAACAGGAATTGAAGGTAGAGCTGAGGTCACCCGTACTGTTAGTGCTCCAGGTCAAGCATTGCTACAACAACGGACAAAAAACTCACAGAATTTGCTTATAGATCGATCCGACTCCTCCTTGGTATATGAACTGAAGAGTGTGTTTTGGGATAGTGAGCCACAGGATGGCACTCAACAACATCAAGAAGTCTATGGTCCGCAAATGGTGTCTGAGCCAAAGCAAATGTCCACCCCAGTTATGGAGCATCTTCCTCCGATTGCTCAACCCTCTCCTGGCAACCAACAGGCTCAGATGATTGACTATGGAACTCAGGCCAACGTTGGCTACTACCCCTTTAATGATGATGACATGACCCAGGATAGCATTGTCGAGGAACTTGTACAAATGGAAGAGCAGATGAAAATTAACAATAGCATACAAAGTTTCAGCAACTGTGTGGATATTTCACTTCAAGGCCAGCATCAAACCATGCAGACTACTAGAATGTCTACCTTCCAGACTAACACCCTGTACTACAGCTCTGCTCATAGCAGCAGCACCCCAATCCTAACACCTACTCCGACACCTACTCCCACTTCGGAGATAATGGGAAACGGCCAGGGAGTGATGCAGGAAAGTCCCTGTTTGCGCCTAGTCCCCACCACTCCGGTCGACAGTGCACTTGGAAGTAGTCGACAAACTCCTATTGGCACGCCACACTCCAACTGCAGCAGTAGTGTCCCACCCAGCCCAGTGGAATGCAGGAACCCTTTTGCATTTACTCCGATTAACTCCAGCATCACTGGATACCACGACGGCATTACTGTCTCCTCGAGCCCTGTCAAACCCATGCAAAGACCAATGGCAACGCATCCAGATAAGACTAAACTGGAGTGGATGAACAGTGGGTACAATAACAGTGGTGGGAACTCTAACAATTGCATTAGCATTCTGCCCAGCTACCAAGACCTGGTAGATGACCACTTTCGAAAGCCTCATGCCTTTGCCATCCCGGGCCAGACCTGTCAACCGCAAAGCAGACATCATGACGCGCATATCAGCCGCTTGACACCCATTTCACCTGTCCAGCAGCAAGTGGCAAGCATGGCTAGCCTCAACAGGAAAGAGGGTTTTGCTGTCCCAGCACCCCTTGACAACAAAGCCAGCACCACCTCAGGGTCTGGAACATTTCGTTGCCGCAGCGTTAGCCCGGCAGTCAGGCAGCGCAACTCGAGTGGGACTCAAGCTCCCAATGTTCCCCACTCTGTGGTCTCTCCTTTCAACTCACCTGTAACACCTGAAGTGCTAAACATCTTTTCTAACTTTGACCCTGATATAAGTGTCAGCAGCATGGCACAGAGGAGTCAGTCCGTTCCAGTCACCGTGATGATGCAGTCTGAGGTTCTACCCTTGCAATCAGGCCAGCAGATTAATACCAAAAATATCACCAATGTCCTCATCAGCAAAATGGATGTCGATGGAGATGACTCTGTACGTGGCCTCGGAATCAACAACATGCCGTCCAACTACACTGCCCGCATGAATCTCACCCAGATTCTGGAGACCACCACAGTGCCCAGCTTTCCTGGTAGTGCCAGCCACCAAGCTCTGATCTCACCTTGTTCATCAGCCTTTGAGTCCCAAAAGCCTGGTTACCTCATGAAAAATGCCAGGGAGGAGCCGATGAGTTTCTCTGTAGACGAAAGCCAAGCACAATCAGCCTCAGGGGAGCACCAGCCGTCACAACAGCAACAGCACTTAGGCAGACGGCAGCTCCTTGGGCAGGAACAGCAGAGTCAGGCCATGCTGTTGCCTCTACAGCAAAACCTCCAACAACATCAGCACCAGCAACCATTGGATTTAGACCGAACTGTTAAAGATCTTTTAAATGAGGAAAGCTTGAATGCTAGCTCACAGCTTGTGGGTCAAGGATCAAAGCTCAGTGCTGGGGGTTCAGAGTTTCCCGGCGATATGCGACTAACCTCTGAGCTCACCGGTGGCATAAATGACTTAAATGCATTGGACACCAACCTTCTTTTTGACCCTAGTCAACAGCCAGGACAATATGAAGACTCAACACTGGAGGAACTGAAGAATGACCCACTTTTTCAACAGATTTGCAGCGAGACTGTGAATTCTGCTGGCTTTGACTGGTTGGAGAGTAAAGACCAGGCAACAGTTGAAATGTTGGGTTAATTTGTGCTTTTGTGTTGTTTTTATATTTGTATAGGTTTCTATATATGCATTTTTTAAATCTCATTGATGTATGTATTCACCTCATTGTTGTGCACCACCTACTACAGTAAGCCCCTGGACATCGTGATACAGGTCCATATTGAAGTGCCAGGCTGAACAGAAATTATTGCGCTTTCAAAATTGTTGGGTTTTTATCTCAATGGTTAGTGCAACACAGTCTAACCGGGGAGTGCTGTCACATTTTGCCTCCTCTTTCCCACCAGTTTTGTAAAGAAAACCCACGTCAGAGCTTTACGTAACGAGTCATCAGAAAGCTTTTTTATGCCTCAACGCTGTTTCGTGCATTAATTTACACAACTTTTTTATAATCCTTTTGAACATTTTGCAGTCAAAGCGCACATTGTATTGAAAATTGGAAAATAAGAATTTCCTTTTAACCCTTTATCTTAAAGAAAGATATTTGTATTTTGAGGTTACACCAGATGTACAGTATGGGGTACTTTACCTAATCTAATTAGCTTGTTTTCACTCTGTTAAGAAAATCGGTGCTTCCATTTGCAGTAAACCATAATAAGTGACAACTTTTAACATATTACTGTAACATCTGTATTGTCCTTCAGTAAACAAAGAATAAGGGAAGATCGCATCAGCTTTGTTAAGCTTTCAGGTGATGCTTAATATTGAAATATTTCAACTTATACCAGCAGCAGCTGTTCAAAAAGTAATAACTTATTGGCCCACATTACAAATTATATTTGTGTGTATTGCAATAAGATAAGTGATATTTGCAGCTTCATTCTTATTGCCACAGTCAATTGGGATGTATGCAGCTACTTGCACAAAAATTTTTTTTTTTTTTTTTTTTTTTTACGTTAGATGGCTGGTGATCAATGATCAAAGTGAATAAATGAGTGCACTTTTGCTATTTAATGTTATACACGTATATGCTAATATTTAACTAAATTGAAATCTATGAACAATATCTAGATTTAAAGAGATCATTAAGATTTTATCCCACAGAACAGGCTGGGATTTTTTTTATACACAATCATTGAATAATAATGGCACTGGTTATTGCACTAGCTGGCACCTTTATATTGCATTTGCAATTTGAATATGGCTGAGAAAAGGTCTCATTTTAAATGTAAGGATTAGAAGGAAAAATGGGGGAGGGTTAATAGTAACTGGTGAAACCAAAATGCCAAAGTGGATTATTGTTGTGGGAAAAAAAAAATATATATATATACAGTAGGACAGTTGTCAAAACTATCTCAAATGTTTGTTTTATTGTCAACTATGCATTAATGAGGCTAAGAAAAAGTTGATTAGCCACATTTTGACTTCATATGAATTTCCCCCCCAATTGATGCTTGTCATTTAGCAGTTTGCATAAATGATATTCATTGACGTATATATGCTCTCATGCACATGCCTCGTTTTGGCATTTTCAATGACTGTTTTCTACTTGAGCGCTTCATTCAGGAACTTATTTATAACATGCACTATTAAAGAGCCTTTACCCCTTAATCAAAGTTCATACCAGCTGTAAAAACATCAGGAAACTAAAATTACCCAGATCACATTACCAATAAACAAACTCAGTGCTAATTTCAAAGCTGGAATGAAGACATTTAATAAAATGGCCATTACTATACCATGCTGTACTGAGCATACACTTTGTTTCTGAGTGTGGTAGTTATTAAAGTCCATCTTAGCCTTATTCCATACCAAAGACAAGTTTTGGAGTTGCTGAGATAAATGTTGAAGTAATTCTACCTTTTTAGTATCACCACTTTCAATTTTAATTATTACCCCAGCTTTTAAGGTGCATGTTTTAAAATGAATTTGTGGA
Organism: Chrosomus eos; assembly: GCA_036326025.1. NCBI lineage: Eukaryota > Metazoa > Chordata > Actinopteri > Cypriniformes > Leuciscidae > Chrosomus > Chrosomus eos. Next base: position 23,800,284 of record CM070818.1, read on the forward strand.
AATATCACCCAGGTTGAAATGGGGCCAAGATTGTGGGCTTGAAAAGGGAATTTGTTTTGTGAATACATAGTGGCATTTGCATAAGACCACTGTAGCACTTGAATTTTATTTACTGATCATGTCAGACTTTGTACTTCTGGTATTTGTAGCAGGACGATTCTAATGGGATGAAGAAAGTGGACTATTGAACTTCTGTTTGTGACGTGCTATAAATAAGCTCCATTTATAAAAGGGAAAAAAAATGACAATGTATTACCAGTTTGGCTAACATTCATATTGATAATAGTGATCAATGGTCCTTGACAGTTTTTTGTTTTGTTTTTAATTGTTACAATTAATAGTTTACACAACTAGACATCTCTTGTATAGATATAGGTGTGTGAGTTTTAATTTGCAAGCATTGTTTTCTATTTATTATTAATTGGTTTCCAGGTTTTTTTATTGAATTTTGCAATTTGTTTTAAAAAATTTTTTGCAGAACAGTGCTTTTGTGTGGGAATATAGCATGGATTTTAAAGTATGTATTGTGGTTTTATATTACAAGATTGCATATCTTTTTCTTTTTTGACAAACAGGGATCTAGCAGTTAACACTGGAAATGTAACAACTGGAAATTCGCAAAGTTCTAGTGGTTCCTTTTATTGCATTAATTTCTTCAATGAGCTTCTTTGAGAATTTCAGTGCAATACATGAAGCCTCAGTAGACTGTTTTGAAGAACTACTGTTTTGGGAAAAAAAATCAAGTAAAAAAAGTGTCCTATGAGGATCTTGGTGAGAAGTACTTACATGTAAATAAGTGAAAGCAATTAAAATGTTAAATTAAATCATTTGAACGTTTAATAATCGAACGTTCATGACATTATCAAAATCGTAAATATGCATTTGTTCAGAATCACTGTACATAATGTCATGACTCTTTATAATAACATAAGTATTTCTGTTCAACAGAAGAAAGTTCACTCGTTGAATTGGTTTGAAATAACTCATAATGACTGGTGTTACTTTTTGTTACATTTATTTTAATTCTTCATGCACTATTTTCTTCCGCTTAAAGTATGCGAACATTTGTTTTTGAACAAGCACTACTATTTCTACTTTAATGAAGAGGCAGGCCAGAATTGTGACCGTGTTATTCACTGACCTGGTAAAACTTACCGTTCCCTGTGTCTTTCTTTCTTACCTTTGCTATTCCCATATGCTGTTATTGTTTATGTACAGACTCTTTATGGTAGTTTGGTGAATTTAAGACATTTCTGCAAGATTCTTCTTCATTCTTTTGTATTAAAAGTGCTTACTGATGTTGAGATCTTTTTTTAAAGTGGTTTTAAAAACCAATAAACATTTTGTAAAGTATTGCAAATATTCTGTTCTGTCTGTAGATGACGTTACTTGCAATCTGAAAGGCCTGGTTGGCTTGTTTAACAAACAAACAAAAAGAAGTGTTTAACAAAATCTTTTTTTAAAAGATTCATTTAAATTATTCTATGTAAGAATACAACAGAATACCCTAACAGTTGTCCTGGTCATAGGTCAAAAACAAACAAGTCTTGACAGCCGTATACTAATGCACCCAAACAGATCAAGCTGTATTTTGAACATGGTGATCAGATCAACTAGGTCTTCACCAGTTTAACTAAGTTGGTCTATGAACCCTAACCAGGGGTGAGTTTCCCAAAACTATCGTGCTGCAACATAGACTCATCAGTCATCACAAATAAAACTTTATCTGACCAGCAGATGGAGCCATAACACATTGTTTTACAATTCAGTACGCTGTACCTTGCTCACAATGAATACTGTTGCCATAAATTAACATGTGAGGTGGTCAAAAAACATACCATATAACGTGCTATTGTCTCATTTTAAAATGTTTTATTATTGCTTCTGTAATTGTGTGAAGTGACATCATACATACATACATACGAGCTGCTAAGCGCATATCATCCCTTGTATTTTAGTAAGAACTAATGACATAAATAGTAGAGTAGTCTAGCCTACTAATATGGTTTCCAAACTCAGCATTGAACTTCGTTCGGCCTGTTTCCTGATGACGTCACTGCACTGCTCTTTAATTTGACTACAGCCCGAGTTTCACTTCAGTGTTGACAGTGGCGCGTGGTGGGTCAGTCGCTTTTCTCCTTTATATGACTTGTTATAACAAACAGAAATCTGCGGTGGAAAGCGAGTTTAACTTTTAGACTTTGTGACCACGGATGAACCATGGCTACAATAACGTGTCGAGTGCAATATCTGGAGGATTCAGACCCATTTGTGTGCACAAATTTCCCCGAGCCCCGCAGACCACCGCAGTATGACTTGAACGAGCATTTGCCGTTGAACGAACAGATCGCCGGTGTTCACAAACTGCTCGAAGCGCCTTTGAAGGTCAGTGAACCTCATTTGCCTCTTAAAGGGGTGCTGCTGCTTACCTGCTCCGTCTGATAAGTGTCAGCGTGTAAAGTTTACTATTTTAGCCATTAAAGCTCTGTGTAATGCCAAACTAATGTACCGTGACTAATGTTTGTATTCATAATCATTTGGAAAGGGCTCGGTTCATTATATGAATGAATAGTCCATAGATCAACCTGTACTGTGAGAGTTTAAATGGTGTAATCGTGGGAGGAGGGTCGGAGTGCACACATCTGAGTGCTTTTGGGGAAAAATGGTGTTCGTCAACATTAGATCAAACTAATATATGATTTTTACTTTTATATTCATTTTCCTGAAAGTTTGCTTCTTTTACTGTTACCATAATTTAAGATGTTGCCCTGGTAACAGGGTTGCGCGCAAAATGTGACTGTTAAATACTAGGTTTTTGTTACATAAGTTTATTAAACATATCTAATATCATCAGCACAACAAAAAATCGTGGTATTTGTGCCTCTGAAGGGGGAGGGGAGAAGAAGAAAGTCGTGGAACACATATAGAAGTAGGCTACAATGTTTCAATGGTCATTAAATTGTCTATGTCCTCATTTTAGGACATTTCTAGGTTAGGTGACTCCTCATTCACCTGCCTTATTTAAGATACTGGTCAACTTTTTAACCATTGCTAGGATAGAACAGTGACTAACATTGAGAATTAGCCTCGGCTAAAATGTTGTAGTATGGAACATGAGCTTATGTAAAATACTTGTCCCTATTCAAATAAACTTAAAATAAAATAAATAAATAAATAACAATGTGTATCATTAAAATAGAGTACAAAATAGGTCCATGCTGATCCAATGCACATTAAACCACTTCACAGAGATCTGTGTTTCCAAGTGTATAGTTTGTATCAGGGGCGTCTCCTCCGAGGAGGCAAGGGAGGCGGTCTCTCCTCAAAAAAAAATACTGGATGAAAAAAGAATCGGTAGCCTATTACAAATGAAACAACGCAAATATTACAGAATGTGACATTCGAAAGTGTAAAAGTTACTCGTTTTTCTAAAGTAACACTGTCCAACTGACACTCGCAGGGAAAGTTAGAGCGGGACACCACGTCTCTCTTGCCTCCCCTGAGCCCATTGACTTTTAAGAGACCCCCCTCAAAGCTTGCGGTGGGTTTAGTGGGGGGCAATTGAGAATGAATGGGGCACAGTGACGTAAGAGGAGGCAATGCCTCCATCGTGTTGTGATTGGTTATGATTGGTAAATCCCGCCTCTTGTATTCATGCTCATTCACAAATCAGTCTTAATGAAGATGATGGCATTAATGGGAAGACATAGTAACAACAACAAAAAAAAGTATACAATTCAGCCACATAGGTGATAGAAATGGCCTGAACACCTGATGATTACATATTAGTGAATGTATGTAACTCTTTGAGAGAGACTCCAGAAATGCCTGCAGCTGGAAAGTGAGTTGATGCTTGCGGAAAGGGTGGGATCTGTAAACAGAAGATAAGCTCAGCTCCTCAATCAACCCATTATTACAGCACAGCTTCAGATGTGACTCTGCATCAAACACTGCCATATGAGAATAATAACCTCTCTTAGCTGACTGATAATGTTGGCTGATTGTTGTGAATGAGTGCATTTTCATACGCTTATAATGTGAATGTGTTTCCAGGGTTACATGTTTGAGATTGGATTTTCACTTTTATTTTGTACTTTTAGTGGAGTTTGTATCTTAGATCAAAATATGTGAAAAAGGACTCATCGTCCAGTTGCACATTCAAAAAGCATGGCTCTATATGAAGCAGCCACCTGTTTTCGTGTTGTTATGAAACCATGTTAGGCAGTGATGTTCCTCTGTTTCTTTCTCAGTTAGAGGAGTGTGCACTGCAACTGGCTTCTAATGGCAACTATCTGGATCTGGATTCATCACTTGCTGAACAGAGAGATGATCTGGAGCAGCTCTATGAAGATGTGGAGTAAGAATGACTTTACATTTTGCCTTCCAATCATCTTTCTCTTACTTTTTCTCTCTTACTTTGTTTCTCTTACTTTGTTTCTCTCTTGCTTAGTTTGACTTTTCCCAGAGATGGAAACTTGCATATTATATATATATATATAGCCTATATAATAGCCTGAGACTTAACTTGCCTGACTTGCCTTCAACTTCAAAATAGAGACTTATGAAGCAGTCTTTTTGTCTACAAAAACATTTTCTCAAAATATTTAGATAAAACGGAGCATGTCATTCACTCACATGAAAATGTCATGAAAACAAAAATAAATGTTCAATAGTGGCATTTACAAAAAGTTGACAGATTTTTTTTGTTCTAAATTCCCTCCCTTGCTAATGGATAAATTGTTAATTTTAAAAATAATAATGAAAAAACTCATGTTGTTTCAGGGAGGAATTAATTATAATCAAGGAAAAATTGTTCAGCAACAGAGTTTATAAAACTAACTAAAGGTATATGAGTCTTGACCCCATCTCAAGTTTTGTCACAAATCTAAGCCTAGACTTGACTTGGACTTGAAAGACTTTAGACTGCGTCAGAGACTTAAACATGTTTGCCTCCTTTTCACCCTCCTTATAGTTTTAATGAATAGGAAATACAGCATAGAATTCCTTAAAAGTGAAGGAATATTTCCATTCTTGGGTCAGTCAGAGTTCTTAGTCACATTCAAGAACCAAATTTGGGTGAATCGTTCATAACGTGAATGTTACTTACTCGCACACAGATATTCTTAGTGAGGCCAGAGGGACAACATTAGTCAGAGACGCTGGGAACGTGGCTACATAATGATAGAGCGTTTAGAAGACAGGGTGGATAAGAAAAGCTTGCAACACTTCACTGATTAACCTTTTTTTTTTTTTTTTTGGGGATGTGCAACAATGTAAAGGTTAATCCAATTTTGACCTCTGGGGACTCTATATCATGGATATGTTTATCAGCATTAGCTTTCAAATACAAAAGGTGATGTTTTCAGCACTGCCATCTCTAATGCTATATTTAGTCATCTTTTTATTACATGGTGGTGTCATTAGACTATAATTATGACATTGCATTCTCAAGTATCTTGATGGTCATGTCCTGTAGAACTTTGTTGGTATGTTGGCTTTGTAGATCTGATATTAAAGCTTTAATCTTTGAGATTATTAATGAATTCTTAATAACATGGTCCATAGAATAAATTGTCTATTTGTAAAGGTATACAGCTGCTAAAATTCACACCCTTTGGGATACATGACTTAAGAAAGAGAATGGGTTTCAGCCAACAATCTTTAACACTCATGGCTGTTCGTAACTGTTTTACGTTTTGGCGAAATTGTGGTTAATTCGTACAGTGTCATTTGCCAGTTTTTGTACATTCTGTTTACGCCCCAATGACGGTAAGGTTTAGTGGTGGACCTTTATGCTTCCTTTCTTTCAAAAATCACATTGTACATATTTGCTATACAAAATCACCACCTCGTAAAATACTTACTGCACAAAAGTGTACTTATAGTCTAGATCTAATTTAGTCTGTGCATGAGAAAGGGACATTCATATTTTGTTTCATACTAATTAGCCACATCAACTTTGCACCCCCCCGCGGACCCACCTGTGGGTCCAATATTGCATAATCATAATCATTTTGAAAAATCTATAAGTTGTACAGCACAAAACTAGACATATATAGTATTGTTTGAAAGCTTAGAACCTCAGCTTTCATGACAATCCCATCACTTTTGTATTTATGTTAACTAGAATAAGATATTATGGTCTAAATTCGACCCCCCCGCAACGACCCCCCCTTGAGAAAATCATATTTATGATATTAAATGTCATATTTATATCACACAAACTCACCAGAAATAGACAAATCATACATCAAATGAAAGCTCTCACTCTCAAGAATATCACTGTGCAGTTTATTTTTCCGATCCAACACTTTACAATAACATTATTTTCCAAAGAATCACGAAAACGGAATCGAGTTTTTTGAACAAGCAAACACATGAATCATATTCCTGTTCGGATCACTTCCTCCGTGTGGAGCTACTAGCCTCAAACGCTATATCAGCTCGTTCCTTAGGTTGTTTTCTTCAAAATGAGACCATTTTCACATGTCTTCGAGCAAGGATGACCAAATTACACTGTAATATGTCACCGATGTCCAGATCAAAACGTGCGATCTAGGATAGGAGCAAATATTCTTATTAATCTTAGGTTTGATCGTCTTCGTTAGCCGCGATTTTTGATGACGTCATCAAATATTGCGTCATGCGTCAAGAAAGCCGAGACTCTCAGTGGTCCATAGACACGTCGATCATTTCTCTAACCCACTCAGAGACCGAGATATTCTATGACAAGTTCGAGGAGGCGGGTCTTCATCCTGACATTCCAGCTGCTGGCAGCGCGCATCGCAGAAGAGAGGAGTCTAGTTTGAGATCGATTGATAGTTTGGAAAGTGTTTTTTTTTAGTTATTGCGTACTTTTTACAACTGGTTGGAGTGTTTTGTCTTTGGACAATGGCTTCAAGAAAGATTTTTGTCGGCGTAGAGGCTGTTTTGGCGGAGTTTGATCGAGACAGTGACACTGAAACTTGCAGCAAAGTTTTGACTCTGATCACAAGCTGCGTAATGGATCCTGAATTTGAGTAAGTACACATTTTGAACCTATAAACGTTGTATTTGTGTATTTCATGAACTAATGCATGCCACAATTGTACAAAATATTCATGCAACAGACATCGAGGAATATCACAACCCATGCACGCTCTAGTTCAAATTAGCTTGGATGCTTTTGCTAACGCGTTTGCGGTTGTTGTTTTTTTTGTCGCGTACATGTTTGTGCATGTATATTTGAGATTTATTTTGCACCCAAAGATATATGCATGTAATAATAAACGAGCACAACCCATGCATATATTGATGCCATAGGTCAAATATGCTTGGGAGCTTTTGCTAAGCTATATATATACACACACACACATACACGTGAAATGCATTCTACATGTTGGTTACATTCATATTTGAATCAGTGGATGCATGAGTTGTGCTCCTTTATTTTTGCACACATGTATTGGTGTGTCTTATGTGGGTATGCAAATTATAATCTTGTATCTGTTATGTGCATACGTTAATTATTTTGTGTTTGTGTGTAATATTAGCATGCATTTCTGAATCACAATGTGGATTCATAAATTTGTTTTGTTTTGCAGTCTGGACAGTGGTGATGAATGGCAGCCAGAAATGAAGACACCAGTGACTCCTTTCAGATAAATCTCAATAACTTTTTCTGCGGAGGAGTTATCAAGAAAATTATTTTTTCCCCTGTTTACAGACACCTCGTGGAAACAGTAGAAACTTTCTGAAGGGAAATACACCAAACAGATCCTAAGTTACAGACTCTGAACTAAAAACCTAATAAAAAAAAAAATCTAAATCTGACTTTTTATCCTTATTTATCATAAACTTGTGACTAAATACAATAAAATATATGCAATATTCCACCACTGTGTTAAACTTTAGAGTGTTTTTTGTAAAATGAGACCATTTTCATTAATTTACTCCAATGTATGTGCGTAGGACACTCTTTTAAATCCAGGTATGCCCAATTCTTTTAGCAATAAAAAATGGAGACTTCAAAAGTACACTTGGAGACACCAGTGACTCCTTTCAGATAAATCTCAATAACTTACTTTCAGAAAGAGTTAGCAAAAAAATTCTTTTTGCCCCTGTTTACATACACCTAGTGGAATCAAAAGAAACTTTCTGAAGGGAAATACACCAAAACGATCATAAGTTACAGACTCTCAACTAAAAACTTAATTTAAAAATCTATCAAAATCTGACTTTTTATCCTTATTTATCATAAAATTGTGAATGCATACAATACAATATATGCAATATTCCACCACTGTGTTAAACTGTAGAGTGTTTGTTGTAAAATGAGACCATTTTCATCCATTTACTCCAATGTATGTGGGTAGGACACATTTTAAATTCAGGTATGCCCAATTCTTTTAGCAATCAAAAATGGAGACTTTAAAAGTACATTTGTCACTCCTTTCAGATAAATCTCAATAACTTTTTTTGAGAAGGAGTTATCAAGAAAATTCTTTTTGCCCCTGTTTACAGACACCTAGTGGAATCAAAAGAAACTTTCTGAAGGGAAATGCACCAAACAGATCCTAAGTTACAGACTCTTAATTTAATTAAAAATAAAGCTTAATTTAAAAATCAATCGAAACCTTATTTTATTATCCTTATTTATCATAAAATTGTGAATAAATACAATACAATATATGCAATATTCCACCACTGCGTCAAAATGAGGAGTGTTTTCTGTAAAATGAGACCATTTTCATCCATTTACTCCAATGTATGTGGGTAGGACACAATTTTAAATTCAGGTATGCCCAATTCTTTTAGCAATCAAAAATGGAGACTGTAAAAGTACACTTGTGACTCCTTTCAGATAAATATCAATAACTTTATTTGAGGAGGAGTTATCAAAAAAATTCTTTTTGCCCCTGTTTACTGCCACCTAGTGGAATCGAAAGAAACTTTCCGAAGAGACATAGACAAAACAGGTCCAAAGTTACAGATTAAAAAAAAAAAAGTATTCAAAAAAAAGTATAAAAAAATTAGATTTTTTATGTATTTATCAAAACATTGTGAATAAATACAATAAAATATATGCAATATTTCACCACTGTGTTAAAATTTAGAGTGTTTTCTGTAAAATGAGACCATTTTTATCCATTTACTCCAATGTATGTGGGCAGGACGCTCTTTTAAAGTCAGACATGCCTAATTCTCTAAAAAATTCAAAATATGCTGCAGAGTTGATGTGGTTAGACTATTGTTTAGCTCCCAAGATTCATTTACATTTTCCTTCAGCTGATTCAGGAGATTGATTGAAATTCAGTTTTTAGTTCATACAACTGCATCCAATTCAATTAATCTTTAATTCTTCTGAGGTGAATTAGAGGTTGTTTTATATAAATAAGCAGTGTGCACTGCTGTAAATTGTGAGTAACAGTGACACTGATTAATTTTCTTCTCTTGCTCCCTTTCTACCTCTGGCTCGGTCTTTGTCTCTAGTGTAGGTGAAATGCTCAACTTTCCTCAGCTAAAGGACAGATTGTTCAGTGTGTAGTTATTTTTAATCCGACTTTTTTTCAGTATTAGAAGTAAAACATTATTTTAGCCTGCCATTGTTAAGGATGTGCGTCTGGCAGAACAAAGTAAATTCAAGAACATTTCTATGATGTTTGTAGGTCTCAGTCTCTACACATCCATCCATTTGTTCCTCTGACCGGATGGAACCTAATTGATACAACGCTGCTGATTCTTTTATAGTCAGGAAATGCACTGACAACTCTATTCTCTCTGTGTTTGTGTTTAGTCTTTGACAGAGTATAGCTGAGGAATTGCCCCATTTTGTGTTTTTTGTTTTGTAACAATGACTTATTTTACAATGACTTTTCATCTGATAGCAGATAAATGTCTGTTTGATGTCCATAAGATCATAATTTTTGAATTAGTATTTGATGTCTCATTAAGGATACCCTTTTCTGACATTATTAAACGCTCAATCATGCTCAAAATGCTGATGAAATAAAATCTACATCGGTGTATGCCGTGTAACAGTTTTTGGGATGTACCATGTTCAAAAGTTATAAATTAGCCTTGATAGCAGGCTAATTTATAAAGATATTTGACTTTGTTTGGACATACAGTATTACAAATGCTTGAATAAATGTGTGTATTGGCTAAACCACAAACAATGGCTGGACTAGAAGCACTAATTTAATATTAATGCTTATTTATTATTCATTTATATACTGTTTAAACCGTGCCAAACTCTTATGTAGAACGTCTGTGACCCCCCCTGAATGTTCGTTCTTACCTAATTATGACAGGTATCAGTTTCACTAAATCATTTACTAGCGTTGCTTGGTAACACGCAGTCATTGGACACACCAAAGGCATGAGTGATTTCACACAGGCAGAGCCAGCATTGCAGTGAGTGTGCTGACCACAGATTAGACTGGCCATCTCAGAATACCCTGAATAGAGCAAAAACACTAAAACCGCAGATCTAGAACTCTGAGTCAGCTCAAACTGAGGTATTGCATAACTTTGGTACTGTAATACTTATACTATGGCAGATTTTGTTTTCCAGATTTGTTCAGTCTTGCTATGGAGAACCAGTTTAAAACTAGAGTGTTTGTTTTTCTAAAGAGTAATGTGAAGTAAATGTAGAAGCATGTACACTCCATTCCACTCAAATGCTTGGGGTCAGTTTTTTTCAAAGACATTTTTTCATAAAGACATTTATAATGTTAATACACACACACACACACACACACACACACACACACCACACACACACACACACACACACACACACACACACACACACACACACACACACACACACACACACACACACACACACACACACACACACTCACACACTCACACACTCTCTCTACCGGTCAAAAGATTTTTAATGTTTTTAAAAGAAGTCTCTTCTGCTCACCAAGGCTGCAATTATTTGATAAAAAATACAAAAAAACAGTAATATTGTGAAATATTATTACAATTTAAAAAAGCGGTTTTCTATGTGAATATATAGTAAAGTGTAATTTATTCCTGTGATCAAAGCTGAATTTACAGCATCATTACTCCAGTCTTCAGTGTCACATGATCCTACAGAAATTATTATAATATGATGCTCAATAAACATTTATGATTATTATCCATGTTTTTTACATTTTTATTTCAGGATTCTTTGATGAATAGAAAGTTCAAAAGAACAGAATTGATCTGAAATGGAAAGCTTTTGTAACATTAATCACTACCATTCTAAAGTTTGGGGTCAGTAAGAATTTATTTTTTATTTTTGGGGGAAAGAAATTAGAAATTACTTTTATTCATCAAGGAAGAGTTAAATTGATCAAAAGTTACAGTAAAGACATGTATAATGTTAGAAAAGATTCTATTTAAAAAAAAATGCTGAACTTTCTATTCAAAGAATTTTTTGGGGGGGGGAGGAAATGGTACACGACTGTTTTCAACATTGAAAATAATAATTTATGTTTTTTGAGCATAAAATCAGCATATTAGAATGATTTCTGAAGGATCATGTGACACTGAAAACTGGAGTAATGATGTTGAAAATTCAGCTTTCAAATTACATTTTAAAATATATTAAAATAGAAAACAAAACAGTCATTTTAAATTGTCATATTTCACAATATTACTGTTTGTTATTTATTTTTCACCAAATAAAGCAGTCTTGGTGAGCAGAAGAGACTTCATTTAAAAACATTAAAAATCTTACTGATCTAAAACTTTTGACCGGTAGTGTGTGTGTGTGTGTATGTGTATATATATATATATATATAATTTACTTCCTATTCCTCAAAAAATCCTGAGAGGAAATCTTTGGTTACACTTTATTTAAATGTGTCCTTGTTACAGTTTAGTTATACATTAAGTACTTAGTAATATTAACATCAACAACATGTACTTAATTTTGCATGTAATTATGCATAATTTACTGTTTTTATTACAATATAGCCTAGATGTAACATGTAACGACACTGTAAGATTAAGTATTACCAAATGTTTTATGGTTTCCACAAATGTATTAAGCAGCACAACTGTTTTCAATATTTATAATACTAATAAATGTTTCTTGAGCAGCAAATCGTCCTATTAGAATGATGGGAGGTTCATGTGACACTGAAGACTGAAAAAAAAATCCGGCTTTGACATCACAGGAAATGTTCATAGAAACATTTAAATTTTCATCTTACTGAACTCAAACTTTTGATCATTATTGTATTTTATCAAAAACTGATTCAGCATAAGTTAAGATGTTTTTAGACCACTGCTAAATCTGTTAAAATCATGTTCAGCTCTGTCATGCACTCAAACTCAAGCGGTTAAGGTGAGTGACATACACTGGCTACATCTCTTAAGTCTAAGGGATACAGTTGTCGGGATTATGATACAGTTTTTTTTTACTTTTACTCATTGCCTCTTTCTTCTGCCTTGGACTTTTTATTCCTACTGACTTGATATTTTGGTCATGTAGAATTAAGAGTATGCAATGATATATTGGTACCTACTGTACACTTTTCAGGGAAGGCCAAATGTATTGTAGCATTATTATCAACACAATGTCACTAATGTAATAAAAAATATTGATTCTTTGCATAACAATATTAATTCGGTATTGTGATGCAAAATAATGCCATACAGTGCAATGTCTTTTTTTCTACAGAATGCAAAAGTAAAATAGTTAGTTGACCATGTTACAGCTAAAAATATTGCAAAAAGTGACTTGTTGAAGGAGGACTAGTAGCTGCTCCATGCCATTGAAAATGCCATCATTTCTCATTATGAAGTATTTTTAATTGGGTGGTCATATTTTTTCTAAGTGCACATTGTTTGCATTTGTGGGTGCATGTGTTTAAAGCATACATGGTGTGTATGTATTTAACCTGACAAAATTGTAGCCAGAGCTCCTTCACTGAAACTGACAACAGGAAACGCGTCATTTGAAGCAGAAGCACTTGGAAAATAGAAGACAAAACGTACTCGGTTACTAACGTAACCTCGGTTCTCTCTAGAGAGGGAACGAGTACTGCGTAATATCTTACGCTATGGGGAAACACTCTTTCCTCGAGATATTGAAGCCAAAAATTATCCTTAATTTTTAATCATGCAAAACGCTTTTGCAGCAGCAAGCAGACAAGGGCGAGACAGCTCGCGCGCCCATTGGCTGCCTTGCTGGAAAAGCTGCAGCCTATCGAGTGAGGCACTGCGTGACGTAATGACGAATGGGGGCGCTTCGCGCCCATTTCGTCATGTCCCGCCAGTAAAGGCGTGGTCTCGCCCTATAATACCCTCGATAGCTGTATTTCCTCTGATTTTTCAACGCCGAAGCGAACCAGAGCGTATTCCAAGCACGGCAAGATACGCAGTACTCGTTCCCTCTCTAGAGAGAACCGAGGTTACGTTAGTAACCGAGTACGTTCTCTTACGAGAGTATCTCTCGTACTGCGTAATATCTTACGCTATGGGGAACACCATGCAACACGCCGTGCTGGTAGGGATCCAACACCAAAGTCCCAGGGGCCGAAGCCCGGGGCGCATATAGTGCATAATCACCATAAACTCACAGAGAGTGAGGGAAGAGAGGCCAGAAGCATCATTCCCTGTAAATAGCATCCGAAGGAGCTGATCATGTGACAAATAGACCATACCGTCAGGGTGAACATTCAGCCTGAACTGGGTGGCCACAAGTGTGTCGACAATTTAATGAGCTGCTGTACCGGTCAGTGAGCAATACGCAGGTCAAACTCAGTATCTGAGCCGCACAGCGGGCAGATAGCACTGAACTTTATACCGCCAAAAGCTTAGCTTGCAAGGCGGGAACCTCCAGGTTATAGTATTTTATAAATGTAGACGGCGAGGCCCAGCCCGCGGCCATACAAATATCTTGCAGGGTAACCCCGCTAGACCATGCCCACGAGGAGGCCATGCCTCTTGTGGAGTGCGCTCTAACACCCAAAGGGCACTGTAGGCCCTTAGAAGTGTAAGCCAGCGCTATGGCACCGACTATCCATCTGGATAGGCTCTGTTTCGAAGTGGCAAGTCCCTTAGCACGGCCGCCAAACGAAACGAAAAGCTGCTCAGTCTGTCTGAAACCAGACGAGCGGGACACATAAGCCCTTAGTGCCCTGACAGGGCAAAGGAGACTCGCGTCCTTCTCCTCATTGAGAACCGGAAGGGCAGACAGGGAAATCACCTGTGCCCTGAACGGTGTGTTGAGGGATTTTGGCACGTAGCCGTGCTTCGGTTTGAGTATGACCTTTGAGTCATTAGGTCCAAACTCCATGCATGACGCGCTCACTGAGAGCGCTTGCAAGTCCCCTACGCGCTTCACTGAAGCGAGAGCCATAAGAAACGCTGTCTTGAAAGACAAGTGTTTGATGACTGACGACTGGATTGGCTCGAATGGGGCACCTTTCATGGCCTCCAAGACCGTGGAAAGGTCCCATGTCGGAACTGAAGGGGCCTGGGAGGGTTTAGCCTCCGAGCTCCTCTAAGGAAACGCACGACTAAGTCGTTCTTTCCTAGTGACTGGCCAGACACCGGTTTTACAAACGTTGCTATGGCCGCCACGTATACTTTGAGCGTGGAAGGGGTCCTGCCCTTATCCAGTAGCTCCTGAAGGAAGGAAAGCACTTCCGTAACCCCGCAGTCTACAGGTGAAAAGCTCTACGCTTGACACCAAGCAGAGAACACAGACCACTTCGAGGTGTAGAGCCGTCTGGTAGACGGGGCTCTAGCCTACGCGATCGTGTTTAACACTCCCTCTGGGAGGTCAGCGGGTACCTGTTGATGGCCCATGCGTGCCGGGACCACAAATCCGGGCGAGGATGCCAAATCGAGCCTCCCGCCTGAGAGAGGAGGTCTCTCCTCAACGGTAAAGGCCATGGGGCAGCGCTGGTCAGCTGCATCAGGACAGGGAACCACGACTGGTTTGTCCAGAGCGGAGCTATGAGTAGCACTGGGCATCCCTCCCTCCTGATTCGCTCCAATACCTGAGGCAGGAGTGAGACAGGGGGAGAAGCATATAGGGGGGGCGGCGGGGCCAACATGGGCCAGCGCGTCCCGGCTTTTCGAGAAGAATCTCGGGCAGTGAGCGTTTTCTTGGGACGCGAACAGGTCCACCTGCGCTTTGCCAAACGTTTCCCACAGCAGCTGGATCGTCTGCGGGTGCAGAGACCATTCTCCTGCTGGGACGTTGTTTCTGGACAGCCTGTCTGGCCCCACATTTAGGTGACCAGGCACATGCGCCGCTCTCAGCGAGAGCAGGTTGTGCTGAGCCCAGACCAGGAGGCGTTCCGTCAGCCTGTAAAGGTTTCGGGACCTGACGCCGCCCTGGCGATTTATGTACGCCACCACTGACATGTTATGTTGTCCGACCGGACCAATACGTGGTGGCCTATTATCTGGGGACAGAAGCGCCTTAGCGCTTTGTCGACTGCTATTAATTCCAAGCAGTTTATGTGAAGGAGCTTCTCCCGTACTGACCATAGGCCAGCTAGCGGTCTGCCCTCGAGCAGCGCTCCCCGCCCCGATGTGGAGGCGTCCGTAGACACCACCTTCACACCCGAGGCGATCCCCAGACTCACACCTGACTGATACCAGTCGGTCACTTTCCACGGTTTCAGAGCTGAAACGCACTGAAGGTCGACCCTGAGGCGAAATAGACCCGCGGTCCACGCCCTGGGGGAACTCGTGCTTTTAGCCATAGCTGCAGTGGGCGCATGCGGAGCAGGCCCAACTGGAGTACGGAGGCTGCTGAGGCCATCAGACCCAGCATTTTCTGAAACCTTCTGAGCGGGACTATAGAGCCGTGGCGGAAGGATCTCGCGACGTGTTGAATATTCAATCCGCGCTCCGGTGACAGGCGTGCTGTCATGGATAGCGAGTCTAACACTGTTCCCAGAAAAGAAATTCTCCGACTGGGGAGCAGTGAGCTTTTCGCCCAATTGACTGTAAGGCCCAGCTCCTCGAGGTGCTCGAGTAATGCGGCCCTGTGTTCTATGAGCTCCGTTCGTGAACGAGATAGAATCAGCCAATCGTCCAAGTAGTTCAAAACTCGCATGCCCCGAAGTCTCAGGGGGGCGAGGGCCGCGTCCATGCACTACGTGAACGTACGGGGTGCTATGGACAGGCCGAACGGCAGGAGTGTGTATTGATATGCCTGGCCCTCGAAGGCGAATCTCAAGAATCGCCTGTGATGGGACGCTATTTGTATTTGAAAATAGGCGTCTTTCAGATCTATTGACATGAACCAGTCTCCTTGGCGCACTTGCGCGAGGATTTTCCTGGTCGTAAGCATTCTGAACTGGCGCTTCCCGAGCGTTCTGTTCAGCAGTCGCAGATCTAGAATGGGTCTGAGCCCACCATCTTTTTTCGGTACCAGAAAATATCTGCTGTATAAGCCCCCTTCGCCCTGAGATAGAGGTTCTATAGCCCCTTTTCTCAGTAGTTTCGCTATCTCGGCTCGAAGTAGATGAAACACTTCGCTATACACCGTAGTTTCGACTCGCGCCTTATAACGGCGGGGGCGTCGAGCGAACTGTAGCGAACAGCCTCTCGTTATAGTGTTCAACACCCATTCTGATACCCCGGGGAGCCTTGACCACGCATCTGCGTGAATAGCTAGGGGTAGAATGAAATCTGGGCTCTGGCCGCGGCAGGACGGCGGCTCGAGAGCCCCTGTGTACTTGGAACACAGCACCGTGTTTACAGCGTTCGAGGCGGGGGGCGCGCTGATCACAGCGGGCAGCCTGGCCGCGCTCAGCTTCTCTATGGCGGGACGCGCAGAGAAAGCGAGCGGGGCGAATCCTGTGGGATTCGGCGCGTGTGAGGGAATGTGGGCACATTTACTAAATGCGGCACATTTACTACACTGAGAATACTGTCAGCTCGCGCGACTAAATCACTGCTGTGTTTACAGCGTGCGAGGCGCGCGCTGATCACAGCCGGCAGCCTGGCCGCGCTCAGCCTCTCTGTGACGGGTTGTGCAGAGAAGACGAGCGGGGGCGAATCCCGTGAGATTCGGAGTGTCTGTGAGAAATGCGGGCGCGAGACAGCGGGCACATTTTCTGCACGGAGAACACTCGGCTCGCGCCGACTGAATCAACGCTGTGTTCACAGCGTGCGAGGTGCGCGCTAATCACAGCGGGCAGCCTGGCCGCGCTCAGCTTCTCTGTGACGGGTTGTGCATAGAAAGCGAGCGGGGGTGAATCCCGTGGGATTCGGCGTGTCAGTGAGGAAATGCGAAAACAGCGGGCACATTTACTGCACTGAGAACACTGTCGGCTCGCGCCGACTAAATGTGTGTTAGTTTCGTTTTTACAGAAACCAAGGGACACGCATCGTGTAGTGTAAGCGGGCATTGTATGGGCGCGTTCACTACATTTTCTGCACAACCAACATGAGTTGGTTTTATTTGTGCTAGCCCTGCACCGTGGCGGGCTGTGTCTGGGTGTGGGAATGGGCACTGGGACGTGGGCATTCTTACAACACTCGTAACACCATCGGCCGTGGCCGGAACACCAGAAAATGCACTCTTTATTGGATTTATCTGGGTAGCCATAGAAACGGCTTTTGTGCGCAGGCAAGCGGGCTGAGACACCGGCTGCTTCACTGCGAAATACACTGGGACAGTCACAACGCATGGAACTGAACGAGCGAGAAGTTTTGGTGGAAATCCGGCCGCAGCGGGATCTGAACACCGTCACTTTCCTAGAGAGACTAGGAAGGCCTTGAGACCTCGGGCTTTACCTCAATCCTCGGCCGGGGCCCGCGCTGAGGGGGGCGGCGTCCAGCAGAGCGAGAGCGCGGTGTTTGATCTCGGGCCTGGCGGCGCTGCTAGTTAGCCGAAACGACGGCCTTTGTGCGCAGGCAAGCGGGCTGTGGAACCAGCTTGCTCACTGCGAAATACACTGGAACAGTCACATTGCTTGGAACTGAACGAGCGAGAAGTTTTGGTGAAAATCCGGCCGCAGCGGGAACTGAACACCGTCGCTTTCCTAGAGAGACTAGGAAGGCCTTGAGACCTCGGGCTTTATCTCAATCCTCGGCCGGGGCCCGCGCTGAGGGGGGCGGCGTCCAGCAGAGCGAGAACGTCGAGGAACACGGAGCGCTCAGCTTCCGTCATCTCGGATAGCGTTAGCCACAAATGTATCTCACCATTCAGACCGATGTAATCCACGGCTTGAGAGAGCGGACGCATCGGCTCAGTTTCAATGCCGTCTCCGGTAAGTTTGTCGAGCTCAAGTGCGGACGCGGCGGCAGACGGCGGCCGCTGTCCGTCTGGGAGCGACTCGAGCGAAGCCGGCGAAGCTGGCGGGCGAACCGGCGAGCTTTGGCGGGCTGGAAATAGCTCGGGCGCGCGCAGGGCGCGGCGCTTCTTGCGGCGCGGCATCACGGCGGGCTGGGATGCGGGCTCGGAGAACGAAGCTAGGCGAGTCCGCAGAGTCACCATAGGCAAGCGTTCACAAGATGGCATCCGCCGTCAGCGAGCGCGGTGGCCGCGTGATCCTCACCCAGGCAGGACACGCAGATGACGTGGCGGTCCTCGTCGCTGAGTGGGGCTCGGCAAGAACCACAGGAAGGCATCTTTAAAAAGACGCAGCTCTTTTAGAACAGTAGAAATGGGTGTTGCGTCACGTAAGCAAACACACACACACTTAGCAGAGTAAAAGGATATAGTACGCCGGAAAGCGCAGCAGGTACGGCAGTTGAAGGCGGCTGGGCCAGCGACTTCAGAAGATGGCACGTCCCGCTGAGAAGGCTACAAGTCAACGGCGCGGCTTCTCACTCTGGATCCCGCGATGCGTGAGCTTCGCGTGAAGAATGAAAAAATCAGAGGAAATACAGCTATCGAGGGTATTATAGGGCGAGACCACGCCTTTACTGG
Organism: Chrosomus eos; assembly: GCA_036326025.1. Lineage (NCBI taxonomy): Eukaryota > Metazoa > Chordata > Actinopteri > Cypriniformes > Leuciscidae > Chrosomus > Chrosomus eos. Next base: position 23,819,176 of record CM070818.1, read on the forward strand.
CGGGACATGACGAAATGGGCGCGAAGCGCCCCCATTCGTCATTACGTCACGCAGTGCCTCACTCGATAGGCTGCAGCTTTTCCAGCAAGGCAGCCAATGGGCGCGCGAGCTGTCTCGCCCTTGTCTGCTTGCTGCTGCAAAAGCGTTTTGCATGATTAAAAATTAAGGATAATTTTTGGCTTCAATATCTCGAGGAAAGAGTGTTTCCCCATAGCGTAAGATATTACGCAGTACGAGAGATACTCTCGTAAGAGAACTGGAGTGTGTGTGTGTGGCGTGTGTTCATGTTTAAGTGTCTTTGTGACTGGGCGTATGAACCACACAGAACATTGTGCAGAAAACGTAAGACTTGGAGCAGTCCATTTTTATCCACAAACACCCTTGATGCGTAGTTTCCATGTCTGTTTACCCTCTCTTTCCATACCTTAATCCCTTCTGACCCATATACTCTCTTTCTGACTCTCTGTCTCAGTCAACCTTAAGTAAAGTGTATGTGTCTGCAACTGAAATAATGACCAATTCAGAATATGTTTTAAATGTACTTTGCTCCATCTGCATTATTATTCAAGTAGTGAAAGAATTCAGATGAATAGAACTTCTCTAGAATGCTAATGAGAAGCATAAACTGGTCGTTTATGTGAATGGAAAGTTATTGAGTTATTTTTCTTTCTACAGAAAAGGCAAAAAACCCATCTTGATTCTCCGTACGCAGCTCTCAGTGCGGGTTCATTCCATCCTAGGTAAGAGTTTGTGCACAATAATATGCCCTGATGAATGTGACAGATTATTTGTTCGCTCATTTCAGCGTTTGTATGTGTTTTGCTGAGGTTGCAAGTACGTCATCCCTGGCTTTCCACTCTGGCTGTTGGTTTAGTTTGTCTTGGAGAAGGAAAAAAATGGGCTACGTTCTCCAAAAATGCTGAAATTATATTATCCTTGTTTGGTTTTCCCCTCAGTTGGGATCATTCCAACTATATCCTCAAATTCTTCAATGACAACTTCAGCGAGCTAGCTACTCATTGTAACATGGATCTATTAAAGTAATGAACATAAGAGTGCCACACTTAAAGGGTTAGTTCACCCAAAAGTTATAATTCTGTCATCATTTAATCACCCAAATATGTACAACAGTTCGTCTTTGAAACAAAAATTAAGGTATTTTAATGAAATCTTTTAATAGGAAATTAATCTATCCGTTAATTGAAAGTCTACGTAACTACCACTTTGACGCTTCAAAAAGTTCATAAAGAGATCCTAAAATCCATATGAAGTGAGTGGTTTGGTTCTCTAGAGACACAATTGCTCTTGCTGTGTTAAACAGAAGCTCAAGCAATGTTCACTTGATGTTCGAGAACCAATGAGGTTCATTCCCCTGTTACAAAGCACGTTTAAGCTTCAGCAAGAGCACACTACATGACACTTGCCCAGATTTTTGTCCCAATTTTCAGTTTGGACGAGTCAACACTAGATGCCAAATATCAGAAGAAATGTGAAATTTTGGCTTCAGACTAGAATGCATTATTTTCATTTGTCATGCATCTCCTAGAAACATGCTGCATGTCTTTGCATGAGTTTTTTTTTTATCTGTGTGTGTGTGTATTCGCAATGTCTTGAGGCTGGTAATGTGTGATTCTCATTAAGTGTATGACAAAGTTGGCAAGTGTATGATACCTAGTGTTCAGATTTTAAAAGTCGTGTACTTGTATTCCAGCTAACATTACCATAGCATATGTTAAACAGCACTTGTGCATCTACAGTACTCTGACCATTAAATACAATGGACATTAATTGTATTTTGTGTGCTAATTTGTTCGTGGGGTACAATGGTTTATGATAACAGCAAAGGCAGTCCTAATATTCTTGGCACTTTCATGTAGTTTTTGGTTTAGTAAAGAGCTTAGGGACAAAACATGGCATATCTGCTCTCATTAAAGATTAACAGGAGCTTGACTAAATTAACATCAGAGACTGTATTACAAAAAACACCCTCGGAATTCTATCCCATCTGTTTAGTGATCATGGTAATTTCAATGAGGAAATAGACAGTAATACAACCTGAAATATACAGTTTCAGTTTCAGTAGTGCAGCCCCAGGCGTGTACTGGTAAGAGTGGAATCTAATTTCTGATGTCCAGGGTGTATTTAAAGAATTACCATTGTGAGTGTCCCCTCTCCAGTGATGCTTAGAAATTGCAGAATGAATGACAGCCAATCAATGTGACCAAACCAGAACACTCCAGTTATAATCAACATGGCAATCTGCACTGCGAGTTGGGAAGTTTCATGTGATGGTGTAAACTTTCCTTTGTTCATTTTTTTCATATTTATGTAAGTGATTGCTTTTTTTGTTGTTGTTTTTTGAGGCAGAAAATATTTGAGGCTATTAAAAAAGCACTTGAGGCTTTAGGCCAGTAGCCATGGCATATAATCACTCCACTGCTCTTAATTTTCCACTTTCATTAGTATTGTGTGACATAAGGTGAACAGATAGGCTCAAACAATGAAACACCTGTCTCCCCTCTTTCTGTCTGAATGCATGTCTTGTCTTGTATGACATTATCCTGATTTATTTTTCTACTGTGTGTGTGTGTGTGTGTGTGTGTGTGTGTGTGTGTGTGTGACACAAAGAGGGTAACATACCTCAAGACAGGACAGACCGGTCCAGGCCTGGGGTTTTTGGGTCACTGTATGGTACACACTACACAACACTCCCAACTGGCTCTGATGGTGTGCTGTGTGTTATACATGAATCTGTGGAATTGCACAGTATGCACAATATCTATAGTTTTAGCATTGTATTTCTAATCTACAACTGTGTTGTAATAATTGAGGTAATGCTGAGTCCGTTGTCAGGAATGTCGTGTGGAATGTTTAGGAAATAGTCACATTGCCTGATTGTTTTGATAGTGTCTCTGCATGAAGTGTTTTTCTTTCCAGATCTGAGATGTTTTTCCGTTCCATATTATATTGACTGCTTAAATATAAAAATTCTGAAATTCTTTGAGATGTTCAGTTTTTTTTAAACAAACTTTTAAACTGGGAAAGTTATAATAACATTTGGATCCGTTTTAAATCAAAGAGAACTTCACTCCACTCAGTCCAACCACCACAGAGCAGTTGTAGTGTCTGGCATACTTTCAGTTTGATTAATTGAGTCAAACTGTGCTCGCACTTTCACTCATTTGTTACAAAGTGGCCAGGCTTCGTTCCAGTGCTCGCTGTGACTGCATGGTCACATGACTTTAGCTCTTGATTTGCTCTGTTGATGCTTTCAGAGCCAGCTGGCCCAGCCAATCAGGTAAGAGTAAAAATAGTGGCTGATTCATTTTAATGAAGCCATTATTATTAGTCATGGCTGTTTTTAATTTTTTCTGTTGGAACTGGAAATGGTTTGTCACTCTTCTAGTAATGTCTAGAGAAATGTTTCTTTGTCTTCAAAGTAATGCTTGCTCTTTAACAAAACAATGTTACGAATGGGTCTGTAGGTTGCATGTGCTGCTCCTCCTCCAGTGATGTTTTTGAATGATGATGATTAGCTGAATCACGGCTTGCTTTTCCACTTTTACATAATTCACATTCTTTAAAATGTGAAAAGGGCTTTTTTTATCACAGTATGCTTTTCATACTCTCCTGATCTTCAGCAAGTTCCCTCTTTTTCTGTGTCAGAACACTGTGTTCCTTTCTATTCAGTATCAGATGTGTCCTCTGTTGCTCTCTGGTGCAGACATAATTTATGGAAACAAAAGAGTCTGTTGAGTTACTTCTCGGGTATCTGAAGGAGTGTGTTAAATATCCATTCAGATTTATAACTCTACAGAGGCTCATCAATATCTAATGCGCTCATTGTGGCACAAATACGTGCTTCTGCTCCTTTATAAAACAGACATTAATATTGTGGGGGTGGGGAACTAAGACAGCCTTTATCTCCCTCTGTTTTCCTGTTGGTTTACAAATAAGCTGATGCTGCATCCTGCATTTAATAGTCATGTTTGAGTCATGAAATACTTCATCTAAAGAGGAATTCAAATAAAAAGCACACAAAACAATGTAATTGATCATATCCTGTTAATCATATTAATCATATCCATATCCTTTTTTTGCTGTCTGCTAGTAAAAGTTCAAAGCTTTTCTCAGAACCCTCAGCTTGCAGGTCCTTTTTAAACCCCCTGCAACTGGATAAATTAGGATATCATATTATTGTATGCCTCACATCAAGTTTTGTAACGTTTAAAGATGGAAGGGATTCAGTTTTGAGCTGAAGAGTACTGTAATGGTCATATTTAGTTTGCGCACTTTTGTACAAATTGTATAACAAAAAATAATAATAATCTGCATTAGCTTTGGGTTCAGTGGTTCTCAACTTGTTAAAAAAAAAAGTAAAAAAAAAAAACGGGACAAACTTTTAGGGTGGCCTAAAGATGAATTGATTTAAAATGGGACAAAATTACCATTTAAAATTGAGCCAAAACAACTAAAAAATCAAGATATTTCTCAGCCAATTGTTTCTTTTTTTTCTTTTTTTGAAAAATCGGATTCCCACTGTATTGAAATACCTGGAAAGTCATGTAAATTAAGTCAATATTTATAAGTTGATTAAGTATGATTAAGTCAATAATTATAACTCAATGGCCATTTTATATTAATCCTTATCAATCATGAACAAAAAAATGGATAAGTTATAGGTCTTATAAAGTCATACAGTCAATTTTAACCTTATTATGTTGCTGTGGATAATGGGGGTAAAAAAAGTTGGCAATGCTTTTTGGATTTCTGGTTTCAGACAAAATATACAGATATACTGTATGTAATGCATGCAGTTTGTTTAGTGCTTGATAAACTGCATGTGTAATATTGAAGCAACAATACATTGGCAAATAATAGATTGTGATGTCCATCCAAATAAAAACAAAAATTAGCTTCATGTGACGTGACTTTTAATTTAATTCAAATCATTTAGAATAATCACTTTTGATAAAGCTCCTGTATAGCCGTAAGCTCAGAAAAAGGCTGTGGTGTTTCCCAAGTAATTGTCAGTAGGAGGAACAGTGTCATTTAAATTGGGCAACAGGAAATGCCATGCTGCAGATAGGTCATCCCTAAGACCTCAGGCTTCTATTTCTTACTCTGTTTATGTGAGGCTGGTCAGCAGCACATACTGTTCAAATTTTAGCATAGCCAACCATGCGTCCGTCATTAGCATTCATTGTCTAACAGGCCCCTCTCCCTTGCACAGACTCGTGAACATAACCCACAGGTCATGTTCATATTCAAATAAACATTTTATTTAATCACTTCAAGTGCTGTTTCAAACCTTGACATATACTACATTTTGCCAAAACAGGACGGCTGTGTTCATTTTTAATTTGATGCCACCCTTAACCCACTTAAATACCTCTAAAATCTCCTCTTGCGTGAGCTGGAGAGAGTTAACTATTTAAGCTGTAAATACAGTAGAAGAGGCACAGTGACTTCTGGATCTAACTAAACTGTTGTTGGCTGATCTACTTCAAATCCCTTTGTCTCCATAATGCAGGCTTCCCACAGTCATAGGAAACCTGGAATTATCAGGGACATCCCAGGCCTGGAAAGGTCATGGAAATGAGTTAAATCTTTATGGAGTTGACATTTCTAAAAATAATATCTTTTTAGTGCACTTAAAAGGAGTAGTGAACCCAAAAAAGTCAGTGGGGGCAATTTTTGTGCTGGACGCAATGGATATTAAATGGATGAAAAATGGTTAAAGAATGAGGACGAATACATGATTTTTGTCAAAAGGTGTGGGAACCCTCAAAGGCAAACCGTAAGCCTATCTCTGATTTCTGCATGTCAGCTCTTGTTCAGACTTGTTGGCTCTCATATTGTGTGCTCTGAAAGAAAAGGTTATAATCTAGAGCTCTTACAAGTTTCATTAAGATCGATTTCAATTGTTCTTTCCTTTCCATTGAACTGACTTCACTGTAGCAGTTCATAAATGGATATATTTACTTTTTTCAAGACTAATGTATGTAGTTACAATTGGATGAGAAAAAATTATCTTTTTTTGGGGGGGGGGGGATTGAAATGTTATCCACCCCAGACTCTTACACCCCCACCACCTCCATTGCTCTGAGCTGGTTTTCTAAGCATGGCTGGCAATTGTTTGGTCCACCGGGATATGAGGGTGGTTTAGCCGGACCCGCAGGCATCTGGAGTCTGTGTAGAGATACAATTCTGTATGCTTGCAAGTACTCAATGTTCCATATTCAGTTTTTATTTTTCCTTTCAGGCTAATCAGAAGCTAATGTGCCAATACATGTACTGTGGGTTACCTAAGTCTGCAAAACCCTGGAACATTTTTCCATGATACTGCACATCCAATTTTAGCTTTTTTCCCCCCCTCTGTGCCCAAGTTATTTATGACCATTAAAGCTTGATCTCTCTGTGACATCTTTTCTTGCCTTGTGTTCCTCAACCAATTGATAGACTCTATCTAAAGCATCACACTCACCCCTGAAGCATTTCACATCCCTGTGTTGGCATCTCTCCGGGGACTCCTCATACCCTTGGTGACTCATTTAGATCACAAGCTTTCATACCTAGTGAAATTCTTCAATAATACTGGTGTCATGATATATTTGCGAGCCGGTGCTGGTGTCAAATCTGGATCAGGGTTTGGCAGGAGTCCGGTGGATGTACATCCGGTGGATGCTTATGGAGTCATTAGCCCAGGAAATCCTGCCTCTGTGTCTGTCAGAGTTTACATGTATTTGTCCAACTGTACCAGGGATTCCCAATCTTTTTGTCAGCACTCTTTGACCTAAATTATTTACCCCATGAGATTAAGTTAATATTTATTTTAATATCGCATTCATGTTGAGTTTTCTAATGTTGGTTCATGGTTATATGACATGGAAGTAAACAAGTAAAATATTTCTATTTTGTTTTTATTTAAAAATTATTTATTCATTTAATAGAATTTTTTATGATGTAATTACTACCTTTTTATCAAGTCACAAACCAAAGTTTTTGGAATCCTTGATCTATGAATATTGAATATTTCACAATATTATTTATTTGGTTGGTTGGTTGGTTGGTTGGTTGGTTGGTTGATTTGAATAATTGACTTAAGATAATGTGAAACGATGTGAAATTTTCAACTGTTAATATGCACTTGAGGGGAGATCTCCTAAATTGTGTCATGGAGTCATATACACTTTTCCTCATGTCTTTGATGTGAGGAAACACATGCGCAAATGGTCAAAACAGTGTTTTTGCAGAAAGAGTCTTTCTTTTATATGCATATTTTGACTTGTGTGATACTTCAGAACATTCACCTCAGGCTAACACTTGTTTATGCAGTTGTTGAGAGTTTGTGCATATCATGCATTTCCATTTAGACAGTATGGATCCACAAAACTGTAAATTATACATAGGCCTACTTTCTATTACAATGAATATTTATCTTTGTTTGTGAAAAATGAAATGTAGATGTAGGTTAGCTAGCAAAAGACCAAATGGTTAGATTGCCAGGGAAACTGCCTAAAGCTGAAGAAAGTCGCTTTGGATAAAATGCCTGCCAAATGCATAATTAATGTAAATGTAAACTATAATGTTTGCATGCTAAGCCTGCATACATGGAACCATTAACCCTCAAATGCTCTTAGTTTCCTGTTTACACTCAGTGCATTTGGGGTCTATATGACCCCAAAGATGCATAGAGCTATTGTACAAAAAATATAAATTTTAATAATACAAATTATATATCATTTTTTTCGTTTACTTCTCATCTATATTTTTATGCTGTGTTTTGGGGGATATGAAGTACTTTTTTACCTATTTACTGCAGAATTCCTCAACTACAGCATTAGCATAAATATGAAATATTACATTTTTATGAAAAAAACACATTAATGATGATCAAATTTAAATACGAGTTGTTTCTGGATATTGATCTAGGTGTTAGATGCATAATTCTGCCATCTGCTGGTTAGATGTCTTTTTGTAGATAATATATTTTTAGCCAGAAAGTGTAATAACCATATACTTCCAGCAGAGGCCCCATAGAGATCCATTCATTTTTCTGGATGTGACTTACTGCTCTTATAACAGCTTTTGTTATGAATATATATATTTAAACATTTAAAATACATTATATCAGTATTTTGTCAAAGTTTAGAATTATTTTTGTTGTTGTTTGAGGTCTTTTGAAGTATCTTGTTATTGCAATAATGTTTTATAAATTTGCAGTAATGCCAAATAAATTTGCAATAATGCCACATAAGTTGCCACTAAAAGAAAATACTTGATTGCAATTACATATTATTTCCATAATCGAAATGTATAAAATGATTAACTTTAGAATAAGAAATTAATTTTTAAAAAGTAAATATAAACAAAAAACAACACTAGGCGGATAGGAACAGTGAAGAGTAAACACACCTGTGTGTCTGTGTGTGTTTGTGTGCGCGCACGTGCATGTGTGTGTGTGTAATCATGCTCATTCCACATTGTTTTTTTGCTCCAATGCCAGGCCTTCATTTATGTGTGAACATATTTAGATTCATGCTGGAATTATTGTTTTTTTTTGCCAATTTCGATAAAAATGCTCTCTTTTGCAGTCACACCTGTTTGTTTGTGTGTCTCTCTGTGTGTGTGTGATATGTGTGTAGTCATGTTCTTTCCATATTGCATTTGTGCTCTCATACCGTACCTTCATTTGTGTGTGAATTTTTTTAGATTTATGCAGAAATTATTAATTTTATTTCCCAACTTCTATAAAAATGCTCTCTATTGCAGTCACACCTCTCTCTATCTGTGTGTGTATTTGTGTCTCTGTCTGTGTGGGCGCACATGTGTGTGTGATAATGTTCATTCCACATTGTATTAGTGATCTAGAACCAGGCCTTCATTTATGTGTGAGAATTTTCAGATTTATGCTGGAATTATTGATTTTATTTGCCAATATCTATAAAAATGCTTTCTATTTGAGTCACACCGGTGTGTGTGTTTATGTGCGTGTGCACCTGTGTGTGCAAGTGATCATGTTCGTTCCACATTGCATTTGTGCTCTAGTACCAGGACTTCATTGTGGTATAGAAATTTTCAGATTTATTCTGGATTAATTGATTTTTTTTTACAAATGAAAAATAAAAAACAAATTTTTTTCGATTTTCCCATTCATTTCAATGTGGGGTCATATTGACCCCAAAGGTCATAAGTGTGACTTTTTTTTTTACATACCTTTAGAACAACCGAATCAATCCCAGTTTTTTTGTGTGTGTATATATAGATAATGTAGGAAAAGTGACAAAATTTTATGCAACTGAGATGAAGGAAACCATGTTTATTTACTTCAGAAAAGTCGATTGGGGTCATATAGACCCCAAGGATCAAATAAGGGTTAAGCAAATCATGTCAAATTGAAAAGCATTTTTAAAAGTTCTCAAAACATTTAACAGTGTTTAAGCTGATCTTCAGTCAGTATAAGGATATTTGTGCCGTTTCTTTCCACCCTCTCGCTTTGTGTACGGTGCCAGGCACACTTGGCTGTTGTCACTAGTTCAGTAATGGGGTCAATCCTTATCACCAACTTAATGTATTGGCAGCAGTGACAGAATTATTTCATGCTGTGGTGCTCTTGGCTCAACATTCACAGCAGCCCACTGACCAAATAAGTTCTGTAAAATAGGCTTTTTATTAGTAGAACATGTGCCGTGTTATTTTAAAGAGATGTGAACATTATGGACACAGCGAAATCTTTAGTCCCCAGACTAACCCTCTCTATATATACTAGTTAGTGGTTACACTCATGGCCTTTCTTGTGTGTGTTTTTTATGTCTGCTCACACCTGGCGTCAGTTTTAAGTCTTTAGCGTTTCATCCACTGGATTTAGGGCATGCACGTTGTTGCTCTTAGAACAGAGGCCAAGATCCCTACTGCAATAAGTGAGGTTTGAAGTCACAGAAGGCAGTGAGTGATAAAGATCTGTTCATGTGAACTTAAGTGGACACAGATATTGGGTACCAACAGCACAGTTCTTTGGCTGGTGGACAAAGAGGTCAATGCGCAAAATACTTATTTGGAGCTCTACACTTAGCACATGATGTTGAAAATGCGACAGTTGAATCAGCTGGGTAAAAGTATATAATTTAGCATGCCAGTCACATTTTAATAATAGTAAACTTTCCCAGTTTAGGGACCATTGTAATGGTCAGGGATCCGTAACTATTAAGCACTAAAGTTGAAGTTTAATGAATTTAGGTTGTCCTGTAGCAGATGTCTCTTGTTGAACTAAGCATAATTTGCTTTGTGGTCTCAATTACTGGTGATGATGTCTTGAACACGGTCGTAGATTCTGGAAATAATTTAGATTACTCTTTTTGGCAATGTGCTCTGTGCATGTTTTCTATTGATGCAGATCAGAAAAGAGAGAGTGTTTTTCTAGTTTGCCCTTATAAGGCTGTACAGGTTATGTCTTTTAAATGGACTGCAATCAGGTAACCAAATGCTATTAAGGGTACGTTTACACGACATGAATGTGCTAAAAACAAAAACGTTTTTTCTTTGTACAGATGACAACGTTGTCAAAACGATCTCCGTTCACACGGATCTGTGAAACCGACTAAAAACGCTGCATTATGCATGTCAGACAGGTAGTTGGCGCTGTCACTTTGTAAAGTACTCCAATAAAAGAGTGCATATGTGCATGTAGTCTTACAGTATTACTTTGTCTTCTGGGTAAATTTCATCTCCACAAAGCCAGAACCATTCACTGTAATCCCTATTTGAGAATGTTCTCCTCCTGATATAAAGTCCCTTTTTAATTCCTTTAAGAAAATGTCAAATCCTTTGAACACAAAGGCTTATATCATCTTGATTTTGTGTAATTCTTATAATCACTTGTGATGTCCGTATGCCCCCCCAAACTAAACACGTAATACACATGTGCAAGTGCATGATGTCACCATTTTCACTGATTTGCGTTTTTGTAGTTTACACAGAGATAAGGGTGTTGTTTTCAAAAACTTGCACTTTGAAACCCATTTTCAAAAGTGAGCGTTTAAGTACGCTGTAGAGTAAATGAACGACAAAAACGTATAAAAAGTCTTCGGTTTTTAGTTGAAAACAGTGTTGTGTAAACGGCCCCTAAATGTCTAACCTATGACCTTTTGTTGTGGCACTGCTAAAAGGGACTCTTACCTGGTCTTACAGGCTCATTAAACTCTCCATTGGAAACCTTCACCCCTGTCATTATTTTAGTCAATGTTATTTTAGTCATTATTTTAGTCAATTAACTGCAGTAAGGATGGTATGTGTAAACTAGTCAAACAGAGTTTTTGTACTGCCATTGTTTTGACCTGCAGTGTTAACCTTTGACCTGCCCTGGGATGGAAGCCTTTTCAGATGTTCAGGTTTAGTTTACACTTCCACTGATGTTAAAAACAGATTCTTCACGGCAACTAAGACTGAATATGTAGCATCTTTGTGTCTGTTGCTTTAAAAACATCCTGTTTGGATGCCTACATGGTATGGTATATACTTTATTGTCCCAAAGGGAAATTTGTTTTGGGCTCACAAATACAACCACTGCAGCACCAGACATTTAAAACAAACACAATACATAAAAAACAGAGAAAAATACACACTTAAAATCAAATATTTGGCCTCACATTACTATGTGCACCAGAGAGTACCCGGCATCATGCTACTGAACACTGGAAGTGCACTTCTATGCACTGTAAGATGATTAGCATCACATCACTCTCTACACTGGGAGTCCGGGACACAAACGGCATCACGCCACTCTGTCAACTAGAAAGTAATCAGCATCACGCTGCTCTGTCCACCAGAAAAGTAATCGGCATCACTCACTCTGTACACTAAAAATTAATTGGCCACGCCGCTCTGTCCACTATAAAATAATTGGCATCACACTACTCTGTCCACTATAAAGTAATCGGCATCACGCTACTCTCGTATAATAAAAATTAATTGGCATCACGCCACTCTGTCCACTAGAAAGTAATCGGCATTGCGCTACTTCTATACCCTTAAGAAAATTATTATTTCTACTTGATACTATTTAATAACTTAACCGCTGAAGGAATGAATGAATTCTTAAACCGGTTTAGTCTACAGCTAGGCATTCTAAGTCTTCTCCCTGATGGCAACATTACAAACTCAGAGTGCAGGACATGTGTTGTATCATGCATAATCTTATTTGCCTCCCTCAATGTAGATTTTTCATATAGGGTCTGGAGATAAAGAGGTTCTGTTCTGCCCATGACTTTCATGGCCGTTCGAATAAGACGACCAAGCCTAGATTTCAAATGTACTGTTAAATTACCATACCAAAGATGTATTCCATAAGAAATCACATTCTCCAATACAGCCTGATAAAACAACATCATAATCCTATTCCTGACCCCATAAAGTCTCAGCCTTCTCAAAAAATACAGTCTTTGTTGTAGCCGAGTGCACAAGGTATCTATATGAGCCTGCCATGTAAGAGAACAGTCAATGTAAACACCCAGATATTTATATGAGGACACTTGTGTGATAGGAACATCATGGATATAAATAGAGTTATGGTTCCCAATTGACTTTGGATCAAATATCATCTCCTCAGTTTTCTTCACATTTACAATCAGATGATTAGCATCACACCACTCTATAAACTGATTAATCTCAGAGCAGTAAGACAAAATGTCTTGGTCTTTATATAACAAGCTAAGAATCGCAGTATCATCACTAAATTTCACAATGTAGTTGTTACTATTAATCCTCACACAACTGTTTGTATACAGTGTGAAGAGAACTGGGGAGCTCACACACCCCTGAGGGGACTCCTGTACTGATGTCAAGAGAGTCAGAGATCTTCCCATTAACCCTAACCCGATGGGTTCTATTTGTTAAAAAAGAAAAATACCATTTAATAATAAATGGGTTTACATCCATCGATTTAAGTTTATCCAGTAATAAGTACGGTTGCAAAGTATTAAAAGCTGAGCTAAAATCAATAAAAAGTAGACGCGCATATGCCTTTGAATCATCCAAATGTTTAGATACAAGATGGGTGATACTTCCTACTGCATCATCCGTGCTTCTACCCTGTCTGTACGCAAACTGCCATGGATCTAGTTTTGACATAACTTCATTTTTTAATAAGGACACCATGTACTTCTCAAAACATTTCATTATTATTGATGTTAGTGCGACAGGTCTAAAATCGTTATTCTCAGATGGATGTGGCTTTTTTGGAATTGGAATAATCACAGCTTTTTTCCAGAGCGCAGGAACTATATGTGAGTCCAATGAACGCTGAAAGAGTGTACACCACACTGGAGTAAGTTCTGCAGCACAGAACATCAGAACATCACTTTCTATTCTTACCTTCTTATGGAATAGAGCAGTATAAGGAACCACCGCTCACAGCATATCGACTTTCAGAGGAGCAGGCCCTGAGAAAACACATAAATGGGGGTTAACTGAGGTAGAAGATTATTTCCATATTGCCAGACTGCCACTGAGAATAGCACTGGTGTGTTTGGCAAGAAATGCTGCAGTGGGTTGTCTTCATTCAAATGTCAAGCCTTCAGTAACCTGTTGGGAACATTTTGTTATGCTACTTTCAGATTATTGAGGTTGATCTTCGTGTTTAACAAGTTTGAACCGGATTAGAAAAGATAATTAGTATAGCAAAACTAGAATGCTGAAGAAGGCCCTTCTGTGGAAGCCAATGTGGTCCATATGATGTATTTACATGAAGCACTCCCTATCTAATTGTTTTCCTCTGATTGCCCAATTGAGGGAACCAAAAAGTGCATGCTTAGTAGTGTGTATGCAATATGGTGGTTTTATTTTTTGAAAAATAAGTCTCTTATGCTCACCAAGGCTGCATTTGTTTTGATCAAAATACAGTAAAAACAGTATTTACAAATGACTAATTTCTTTTAAAAAAAATTAGTCGGCCCGTTCATTTATTTTTGTTTTGCTTAATTGGCGGTGCTGGGATCTTTGTGCCGGTGTGGTGAGATCGGGTGAGATGATGCCCCACTGAAGTGTTGGGTCCCAGCTTAGGACCCAAGCAATATGATTGGTTCAAATCACGTTTTATGGGTAATCGCTTTAGTGCCTGGTTACAAATCAGACAAAATCACTATTATAGAAGAGTTTGAACTACGACAAGGGTCAGCGTAGGGTTTTTTTCCGCAGACCGGCCCATGAAAGCGTAGATCAGCATCATTGGTTATTTTGTTGATTGACACTGGGTTGGCCGAATCACGTCTTTAAACACATCCCCCTCTGGTCTCTGAGCGAGCGTTCAGTGTGTATCTGTCAAAATAGAGAGCCTAAGTCCCTCCCCTCCGCTTCCTGGGACCTTATTTCGGAAAAAATATGTATGGTAGTCAATGGCGAGATACAACTTATCTTTTTATTCCGTCTGAACTGTGCCCTGAATTACACATATGATCTTTGTCAATTTAAAAGATAATAATGAAAGTCAAGAAAGTCAGTTTGTCATAAAACAGAAGAGTAACATTTAGTTTTATGTGAAAATCTCTCAATGAACTGATCTCTCGTCTCGCACTTGTACTTCACCAAGCTTGTATATGTGCAGTCTGGTACAAAACACACAGACATGATGGCGTAACGTTACGATTAGACTATAGAAAAAATGACAGACGTTAGCTTCAGTAAAGTTAGCTTCATTCATTGAGAGAAAAGGTATGACGTCACATGCGTGCCTTTTGGGTTTGTAGTCTTGTAATTATGTATTTTCAAAGTCTTATACCTCAGTTTTACATCAAACTGCGACTTTCTTGACTTTAAAATGTATCTTTTAAATTGACAAACATATGTGTAATTCAGGACACAATTCAAACAGGATCCAAATATTTGTTGTCTCTCGCCATTGTCACGGTGACCAGTGAAAGTGCAGTTCTGACTCTCTGCCCATTCATTTAGACAGGAGCCTGGTCTTGTTAGTCCAAAATAGCTGCCCAGAGGCGTTGCCAAGATGGTGGCCGAGTGGCATGACTTGCCTAAAAGGACTTTGCTACCATACAATATTTTTGCCGAAATAGGTAAGGTCCCATGCTGGTCGACCGGAAGGGGAGGGAGGGACTCTCTATAGTCAGAGAGAGGAAGAAGAAACGAAAGGAATGTGCAGAGAAATATCATGAAAAAAAGAAACCGGCCCTTCAAGTGGCTGAGGAGGATAAGGAGAGAAATGAGTGGGTGTAGCCAGAGCTAGGCTACGTTCAGAACGCAATTACGCATTTTTCTAGAATTTTTTCTAGAGACGCGTTTGTAAACCATGTTTTCCGCCAAAATAAAAGCTTGATGCAGTTTCCGTCAAAATAAAAGATCATGTGTTTATCTCTTTCAAGTATAGAAATAAGTACAAAACTAATTATAAAAGTTTATTTTATTTTGTGTTTTACAATAAATGGCTATTACTCTCATGGGATTAATATTATAACTATTATGTAGAAGTGTAATGTAAGCCGACGCTATATCACAACTAAAAGAGTTTTGAGTTTTTCTTTGTTCAATTTTCTCACTGAATATGGGTTGGAGCTCTTAATTTTGAACTCTCAAAGTGCATTAGATTGATGAATTTAACATTTTAAAAAGCACAATTTTCTCACCACAGAGTGGACCAGAGTCGACTGCATTTTACAATGAATTTTCATTGTAAAATAAAGTAGGAAAAAATGAGAAACACTTAGAAAAGCCTTTTTTGCTTTTGGTTTCATCTAGCCTCGATTTACAGCTGATTGTACCATTATTGAGGTGACGTATAGCATTAGTTTTTTCAGTGTACACACTGGCCCTGTCCCAAATGGTACACTTATGTGCTTTCGGTCTTGTGGACTTATAATGGCTGCTGCTTGCGCATGTCTGTTAAGTCCATGAGACCGTAGGGTTTCCCAGGGTGCCGACAGTCAAAGTGGCGTTATGTCATGAAAGTGGGGACTTGTAGAAAGACTGTGACTGTTTAGGGTGCCGGTTGGGACAGGGCAGCGCAGTCTCATCCCAAGAAGTCATATACTGACGTCTTGGGGCGTCTTTTGACCATACGTCAATATCCGCCTTTTTAGGGTACCCTTAAACGTCGGTTAGATGACGTTATCGGATCCTAACTCTACCCCATACCTAAACCTACCCCTAAACCTACCCCGTCACCTACTGACGTTAAAGGTAAAGCGTCAGTTGTGACGTCCCAGGATCGTCATTTACCGACGTTTTAAGGGTACCCTAAAAAGGCGGATATTGACTTATGGTCAAAAGACGTCCCAAGACGTTAATATATGACTTCTTGGGATGAGACTGTGTTAGACAGGGCCACTGTGAATGCTGATCAGTTTATGTCAATGTCTTTGTAAATGTCTGATCCCACTGGCCTTAATTAGTAGTGCTCTGTGTTTTCAGGCCATTGTGATGTCTGTTGTCTTCCCTTGTGTCACTCTTCCCACGTTTCCGTTTCCTGCCCATAATGGCTTCCTGTGCTTGACTCCTGGAGCACCCTTTGTCACTGTGCTGCAGGACTGCCTGATACTAATACAACATGTCTGGAGGAATTCTTCCCATAATGCTGATCTCATATCTTTTACTCAGGGTAAACTGACTATTAACAATTATTGTCTTTATGTTGGGCTGTATGGGTATCACTGTAATATTTTTATCCCATAGCCCCTGTCAAAACGGTGTTCTTGAACTGATTCTTCTGTGTGAAGATCGGTTAAACTAAATCACTCAATATTTGTCTGAAAGTTTAACGTTAGAGACATTGCAAATACTATCTTGTACTTGTCTTGAGTTGGGGCAGTACTGTAAATGCAGAAACGGAGGGAGAGGTCTTGTGAGAATAATCTCATTCAGTGTGACGTGAAGAATGTGCCAACTCACAGATTCTCTCAAGGATTCTGTGTCCTCTGTCATATTTGGTTTTGTCACTCGCTTATCCTCAGACGAACCTAGAATGATCCATCCTTAAACCAATAGTGTACAAATTATAGATTACTATTCATCCTGATTAATAACCAGTTTGTGAACATTTTAAATTTTTGCCAACCATCAGGTTTTTTTTTAGTGTTGTCTAAAATGCAAGAAAGTTACTTCTGAAATGCAAGAATAATGAGTGAAGTCCCTAAAAAATCTCCATGTGTTTTGGACTTCCCTGCAGTGATGTTTTATGATGTGATCGAATTGGTTTAACAGTAGCTGTTAGCTTTAGTCTGTTGGTTTACCCTGCATGTAAGAGCATCTGAGGAACACACAGATCCTTTGGTGGTTACATGTTTGTCATTTTTATTTTCAGAATATCCCTGTTTTATATCTTTCACATTTGCCCATCTACCCTCTTTTTCTTGTGTCATTCTTCATCTCTCTCATGAACAACTGTGGGAATCTACTGTGATATTCAACCTCATTGATGTACAGTTTTAGACTGGGAAGTTTATGGTACCACATTTGCAGACAGTGAAATTTTTGGCAGATCTATTACCCTGTATAATAAGAGGTTGAAAATAATTTATTGAAAGGATATGCTTGTATGTGAAGAATGTGCAAAGTATATATTTTTCTAGTGAGATGTTGAGAGAATGTGTGCCACAATCTCTCCATAAAACCAAAACCAGCTTTCTTCTCTCTTTTTTTTGTGTGTGTGTGTGGCATGTGACTTCCTGGCTGCTTGTTGTAGAATCCATCCAAGCTGCAGTATAACATTTTCACGTGTTCTTCATAAATGCTATATGTAAGCGAACAGTTTGTGTTGTGTGAGCAGATGTGTGTTTGGGGACCATCTGTAATGTCTGTGTTCTTTTGACACTGAACAGTGTGTGACACGTTATCAGTAGCAAGCAGCTGTCAGCGATGGACGGCATCATTCTCCATGCTGTCATGGACTTTACCACTGAGATCAGATGCCCACACACACACACACACCACCACCCCACACACACACACACACACAAAACACACACACCAAACACACACAACACACACACACACACACACACACACACACACACCACACACACAGTCCCCCTTTATTTGGCAATCTCTAGATTTCACTCTCTCTCCTTTGCGTACTTGGGTGCACACACACACGTGTATATATACACATACACAGGGACAGTAACTACAACAAAACACATCATAGTGACAGACTTCTGGTCTTTTCGTTGTCAAAACAGATCCTCAAAACATTATTCGAAACCCATGCTTTTCCTAAAAGCCAGAAGCTCTTCATCTGACGTGCTTCATGACATTACATCAAAAGTTCAAGTGGCCAGTAATATTTGATTCTCGTGGGACATTACAGTAACTTGGGCACAAAATGTACAAATATTTACTGTTCATGACCAGTCTGTGATTCAAGATGGTATCAATGTTTTCCAGAAACCACTTTTCATGACTATACCAGACATCTGCCAAGTTGAGAGTTTTATACACTTATATATTAATTCAAAGCTACTTTATACAAAATAGAGCCTTAAGAGCCTTTTTTTTTTTTTTTTGCTGAGACCCTTTGAACTGGGAGTTTCAAAAGTTGTGCTGCTTTAGAAAACATTACAAAAACTTGTTTACAAATGATGCAATTGAGGAATACATTGAGGAATGACTGTTTATTAAGCGTGTCTGCAGATTTTCCAAATGATTAATTGGTGTAGATGGCGAATCAGCCGGGCAATTTATGAAAGGCTGTTTGTAGCATGCGTTGTTTGTGCATCAGCTTGCGTTTGCTATTGAGGAAGATCATATGTCTGCTGTGCCGTTTTCTTTCAGTTCTCACATGCTAACCAACTGGATATAAAAACTCTAAAATTAAATTCCACCTTTTTGATGGACAAGTTAACCCACATAAGAATTGCTTATGAAGCTGGTTGAAAAAATGTAGAAGGCAAAAGATGACAGCTTTTAAAGAATTGTAATTATATAATTGTTTTTTATTTAATTTACATTCCATTCTATTTATGATATTTCACGGTTTCGATTACTACACTTTTGTGTGGAAATTAGAACTTAAATGTGGAAAAATAGAAATAATAAAGAATGAGTTGGTGTGTCTTGACGACAATTTTAAATGCTTATCAAGAAGGTGAAAGTTCAGAGTGTTTGATTGTTTTAGTTGAATGTCTTTTTTTTGTGTCATACTAACCTGTCAATCCAGGGCTATTTTTGTTAAAGCATTTATATGACTGGAATGATTGTTTACAGGCAGTCAGGGACACCATCTCTCATTTCCTCCTGAATTCCTCAAAATGATCTAAGCTAGTGAGAGAATTCCTAAGATCAAATGCTTAATATGCCTTGTTTTTATCAGTGCAAATGATTTACTTGTATTTACCACCACAGACGTAAGTGCCAGCTGTTGACTGTAATGCCTCAGTCATACTGTAGAATCTTTATTTCAGTAGGTAAATTACGTAGGTGGCCATTTTCATTGCTGATCCTCATCTTGATGAGGTGTGTGTTAAAGTGCTCTTTGAGAATGTGTCACTGCAATAAAATCTTTGGCTCTTAGGTACAGGTTGTTGCCTTTGTTAATTGATTTATGACTTATTTTTTTCTCTTTCTCTCCCTCTCATAGAGAAGTTGTATAACTCCCATGGCCCTGAGCTCCGGCGGTCCTTGTTTTCTTTAAAGCAACTCTTCCAGGTGAGATCATGAAACACACAACGAGAGAAAAAGTGATATGTGAATGAGTTGGATTAGGCTTGTAAGATATTGCAGAAAGTGAGAGAAAGAATGAATAAAGAAGTTTACAGACTAAAAGAGTGAACTGAATAACTTTATCTCATCCACATATATGTATTAGTGGACTTTATGCGTGATCACTTCCGCATTTAGTTGATGGTGTGAGAAAATAAAGCAGAAAATATAATCCTGAGGAAGTATCCCATAACAGGACTTTATGTATTATATTATATTTACTCTCAGAAAAAAAAGGTACAAAAGCTGTCACTCTGGCAGTATCTTTTCAAAAGGTACACCTTTGTACATAAAGAGTGCATATTAGTCACTCAAAGGCCTAAATGGTACATATTAGAACCCTTTTAAAGGGTACTGTCCCAGTGACAGCTTTTTTACCGTTTCTTCTTTGCGTGCATGTATAATATACTAGGCCTATATTATAATATAATTAGATGATTGGCAGATAGAAATAGGACAGAAAGAGCTACTGTTTGCTATGGAAGAATACTTTACCAGAAGCTTGAGTAGCACTGATATTTTAGCAGAAATATGTATAGTCAGTTGGCCTGCATAAAGTCCATTTGAAAAGGTTTTAGAAAAATAAGAAGGAAGGTTAAAAATCATTACAAATCATTCATGGATGACATGTCCCTAGAAAATAACACTGATTTCCTTAAAGGGGTCATGAAATGAACTTTTATTATTATTATTTAATATGTTTCTTGAGGTTCACTTTTAATGTTAATTAAGCTTAAGACTTTAAGGTTAATCTGTAAATGGCCACCGTTTAAACTGTACATGTCAAACTGAACGTTCTTTTAATCTTCCATTTGTCCTGTCAACAAACTCAACTGTTATGTGTGGAGCATGTCAGAAAGTGTAGAGAGAAACTGTAGACCGTGTCAGTGATTTATAATTGGTTCTATTTGCTTTTGATGTGACGCTCACATCCAGTGTAGGCAAGTGTCAACTGTTAAGCGACTGAACACCAGTGTGCAGGGCCTATGGAGCGATTATGTATAACTATTCATCAATGTCTTGCTTTGGAGGCAGTCATATTTAAACACATTTGCCCGTGTGTCGTCACAAGAAATGAAATTTCTACACAAAGACCTTTTTATACACTAAAACATTAACATTGTGAAATATTATTATGTAAATATTATCAAATTTATGCATCCTTGCTAAATAAAATGATTAATTTTGTTTAAAAAAATCTTACTGACCCCACACTTTTTCAATGGTAGTGTTATATCTTAGTTGTACACAGAAGCAGATTTAATTCTGTTTTATATTGCACAGGATGATAAGGACTTGGTTCCAGAGTTTGTGCTCTCCGAGGGTCTGACATGTTTCATTAAAGTGGGTGCTGAGGCAGATCATAACTACCAGAACTACATCCTCAGAGGTTTGTTCTCATATAACCATTGCTACAAAATACTTCATGCATGTCTGATTAAAAATGTTAGCAGGGTTATTGATGGTTCTGTCACTGGATGTGTGTATTACGGTCCAGAGTTTCTAGAAGAAGCAGTCTATTGTAGAATATAATGTATTGTATTTATTTATGCTTGTACACCACGCATCTTGCATGTAGACTTCAAATAGCACAAAGGACTTTTTGGATAAATGGGCCATCTGTTACAGGAAGTTTATACTGGCTGGAATTAGACCAGCAAACAGGAAAGCTTTAGGACAAATCACTAGATTCTTAAGGGCATGCCGGCGCTGTATGCTAAAATCTGCTGTCCTGTTCCCAGCTCTCAGTCAGATCATGCTGTTTGTGGATGGAATGGACGGTGTTGTAAACCACAACGAGACGGTACAGTGGCTGTACACGTTGAGTGGCAGCCTGGTGAGTGATGGCAACACAAACATGCACACCACAGCATCTGTAATAGAACTGACCACAATACAGAATTAGTTACATTAGGGCTTTATTATGCATATAAATGCAGCTTGTCTCTTTAATACCACAACGTGTCAGTCAATTAATAATCAATAGATTAATGTGCAGAAGTTGATAGTATATGATAATCATTTGATTCCCGACCACTGTATTACTTATTGAGCATATGCTTATCTGCTAAATAATCCAACTTAAATTGCACATACATTTCTATAGCTCAAACAGTGCAGCAGTACAACAAGTTAATGGGTTTGTTTCCTATTTGCTTTCTTTAAAAGTCTTAATGTGTAACCAAAAAAGGAATGCACAACACAGTCAATTCATCCTAAGGTAATGTAATATTGGCAAAAAATATAAGGTTAGGCAAAAACTTACAAGTTAGTGCAGAGATGTACAGTAGGTGTGAATCTGGACCAAAATCAAGTTATTCGATCTTCACTTTCAACCTTAACCTCTTATTATCAAAGTTAAATATTACTATTTTGGGAGAATAGTTTGACAAATCCACCACAGAAATGATGATGATTACAGCTTACTTGATATTGAGATGGGGCACAATAAACTGCTGGTGCTGTTGTGCAACCATTTCAGGTTTAGGCATGTTTAGAGTTTCCTACATTGAAATTTAAAATATTTATGCATAGTTTTGGAAGTTTCTTAATGTAAAGTTAGTGTGAATCTGTTGACATGAAATTTGTACACTTTTTACCGTAATGGATTCGGTCATCTTGAGCATCTATTTGAGAGTATCTCCTTCCACAGGAAATTAAAGAGGAAGTGAAAATGAAAACGTTATAAAAAACAGGCTTTATTTCTGATAGTTACTAGATTACTCAAAGTCAAACACAGATAAATAACTCCAATAATGTTGGAAATGCAGATTTATCTCATACTTACACACTATTGTGTGCAGTACTTGCACTAAAAGGATTGAGGTTTGATACTGCCATCTTCTGTATGAGGACTGTAAGTTCTGCCTGTTTATAGTCTTTCTCATTCTCTCTCTGTCTCTTTAGTCTCGGCTGGTTGTGAAGACGGCTCTGAAGTTGCTGATAGTGTTTGTTGAATACACTGAGTCCAACAGTCCACTCCTCATTCAAGCTGTCAATATTGTGGATGGAAAGAGAGGTAAAACATATAAATATTCTCTCATAATACTGATTCTCTCTTTTTTGTGTTTTTATGTTATTATCTATCATAATTAATAACATTAACGGAATATATTTACCTCCTTTTTTTTTGCTGTTGGCCAACACTGAATAGCGTAATTTGAACCTGCCCTGCCCTTTTTTTTTTTTTTGCCAATTCCAACTTAAACTTCCAAGACGGTCTCAAGACATTTTTTGTAAAGTCCTCATCTGTGTTACCAGCTAGATAATGCAACATATTTTGCTCCGCACTATTTTTTCAATATATCAGAAAAATACACTACTGGCCTGTTTGATTCTGTCAGCTTGCTGAAATACTCTCACTTTGTCCCTGGGCCATCCTTATTGCTGAGCCATTATTACTATTTTGATATGAACTACAGTGGGTATGTGTTCATTTTTGAGAGAGCTTAGGGCATAATTTGTCTCTTTCAGATGTGAAGCCTTGGACGTACCTAACAGATATCCTGTCTGCGAAGAATGGATCAGACACAGAGCTGCTCATCTACACTATAACCCTCATCAACAAGGTACTACAACATAAATATACTGACATTTATTAGTCTACAAATATAATCCACATCAGCAGTTACCAATGCTGCACCTCAATGCTTTTGATGATAATTTATTCCTCTGTCCTCTCAGACTCTGGCAGCGCTTCCGGATCAGGACTCATTTTATGATGTGACAGACTGTTTGGAGCAGCTAGGAATGGAAGGCATCATCCAGAAACACATGGCTAGCAGTGGCACAGAGGGTGACCTTAAACAGCAGTTCACCATTTATGAAGTAAACTCTCAATGCACTTCATACGCCTATGGCGTCTTTCACATTTTCTCAGACATGTACACTACTGTTCACACTTTTTTTTTTAAAGAGAAAATATTTTTTATTCATCAAGGAGACACTAAAATGATGAAAAGTGACAGTAAAGTATAATGTTACAAAAGAATTCCATTTCAAATGAATGTTTTTCTTTTGAACTTTCTATTCATCAAATAATCCTAAAAAAATACTATTATGGTAGTTTTCTGTTTTCAACAGTTGCAAGTATGCAACTGTTTTCAACACTGATGTTAATAAGAAATGTTTCTTGAGCAGAAAATCATCATGTGACACTGAAGACTGAAATCATAATGATGCTGTAAATTCAGCTTTGGCATCACAGGAATAAATAACATTTTAAGTTATTAAAATAGAAAACAGTTATTTTAAATTGTAATTCTATTGCACAATATTTCAGTTTTTACTGTATTTTGATCTTTTTTGATCATCAATGCTGTCTTGGTGAGCATAAGAGACTTCTTTCACAAACAGCCAAACTTTTGCTTGAGATTGTAACTCTGAAAATAATGAATGTGTTTTGTATATTTTGCAGAATGCCCTCAGGAATGAAGATGACGAGATTGATGATGCAGCACCTCACGTCCGTAGAGACAGAAGGAAACTGACCCCCAGCGAGCAGGAGGGCAGGAGGAGCCGGCGGTCATCTTCTCACAGTCTTCCAGATAATTCCTTTCGACCCGCTTCCCCAACCGTATCCGTTTCTTCTAATAGCCCTACACTAGGTATCTTCTATTCAGTCTCTCTCCATCCCTGTTCTTGTACCTTCTGCTGTCCACTGAAGGTGTTTGGCTTGTTTCACACATCCACTGTTTCAGATCCTATATTAACAGATTCTAGCATTAACACTTTACTTGCGTTATCTGTGTTTCAGAGGTGATGCGCACAGCCTCCCCTCAGCAGTCAGATTCCTCTTATTCTCCTGTTCCTGGCAGTCCTGTGTTGACCAGCCCCTCTTCTACAACATCTGACTCCCCAACTCCACCCCTCGCTCAGGTGACTAACGGAGCCGAGTCTGTTGCCACCTCTGAGCAGGAAAATAAATTGTGAGTATTAACAGTGTGATGTGTTTTTATGCATTATTACACATTCATAAACGCATCATGATGTGTTTTTGTTATACAACGCCTTTCAGTAACCAAAAGAGAAAAACAACAGTAAATATGCCCCCAATGCATTATAATGGTTGTCCACTTTGGGGTAGTATAACCAAAGCTGACTTTTTTTTTTTTTTATTTTTTTTTAAATCTCTGGCACTTTAGGAAAGAAAAGGTTTAATGAAGGATGATAATTAGTTTTGATTTTTAGTTACACTATTGTCTCAGATGTGAATCCAGTCTGAGAAGGATTGTCCAAAGAAGGCAAATGTGTGTCTCCCATGTTCTCACCCTATAATGCCAATAATTCAAAAACAAACTAGTAAACTAGTAAATCAGTCAGTAACAACTTTACTATTTTGTATAATTGAAAAAAAAATAATTTCCACACATACCCACAGCAGTGTTATTTTAGTAGTACATAGCCTACTTAGTATATCATAGTATTTATTAATCATTTGCATTGGCTATTTTTATATTTTCAGTTTTATTTGTAGTAAAACCTGACCCACAGGAAACAAACACTCACATACCTTGTTATTTGACTGACAGTAGGGAAATTTTACTGACCACACCAAACATTCCTTCCATATTTGTTTATTCTTTGGCTGTATGCGTGTTTGTGTTTGTCCTGTGTGGATGGCTGTGTGATCGAGATAAACACACATTCCTGCACTCTTATTTATGCAGACAAACAGTAATTAATCACACTCTAATGGTAATAGAATGGTAATAATATTTGTTTTAATGTAATGGTTGTCTCACATGATGGAACACTTCATGAGTAATACCTACCTACTTCACCTACTGTTTGCAGCTTTACTGCACAGGCATTATCAGAGTCTAAAAAGATTTTACACATGGCCAGATTGGTCCGTGGTTGATGCAGTACATGGAACATTAGTGGTAAATCGAGTATTAATTCTCCAGACTGTGCAGGTAAAGTAAGTCCTTATACAGATGACCTAATTACCTGGATTCATAAGTAGATGTTCTGTGAGTCTTATTTAATTACCACGTGCACCCAAAATGCAGCACAAATAAAGTACAGCCACTCAAACAATCCACCATTCTCATTCTTTATAAGCCATTTATATAAACACAATTATTTGTGCATAGAAAATATACTATTTTGCTAAATCCAGACTTATTGGATTAAAAAAAAGAAAGAAAAGAATTTCCATTTGATTGGTAACACAGACATGCATCATACATGAGTGAACGGCATTACTTTCGTTTAAGAACTTGTACATTTAATTTGACATTTTTTTATATTGTCAGGTGTTCCATGCAGGGTTTTATAGATGGGGTATGTGAAGTTTTGGTTGGCTGCTCTTTTCTTTTTTCACTTTGGCCAAATGCAACACTTGAAATAGCACATTGAGTCAACAGTCCTTCCATGCACATATATGTGGAAAGTGAATGTTTTATTTGGGAAGCTTTCTTCTCTGCGTAGGGCTACAGGAATGTTTTGTTAGGTTGGACAGGATGTGTTTGGTCTTTAAGGTCCTGAACTGGGCACAATTGTTGACTGCCTATCAGCTCTGTTGATCTGAGCTTGTTTTCCTCAAAATGTTTTGCCAGTTTGATGCGATGTCACTAAGGAACATGGCCAGTCACAAGCACAGATATTAAATCCAAAAACACTGCAAATTATATTTTAGTTTCCTAAATGATATGGTCATTTTAATGACGTATGCATATTTTTATATGCATAGTGATAGATAACTAAATTGCATAATATATAAATAATTGCATAAAGTTTGCATTATTTCTGAAACACATGGATAAGTGTTTGAAATGTTTGTTTAACACTGGTGACTGATCACTTTTGGTGTCCTTAATTTTAACATTTTCTATTCATATGCCGGTTTCCTCCTCTTCTAATTCAGTATTATTTCTCTATGACTGGGTGGTGACTGGGACTGTTTTTCTTGCTGATGTTTTGGTCCTGTCAACATATTAACCCTCTGTTTGTCCATGTAACCACCATCACTGTTCCACCTCTTTCTCTCTATTTCTTTTTCTTCCCTCCCACAAATCCTTGGTCATTCACTAGGGGGCGCTCTTTTATGAGTCAGTACATAGCTCACATGGGGATTTCTAGACGGAGATTAAAAAAGGAGAGATCAATATCTGAGGAAACCTCAAGCATCTCCAACAGGTCTGTATCACATTTTACATCACCGTCTGCTTTTGAGCCTTTGACTAATATTTGGCGTTTGTTGAACTTGTCCTGGCTGCTGATCTGATGCCATGATCTGAGTTCATGTTATACATGAAATAATCTGGATTTTTTTATTATAGATCCATGTGTTTGGTCAGCGGGCCATGGTAACTTCAACAAATTCATCTCATTTCAAACCTTTCTTAACTAACAATTACATTTTACACTTTTTTTACATATTAATGCTAGTGAGACAAAAACTATGACATTAGACAAGGTACATCACAAACATAAAAGGTGATCTAGTCGCTACATATAACAATAATACAGAAACGGAGTATGAATATTACATAATAGTACTCTGAACAAATAGAGACAGGGAGGTTTTTGGCAGTGGCTGAAGTGGATTATTGTAGCACACTAAAGAAGTCCTGAAAGCTGCTCTCTTGAGCAGAACCGCAGAAGAAGCCTCTCACAGTTTTCTGCTCACTGCAGCAATGTTGTCAGCTCGTCTGCGAAATGATAAATAAAAGTGCTCGCTCTAATGAAGCAACAGGGTTCAATGTGATCCATCTGAAGAAACTTCACATGTTAGATTAGCATACTGATGTTACAGCTGCACAGTGCTGAGAGTCATTTATCAGTTTATGAAGTGATACTGATATAGTTCATAATAATATGAATTAAAAGCATTTGTCAACTTTTCAAATAGTAGTTATAGATGAAGAATTAGAGAGAATTAATTAAAATAGAATATAATGAAAAATGTAACTAGGTTAATGTTAATTTATAAATATACTTTTACCATACATTGCCATTCAAAAGTTGTTTTTTGGAAAGACTTTTACGCTCTTCTGAACTTTCTATTCATCAGAGAATCCTGTAAAACAAATTAGCACGCTTTACCGAAAATTATTATGCAGATTTCGATATGTTTTTGAGCATCATGCATATTAGAATGATTTCTGAAGGATTATGTGACACTGAAGACTGAAGTAGACAGGAATTGTTTTATTAACGTATATATATATATTAAAATAGAAGTTATCTGAAATGATGATAATATTTCACAATGTTACTGTTTTTACTGTATTTTAATCAGATAAATGCAAAATATGAATGTTGTCTGTTGATTTATAGAATAAAACAATGTGCCTTCAAATGTGTATTTAGGAGTGAACGGAGAGAGGGACGTTTTCTGGCATGCACGTTCTTTTTGTGTATGTGTGGACCTGATCACATGAAACTGCCCGTACAGTGCTATAGCCTTGAGCTTGCTCTGACTGTCTCTCCGCAGAGCGTCTTTCACAGAAACGGACTCTCCTCAGGAGATCCCTGCCCAGTCAACTGCAGAGCAACCCAGCCGGACAGAGGGAAAGAGAGTCTTTAAGTAAGTGAACAACTGATGCTCTTATAGGAGGACTAAGAGGAAAGGCAGAGGAAAGAGACGTGAAAGGAGCTGTAGGTATTAGAGGAGGCAGGGCGTGGGAATTTTTTGGGAACAACTTGAAGGTCTTGAATGAGTTGAAGGGCATGAGTGAACAATGTGAGCTGTGATAAACATTTCATATGAGGAACCTGCTGCAATAACTGCAGTTATAGGAAAATATGTAAGTTATCACTTTTTAATGTCTCAAAAAATATTGAAATTGGAGTTTTAGTCTTCAGACTTTGTTAAATGCTGTTAACTTGCTGTAAATGTCTAAACTGAGGATTAGTCCATCTTGTTTTGAATAAGATCAGGTGCGTTTCTTGCTTTTGATCTTTCTTCTTTTACTCAAATATTCTTTGCTTGTATTTTTACTTTTTCAGAACAGATTTGCTTCCTTCAGCATATTCTTTGCCTGTTTTTGTTCTACTTTTCTTTCTGTTTGATTACCTGATTGTTTGCTCACTTCCTACTTGTTCTCTCTCTCTCTCTCTCTCTCTCTCTCTCTCTCTCTCTCTCTCTCTCTCTCTCTCTCTCTCTCTCTCTCTCTCTCTCCTCTCTCCTCCTCTCTCTCTCTCTCTCTCTCCTCTCTCATAATATTTGGCACATCTCCTAATCTCTCTCTCTCTCTCTCTCTCTCTCTCTCTACTTCTGTGGCGCCCAACATTCCTGCGCTTTGCTTCTCTCTCTCCTTTTACAGACAGCACCAGGCAGACAGTTTTTGGTGAGTAGCAGCAGTGTGGCCAAAGAATGTGGCTTTTGGAGGTGCTAGCACTTTAAATCATTGTGATGCTTAGTCATTTTGGGGAGACAAAGTCATAAGAATGGAGGGTTGGAGGAAACAACTGCTGGCTGGAAATTTGAGAATAAATTGGATCGATCCGTTAAATGCGCTAACGTGATAAGACTAATCCACACACACACACACACACACACACACACAACACACACACACACACACACACACACACACACACACACACACACACACACACACACACACACACACACACACACACACACACACAACACACACACCACAACACACACACACACACACAAAAATATTTAATACAATTATTTTTAAGGTTTAAGTTTGTTATTCTCCTCAGATGTTTATTATTTTTGATATTTCAGAAAGAACATTGGTGCAGGATAAAAAAAATAATACTTTTTTATTGTCATGTTCTTTCCTGTCTGACTCCCCAACCCCCTCATTGTCATTCTTTATTCTCTGTCTTATCTTGGGAAAAGTAAAGTTCTTCTTTTATCTAAAGTTGTTACTCAAAGATGACTATCTCTTGTTTTTGTGGGCTGCAATCATATCTCCATATTCATGGAAAAATTTGCTATTGTTGGAATTGTCAGAAAATTATTTTTTCTTTTAAAAGCTCAAATGATTAAAAAGTAGTAACCGTTTGTAAAGGATAAAAAAAAATATTTCTTAAAGGAAAAACACTTACATTTCTAAACCAGATGTGGTGGAATGTGCAGTTTCTTCTTAAGGCATTTTCTATATATTGAATGAGACTGCTGTGAAGCTAACAGGAATTGATATGGACATTGTGTGTAAACTGAAGTGTTTCTCTTCAGTCCAGAGAGTGTGAATAGAGACTTGCCGGTTCTGAGGAATTTAGAGTAAGTATACTGCCGCTCTACGTTTACAGGCTCTCTTTCTGCATATATCATCAGCATGCGGCCAGGTGTTTGGGGACTAATTCAGCTGCTATGCTCAGAAACTGAGGCTGTGTGAGTTTGTGTGCTGTATGTGAATGTTAACCTTTAATTTGTCTTTTTAAATTCATGTGGTGTCATTCTTGTTCATTCAAGTTTGTCACCATAATAGAATCCTTAATACTACAAGTTTCAATGCTGTGGAATTGGGTTTAAAAATCATATTCTTATACAATTTTTAAGACAAACAAAAAGATTTCAAAAGATTTAATGATGAGTGTCATTCTTTTACACATGCCTCTGTGTAACTGAGCTTTTACCACAACTCTTCTGATGGATCACTGTGGGGAGAGTTATAATGCTTGACTCTAATTTAATCAAACCTGATCATCGGCTTTGTGGTAATTGAAACAAGAACGAATCATGTGGTGTTTTCTACATTATCTACACGGAAATATAGTGGTGGCTTGTGGTTTTGGGGTTGTAAGGGCCAAGTGGCTTTAGTGGTGGTGGTCTTTGTCAGACACTGTACAGTGTTTTTGTGGTGGGAATAGATTTGTAAAATGTATGTATTTATTATGCAACATTGCCTTTCAGTGTCTTTTGTTTTTGTGTAATTCAAAATGTTTGATCTATTGTCTCTCTGAAATATAACTGCACATTATCAGGAAAGTGTGTATTAACCTTTGAAATAATCTCTTTTTTTGTTGCTGTTTATTGTACTAAATGGAAGAAAAATGTGGACAAACCAAAAGGGGTTCAGTCCATAAGGCTTATATTTAGTGCATGTCTACTATATAACTTCAGAATCAGAACATTTATTGCATTTACAGCTCATTTAATGAGTGCTTCTTCTCCGATGCCTTTATAGAGACACGTTCTTGCGTTCTCTGGCTGTGTCCCAGTGGGAGAAGAAAAAGAAGTCATTTGGCGTACATGAGAATCCATCTCTAAGGGAGAGTGTAGCGTCTACAGAAGCAGAGACGTCTACTGAAGCCGAGCAGCCGGTCTCCAGCTCGGACACCACAGGTGCTGATTCCTTACATTGTCTCATAATAATGTTATTTTCAAATATGTATCCTGATTTCTTTCTTTTGAACCTGCTGTATTCTATCCCTCCACTTCTCTTTTTGTCCTGTTGTTACGCTCCTTCTCTTCCTCGGCTTGTCTTTCGTCAAGGTTCCAGTCATTATTCAACGTCTTAATCTCTCTGCTTTCCGCCTGATCAGTGAAGCTTTACTAAACCTGAATGCATATGAGTGTGTGTGAGAGTATTTGTGGTCATTTATTAGTCTGTTTGCTTGTGTGAACTGTTTCTCGAGCTTGTCTACACTCTGTATGTCAACTCCTCGAGGTTTTTGCACATACTGTTAATTGCCAAGTCTGGAATGTGCTCTGATTGGTCTAGAGCAAGTTTGCCATGATTATGTAATGTGTCCTGCTGAGATGCATAGCTTTTTAACAGCGTTCCAGCTGTGATGGTTTGACTGCTTATTGAAACTGCACACTTTTAATTACAGCTTTTGTCATCTGGTTTGTGTCAAAGTACACTCCTTTAAAGGGATGGTTCACCCAAAAATGAAAATTGTCATCATGTACTCACCCTTATGTTGTTTTAAACATGTATGACTTCCTTCCTTCCGTGGAACACAAAATATGTTCTGAAGAATGTTGTAGTGGTCATTGGCTTCCATTTATATGGACAAAAACACTGAAACGTTTCTCAAAATCTGTTCTTTTGTGTTCCACAGAAAAAAGTCATACAGGTTTGGTTTATTTGTGACAGTTTTTTTTTCTTTCAATATGTGTATGTGTGTGTGTCTTGCAGGATATATTAGTGGTCAGGAGTCTCAGGGGGTAAACTTGACCAGGCACACCCTGGAGCAGCAAGAGGACACAACGACAGCCCACAATGAAGCAGGCAAGAGATTTATTCCCACCACCCATCTACAGTACATCTCTGTCGGCCTAAGAGATGAACTTGGAGTTAATCATCAACATCCCAGGAGTCACTCTTAAACATGAGCTCAGTTGTATTTTCAAGCAACTAACTACTGCAGAAATAGCTTTTTGAGCTACATTGTGTACAATTAATTTAACTTTTTTCCTCCACTTGGCATTTATTGACCCGTAGATTTCTTTAACTAGCTTCCTGCTCAATAAAATTCTCACACACAGAGCAATAGTCAGGCTATTACTTCTGTGTGAGGGCTTCTTTGGAAAGTCAAGAGCTTCATTTCAAACAAAAATTTGAGAGCGATTCCCATCTCTTCCTCTAGTGGCCGTGATCCAAATAAGACAGCCACTAACGGGCCTTTCGTCCAGGGAGAGTAAATTAGCTGAAGCAGAGGGCAGATATAAACTATTTAGATTTCGAGATGGGAATCTCCCCTGACCAGTTTCCGTATTGCTTACTGAGGATTTAGGCAGTTAGCACTGATGGTTACAGTGCTGTTAGAGCTGAGAAGAGTAACTGCTGTTAGTGTGCACTGGGTTACTGAAGCAGAGGATGGTAGCGTGTGGGAACAACATGATCTGTGCTTGCACTGGGCATTTTGAAGGTAGTTTGTCTCTTTAGCATGCTGCTATTGTACTTCATACTGTATATCGATCTGGAATGAAGATTACTGCTTGATTTTAAATCCTAAATTCCTAAATTGATTTTAAATTCTAATGTGAAGTGTTATATCTATCTATCTATCTATATATATATATATATATAATTATCAGGAAAAATTCACAATCTTTTCCCCCCCCAAAAACGATGCATTTAGTTTGCAAAACTCACGAGACTCTTAATGGATATATATATCTATCATAAAAAAATATTTTTTTATATTGGCCAGTAAGCTATATTGTGCATTGCTAATATTTCCCTTCAGCGCTGATTGATTTGTTCATGTTCTTCTAGAGGGTGGTTTGCAGCGTCAGGGCAGTACAGCGGAACAGCACAGCACCCTCTCTAATGACAGGAAGTTCATGTTGGACATGCTCTACTCCAAAAACAACATCTCCTCTGGAGATCTAAAAGGTCCAAGTCTGGAAAGCGCACTTGAGGATCATGGGATCACCAGTATGGCTGGACGGCTCTCCAGACTGCAGTCGTGCTCTTCTCAGCCCACAGAGGACACGTCCAGACAGGCAGAGCTGGAGAGCCTCGGAGGCACCGCTCAGGCCGCTCGCGCCAGGCTAGCAAAGGAACAAATGCTCAAGAAGCTGCATCCACAGTACAGTATCGAAGCAGAGACTCATTCACAGAGTTTGGAGAAGACGATGATGACACCATTGTCCAGGGGTAATCAGGATGCCTGGGATAAGCTGCGGCCCAGTTCCAGACCTTTGCGGATTAAAGATCTTGACTTCTCTGATCTGATGGAGGAGGAGGATATCGATGTGCTGGATATAGACACTTTTGACACCGCTTTGCCTAATGGAGTACTGCCACCCCCTCCTCCAGTGCCAGGACAGGGTTCTGCCCCCCCACCACCACCTCCTCCCCCTCTTCCTCCTGGATGTAGTACTCTGGCTCCACCTCCTCCTCCCCCTCCTCCTCCTGGAGGTTTGAGTGTGCCGCCTCCTCCTCCTCCTCCAGGACTCTTTCCTCCATCCCCGTCTCAGGGGATTGATACGGCTTTTCTAAAGAAACGGAAAACGGTCAAGCTGTTTTGGAAGGAGCTTAAGCAGCCCGACAGCCCCAGGAAGTGCAAGTTTGGACGGGGCACAGTGTGGGCTTCGCTTGATAAGGTTGCAGTTGATACAGCTAAGCTGGAGCACCTGTTTGAGTCCAAGGGCAAGGAACTTCCAGTAGCAAAGGTGCGATGGGCGAACCCGTTTAATTTTTTGAGATTTTGTTTTAATCATTTATTTCCTTTTAAAAAAAAAAAAATATACAGATTGTAATCTTATACAGCAAAGGTACTGTATACAGTCTTATGGATCTTACACATACAGATCAAGAAATACAAATCGAGCATATGTGACTTGAAAAACTGGCAAACCTGTTTATGAATAAACCATTTTCGGGTTTACTCAAAAATAGCAATTTCTTAATGTACTAAAGCTATTTAAACTCTTTTAAATTAATTATTAAAGCTGTTGTATTACCCAGAGATCAATGGTTACCATTGAATGTATAGATGAGTTAATGTTACAGCTTTAGTCTTTTTTTACAGTCTGTGAGCGCATGCTATAAATGATTTAGGTTTGTTTCTGTTTTTTTTTTATTATTATTTTTTTATATACCTTTATTTAACCAGGGGAGAAAATCACATTGAGATAGGTATCTCATTTACAAGTGAGGGCTCACTTGTAAATGAGATGCCTATCTCAATGTGATTTTCTCCCCTGGTTAAATAAAGGTATATAAAAAAATAAAAATAATAATAATAAAAAAACAGAAACAAACCTAAATCATTTATAGCATGCGCTATAAATGTATACCAGGCAAAGGTAGCAGCACCCAGTAAACATAATAAAAAATAAAAAACAGACAAAGTATGATTAAATGCATAAAACTATAGTCACAACACACACACACACACACACACACACACACACACACACACACACACACACACACACACACACACACACACACACACACACACACACACCACACAGCACACAGACACACACAGTCACACACACGCAAATAAAACAAAAGCAAAAGTTAAGAACAAGTGCAGACAGTTTGGAATGTTTGATTAAGATATAACTTAAACTTATTGATTGAGATAAATACAGTACGCTTCAATGATCTTTGAATCTCATTCCAAGCAACTGTAAATTGCATTTATTTCTCCATTACATACAGAAATGTGCTGAAGCCAAGAAAGCAGCAATTTCAGTGCTTGATCCTAAGAGAAGCAATGCCATCAACATCGGCATGACTGTTTTGCCTGCTGTACATGTCATCAAGAGTGCCATCCTCACCTTTGATGAGTTCGCCATCAGTAAAGAGGGCATTGAGGTAATGTAGCACTAGCATCCAACAGGGGGCAGTAGTAGCTCACGCATTTTACATTCCTTTTTTTCTGTGTTGAGAATAAATATCAGTAAGACTTTTTGTACATTTTCTTTTTCCCTCTGCCTGTAGAAAATCCTGACCATGACTCCGACAGATGAAGAGAAACAGAAGATTCAGGAGGCACAGCTGGCCAACCCTGACGTACCGCTGGGTACAGCAGAGCAGTTCCTGCTCACTCTGTCCTCCATCAGTGGCCTTTCAGCCAGATTACAGCTTTGGGCCTTTAAACTGAACTATGAGACCCTGGAGAAGGTCAGAACTTTTTCCTAATTTTATACTCAATTTTTTATTAAGAATGAAAATCCTGTTTGCTCCAATAGCTTGATCATAATAAAATGATTATTCAGCTAAGCAGTTACTACTGTATCTAGACTAGCATTAATCTAGGTTTTTATCACACCATGCATAGGTGATCATGTGGTAAAACTTTTGAGTCTGTAAGATTTATTTATTTTTAACGGTAAGTTCATACTCACCAAGACTATATTTATTTGAACACAAATAAGTACAAACATTAATGTTGTGAAATGATTAAAATTTAAAAGAACCATTTTCTATTTACATACATTTTAAAATGTAATTCATTCATGTGATGCAAAGCTGAATTTTCAGCATCATTACTCCAGTCTTTTGTGTCACATGATCCTTAGAATTCATTATAATATGCTGATTTGCTCCAGAAAACTGATTTGTTGAAAACTGCTTAATATTTTTGTGAAAATCTGCAGGATTCTTTGTTGAATATAAAGTTCAAAAGAACAGCATTTATTTGTAACATTATAAAACTATCACTTTTTTAATCAAATGAATGCATTTTTGCTGTCTTTAAAAAATAATCTTACTGACCCCAAACTTTCAAAGGAAGTATATATTTGTGAGCATATATATATATATATATATGATAGTTCCTACTTTAAAGTCTGATTGGACGAGCTGCATTTGAAGCACATCAAACACATTTGATGTTGCGTTGCTTGGTAATATTATTAGTTGAAGCATTGTTTATACCTATTATTATGATTAATAAATGTAACTATCTATAGAACACTCTTTTGTCATATTGCTGGTATGACCATGTTGAGATTCTATTTATTGTTTTGACTTTCTTGATCCAATTTCAGACTTATTCACAGTCCTGTTTCAGTATTGCATTCTGACAGGTTGTTAAAAGAAACATTGGAATTTAGAAATTCAGGCTTTTCAGTTATGTTAACCTTGATTGGTAATGAATGCAGTGTGTTACCAATGAGACATTCATTTCCAAACATTCTTTCTCAGTCTGTCTCTTCTATCCCTCACACATGAATGTTGCAGGAGATTGCAGAGCCTCTTTTCGACCTTAAACTGGGTATGGAACAACTTGCCAAGAACAAAACCTTCAAGCATATCCTCGCTACACTACTGGCCATTGGCAACTTCCTCAATAGCTCCCATGTAAGTGGTCCATCTCCTCCGCAGTTCTAGGAGCAGAGTTACATTTAAAGCACCTGTACTAAGGGCAGGTGAACTGGTCTGAAGCTTGATGGTCACATGTGATTAGTCAGACCAGCCCTGTGATGATGACTTATCTCCCACAGGCAACAGCAAAGGATTAAGATATGATTAAGACCCTGCATGACACATTTTCTATGCTGTAGTATGTGATGATGACCTCTTGAACTCTACAAAACATATATGTACAGTATAGTATTTAGGCTATACAACCATGCGTAGAACCAGGGCAGTCAAAATATAATTTATTTTTTACGGAATAGTTTACCCTCAATTTTGAAACTTCTTTCATCAATTCAGACTCCTTTTTAAAGGTACCATGAAATCAAAATGGACATCTTATTTTTTTTAATGGAATATTGCAGTATATATTTTAAATGATGTATCGGTGCACATCATTATTTGTATATATTTTTTAATTCATGTACCCTCATAATCTTTTAAAAAAAACATCCCCCTCCCATTTGCAGCAACATTTGTTCTCTGATGAAGTTTACTGGTGTGAGAGCGGGACAACCTGTCACTCACATGAGATCACAGCAAACCACAACGATCCAATCAATTCCCGATGGACAAAATCAAGTCCAGCTTTGCATTTTTTTTTTCTCGTTCAATGAGCTGTTTCACTTGGATATACATCCAAGTATAGAAATAAGAAAAAGTGGTATGCTACACTAAGAATAAAAGGCTTTCTGAACATCTCACATAATTGAAAATGTGGGAACACTTTTCTTTCGTGAATCATTCATAAAATGTCATCGGTTTTAATGAGGCTCTTTACAGCACTACTTCTCTTCTTTATCTTGATGTCTGTTACATGTTCAAAACAAATCTTGACAGTTAGAAGTTAATAACTGTTCAGAACATGATGTCCTTTAATTTGTGCCACTCTATTTAATGAGTAGCCATCTTAATATGTTTTACCTCACAAATTGCCAGCAAAGCCAATGTACTAGTTCACTGAACATCACATGACTTTAATAGCACTTCTCATCTCTCTTGCAGGCTAAGGGCTTTGAGCTCAGTTATTTAGAGAAGGTAACTGAGGTAAAGGACACAGTACACAGGCAGTCTCTGCTTCATCATACTTGCAATTTTGTGGTGGAAAATTACCCAGATACGACAGACCTTTACTCAGAGATCCCTGCTATTACACGCTCTGCTAAAGTATGTGCCTCAGACAATTCTTTATATGCATTTTTTATGTGATTTCTTTGTCCTGTTTGTTTTCCATCTTCATTACATTAATATACATTATATTATTAATGTGTACTTCCCCTTTTAAAGGTGCCCTAGAATGTGAAATTGAATTTATGTTGGCATAGTTAAATAACAAGAGTTCAGTACATGGACATGATGACATACAGTGAGTCTCAAACACCATTGTTTTCTCCTTCTTATTTAAAGCAACACTATGCAGGATTTCCGTTTTTGTCAAACAGTGACCCCTAGAGGGGGAGTGGGATACTTGTACTGTCGTAAATATCACGCACGCAGAGATGTCTCTGCACTCACGGCCTGATCCCCTCCCCCTGTACACCGGTACCTGTTCAGTAGGATGAAAGCTGTAACGAGTGGAAATAATGTGTGGCCCCTTTAAGAGCTGTGCGCGCCCTGTTGAACTGTCGGCAGTCTGTATTGTATGTCAGGGGCGATTCTAGGATTTTATAAATGGGGGGCACAGGGGGGACCAAGAACCAGTTAGGGGGGGCCCATGGGAAATCAGCTAGAAAATTCAACTAGAAATAAATACTTGTTTAGAAAATATTAAACGCGATTTAAAAAATCTTTGCAATGTCCATGTGCCCTATTAAATGTGGTACTGAACAAGAGCCTGAAAATTATTTTGTATTTTACATGTGTTGGACCACACAGTTTTGTTCTTATAAATAAATTCGGGTTCGGGGGCATGCTCCCCTGCAAGAAAATTTTGTACATTTTAAGGTTAAATGCATCAATCTGGTGCACTTTGAGAACTCAAAATTAAGAGCTTCAACCGGCTTCAACCCATGAACTGTGCACATTGAACAAAGGAAAAGCATTGACTTGTACCTGGACATTAAAGAGGGCTCAAACATCTTTTTAGTTATGATATATAGAGTCTCAGTCTACATTACATCGTCACTGGCGTTTTAGGATGCCTAACAATTATTATAATAATGTAATAATGATTTATATAATTATTCCTATTACGTAAAATCCATATCGCCAATAAATGTAAATGGAAATGAATATTTCAAAAGTATATTTTACTTACACTATTCTTAGAACACTACTTACACTACCATGCCGATCGCGTGAACAAAGAGCGCACTTTTCTTTAAATCATGCAGCACAAACAGAATGCATAGGCTACTTAATTACAGTCTTGTGCTGTTTTATAAAGGCACAAAGCCATATCACGGTTTTTATTTTAGTTCGTTGGCAAAATATAACGCTAGAGACCTTTATGGTAGGCTATACATTTTACATCTGTGTTGGGAAAAGGGAGAAGAGAGAGTTCGGTAAAACGCTGATTCGAACTCGGGTCGAACGCATCATCAAAAGCTGCTTTCAAGCACCCACGCCCTCGCCCTACGCCACTGTAGATATTTAATACCGTGAGTCTTTAAAACAACAGATAAAGTAAACTTTTAGAAGTGTATAAAAATAGATTTTCTAGGTCGTGTGCGCTGCCGCGGAATAACACTGACAAGTCATCTCTATTCAGTCTGCCGAAGTTACGTTAGCTGATCTAACGTTACTGGCTTGATCAGTCACACATGAAAGTAATCAGACTAACATACGGTGCGATATTTCAAAATATATATGTAATTGAGTGTGTATGTACCATAAACAATGACGTGTCGAGGTATCTCTCTCTCTCCAACTGTTTGAAAAACCCGGACCTGTGATTCCGCTTTGCGACTCGCAAATCAAGCAGTGATTGACAGCGCTCTGATCCAATGGCGTTGGGCATTGTCATGTTAACAGTAAATCTAGCCCAATGATGTTGGGGGGGCACCAGGGGGGGCCAATCATATTCCAGGGGGCAGTGCACCCCGTGCCCCTTTAGACACCCCTGTTGGTACGAACATACAACACCACATTATACTGCGCGGTATTTGTTGATGCTCATTTAGCAGATTTCTTGCGTAAAGCAATTCGTTACATCGCAACTATTCACGAATATTTACAAGACTCAAAGCTTTCGGTCAGTAAAAATTACTAGTTCACTTAAATCTCGTTTTGAAACCCTTTTCATACTTCCCCACGGCGGCCAGGCATAAGAATAAGCGTGCTACCCTCCAGGGATCATTAAAAATATATATTTTAGATGACTTAAACAATGACAATAAATGAATGAATGAATATGACTGAATGAATGAATATTCAAAAGGAATTCTGATTCATAATCAATATACCTGCCTACAATGCTGCTGTGTTCACGTTTAAGTCATCCGCATTATCTACACCCGCGCATGCATAGACAGTTCGTAGCGCGAACTGCGCATAGGTCACGGTAAATACGGTTTATAGTGGAAGAAAACTGCCGCAGGAACTTAACTTGTGTGTAAGTAAGCAGTTTGAATATAAATATAAACATAGCTAGTTTGAAACTCTTGTTAGCCCAACAAACAGATGATGCTCGTGACTTAACAAATTTTTTTGTTTATAATTGAATAAATTTTCTTTTTACCATTCTTTTTACATTTAATATAGTCACTTTAGCAGAACGCTTTATCCAAAGCGGACTTAACAAATGAGGATAAAAAACCAACGAGTCATCGTGTAAAAGGCAAAAAACAACGCAAGCAAAAGTGCTCAAAGTACAAAGTTCACACATAGCTCGGAGTAGTAAAAGCCAAGCAAGGGAGGATTTAAGGGAAGGGGAAGGTTTTTTTTTTTTTTTAATTTTTTTTTTTATGTTAAGTGCTCCCTGAATAGATGAGTTTTCAGTTGTCTTTTGAATGCTGTCAGGGATTCTGCATTCCGAATGAGGCTGGGCAGATCATTCCACCAGCATGGAACTGTGAATGAGAAAGTTCTGGAGAGTGATTTTGTGGCTCGCTGTGATGGTACCACGAGCCGCCGCTCATTGACCGATCGTAGGCTTCTGGTAGGGATGTAGACTTGTAATAGCGAGTGAAAGTAGGAGGGAGCTGAACCTGTGGTCAATCTGTAAGCAAGCGTCAACACCTTGAACTTAATGCGAGCAGCGAGTGGTAGCCAGTGCAGAGAGATGAACTGAGGAGTGACGTGGGCCCTTTTGGGCTCGTTGAAGACAAGACGAGCTGCAGCATTCTGGATCATTTGTAGAGGTTTAGTTGCACATGATGGAAGTCCAGCAATAAGAGCATTGCAGTAATCAAGCCTAGAAATGACCAGGGCCTGGACGAGAAGTTGTGTTGCATGCTCAGTTAGAAAAGGCCCGATTTTCCTGATGTTGTGCATAGCAAACCTGCATGATCGAGCGGTCTTTGTAATGTGGTCGGTGAAGGTCAGCTGATCATCAAAGATTACTCCAAGATTTCTGACTGACCTTGATGGGGTGATTGAGGAAGAGTCTAGCTGGATAGTGAAGTCGTGTTGTAGAGACGGATTGGCAGGGAGGACGAGAAGCTCAGTCTTTGCCAGGTTGAGCTGCAGGTGATGTTCCTTCATCCATGCCGAGATGTCCGCCAGACAGCTTGAGATCCGTGCCGTTACTGTGGGATCATCTGGTTGAAATGAGAGGTAGAGCTGGGTGTCATCAGCATAGCAATGGTAAGAGAAACCATGTGCCTGTATTATGGGTCCCAGTGATGTGGTGTAGATAGAGAAGAGGAGCGGTCCAAGAACTGAACCCTGAGGAACCCCTGTGGTCAGTTGATGTGCTTTGGATACCTCGCCTCTCCATGTGACCCTGAAGGACCTACCTGTGAGATAGGACTCAAACCAGTGGAGGGCAGTTCCAGTGATGCCCAGTGATGAGAGGGCGGACAAGAGGATTTGATGATTCACAGTGTCGAAGGCAGCAGACAGGTCCAGGAGAATGAGAACTGATGATTTGGAAGCAGCTTTTGCGATCCGCAGGGCTTCTGTGACCGACAGTAATGCAGTCTCGGTAGAATGTCCTTTCTTGAAGCCAGATTGGTTGACATCCAGCTGGCTGTTCAGAGACAGGAAGGATGATACTTGGTTAAAAGCAACTCGTTCAAGTATTTTCGCAATGAATGGTAGGAGAGAGACAGGTCTGTAATTCTCTAGAAGTGATGTGTTTGATGTTGGTTTTTTAAGCAGTGGAGTTACCCGAGCCTGCTTAAATGCTGTAGGGAAAATGCCAGTGTGGAGGGATGAGTTTATAATGTGTGTAAGAGCTGGTAGAAGTGTGGGAGAGATGGCTTGTAGAAGGTGTGAGGGGATGGGATCAAGAGGGCAGGTGGTAGGATGACTGGAGAGGAGAAGTTTGGATACTTCTTCCTCGGTTAGTGGAGAGAAGGAGGAGAGAAGGTTATTGGCTGTGGGAGAGGTTAGTCTGGGTTCCTGTGTGTGTGAATCTGAAAACTGACTGCTGATAGTTGTAGTTTTGTCAGTGAAGAAGTTAGAAAAATCATCAGCAGTTAGTGAGGAGGTGGGTGGTGGTGGAGGTGGACAGAGGAGAGAGTTGAATGTCTTGAACAGTGTTCGTGTGTTAGAGGCACTGTTGATCTTGTTGTGGAAATATGAAGATTTTGCGGTGTGAACATCAACAGAAAAGGCAGAGAGCAGAGATTGATACCTACTGAGGTCAGATTTTTATTTTATATGTTTTGAGACAGTTTGTTTTAAGAAGTTTTAAAGAGTTAGTAAAAGAGTAAAGTAAAAGTTACAACTTTTTTATTTAAGTAGGCATCTATTTTTATTAAATATTTATTATGTATTAATACATAACCTCACTGTATTAATTTATAATGTATCATAATTGCGTGGCATTTGTGTCAATAATCGTCAAGCACAGGTGACTCCGCGTAGTGGAAGGGGGCCCCCAAATCAAATTCTGCTTAGGGCCCCCAAAAGACTCGGGCCGGCACTGCTTCCCACAGAAAAGAAATGTCAAGGCGTGGTTGATGTTTATCTATAATCGGATACCACAAAAGTTTAATTTGAAGTTGTTAGTTTGCTCTGCCCATTTCACCACAGTCTTATTTTCTAACCTGGGACAATATCAAGCTTCTCTCAGTGAATAAATTATATACAGAAAGCGAACAAAGAACAATCTTTCCACACAGCGTGAGTTTATCTGACACTTGCCAAACTCGTTATGAAATCAATGATGCATGTTACACTGCACAGCGAAGCTCTTACTGTATGTACATCATCGTGTTTGCATTGGTGAAAGCATTAGAGAGAGTGCAGAAACTGCTTTGTAATAAGATCTTCAGTCTCCCGATCAACAGACTGTCATCTGCTCAATGCTCATCACAGCAATATTTTATGTGATGGAAATAGATTTAAATACTTTAAAAACATCTCACGATTCGTTAATCTCGATAGCTGTAATAGTAAAAACGTTTAATAGCTGTAGTAAAAGTATTCGAGAGAGTTTCACATGTAATATGTAGCTATTTCATATGCAAGCATGTCAGCCAATCACAGAAGTGGGCGGTTACACTGAATCCCACAGCAGACACGCCCCTTCAAACAGAGTGTTCAAATCAGAGACTAAAATCAGGCTAGGAAAATGCCTTTTATTTCTAAATTATGACTATTTTTGATCTAAAAAACATACTAACACTATAAGGGCAACCCAGGAAACATTATAAAATAATAAAATAACCCCATTCTAGGGCACCTTTAAGCTTCTATAGTAGTTTTTTCTTGTAAAGGTTTTATTTCTATGCACATGAGTTGTTGTTTTTTTTTTCATTGAAGGTGGCTATCCAAAAAAACCCTTTAGCATTCATTGTCATCATTTATCAGTCCCTCCTTTCCTTTCCCACAGGTAGAGTTTGAGCAGTTGTCTGAAAACCTGATTCAGTTGGAAAGAAAATGCAAAGCCTCCTGGGACAACCTGAAAGTAGTGGCCAAACATGAAACGAAACCTAACTTGAAAAACAAAATGACAGAATTCCTGAAAGACTGTACTGAAAGGATCATCATCCTAAAAGTAGTGCACAGACGCATTATTAACAGGTAACACATTATTAACAGGTAACACACACACACACACACACACACCACACACACACACACACACACACACACACACACACACACACACACACACACACACACACACACACCACACACACACACACACACACACACACACACACACACAAAACTACTGTAATCCATTTTAACATGTTAAACAAAAAGATTCCAAATACATTTGAATGCTTCCCTGTAAGTTGATAAACTTGAATGATGACTCTGCCTTACTTTTTAATTAGGAAGTTGAGCATACAATATAATAAGTTTTACTCCCACAGGTTTCATTCCTTTCTGCTATACTTGGGCCAGCCCTCACACTCAGTGCGGGACACTAAAGTAACTCAGTTCTGTAAGATCATCAGTGAGTT
Organism: Chrosomus eos; assembly: GCA_036326025.1. Taxonomy (NCBI): domain Eukaryota; kingdom Metazoa; phylum Chordata; class Actinopteri; order Cypriniformes; family Leuciscidae; genus Chrosomus; species Chrosomus eos. The sequence continues at coordinate 23,863,166 of CM070818.1, forward strand.
TGCCCTGGAGTACCGCACCACTCAAGAGAGAGTCCTCACCCAGAAACGCAAACGTGCTGTCCACCGGGAGCGCACCAAAACCCGGGGCAAGATGATCACAGAGGTGTGGAATGACAGCTCTTGAGAAGAATCATACATTTAAAGCATACTTTGCCTACAGATATCCCTTTGATTATTTTCTACTACTCCTATTCCATCATGTATAAAGTTTAAACTGTGCGGTCGTATGTTTAAACATACCTTGCAGAATCTGTAAAATGTTTGCTAGGATCATAAAAATATTGTTGTTTTTTAATTTTATTTAGTACTGCCCTGACTTGGCTATTTTATATATCGGATGTTTACATTATCCTTGTTCTGCATGTCGTGTTTTTATGGGATAGTTGTTCATGATTCCCCCTGAGATTCCCCATTGATCTTCAGAAAAATATTCCCCCGTCCTGCACATTCTTTGGTTTTCCAGCATCTTCTGCATAGTTGAACCCTTTCCAGTAGTGACTATGATTTCAAGATCCATCTTTTCATATTGAGGACAGTTGAGGGACTGTACATAACTATTACACAAGGTGCAAACATTCACCAATGCTTAAAGAGGAAACACGATGCATTAAGAGCAGAGAGGTTGTTAACTTTTTCTAAAACACAATGATCAGGGAAAATTGTACTTGCATGTTTCCCAGAAGACAAACTAAGTACCTTATATATATTTTAAATGTCATTATTAAATGAAAATATATGATATAAAAAAAAAAGAATCATCCTTTCACTGGATGGAATTTTTCTTTCTTTCTAGAAATCCCAAGACCCAGACAAAATGGTGGTTCACCTCCAAACACTCAGCAGTTTTAAGTATAAAGCATTTAGCCTGCCCATCTCGACACAGGGCCATGGACAGTTTTCTCAGTTGTCCTCCCTCTTACGACGGCCCTTATCGACATTATGCCACAAATGTTGTCAATAGAGCTTAACTGTTATTGAACCCAGATCATGGCTATTTCATGGCCCTGTCCACAACCCCACTGTAACACCGTCAGTCGTCAAGTAAATTGAGACAAACCATTACCAGTAACTAATTATACTGTCTGAATCTTTTCACAGACAGAGAAGTTTTCTGGAGCAGTTCCACAGCTGTCTCTGGAGGACAGCCTATCCCCAGTTTCTTCAACAATAGAATCAGAGCCAGCCCAAGAGGAGCATGAGAACATGAAAAACCTGCTAATCACCAACGACGACAACAGCAATCTGCGCAGGAGCCGTGCTGTACGAAGTAAGAGACCACAACGTAGCATATCCAGGAAATAAGTTAGTTAGCTGTTTAGACCAGTGACAGTCCTGTTTTTGCCCACAACCTTCCTATGAAATTTAGCTCCATCCCTCCTCCAACACAACTTTAGAAACGTTCATTAGCTGATCTCCAGAAGCACAACTGAGGACTCACTGAGTTTCAATCACAATTAGTTTAGTTGCCCAACACAGATGATGCTCGGTGACTTAACAAATTTTTTTTGTTTATAATTGAAATAAATTTTCTTTTTTACCACTGCAATGATTTGTGAAGTCCAGCCCAGACTAAAGGACAATTTGGTTTAATGAATTAATTTGTTGTTATAATTATTATTTATTAATTATTTTCTATTTATTTATTTGGGGGTCCTTTTATAGAGATTCTTACTACTGGTGGTGACACTCTTCCAATTTCACCAACCCTTCAGTGGAGTGATGAAGGTATAGAGTTTGGAGCATGGATGTGTGCAAAGATAAAGCACTTGTGCAGCTTTCAATATATGATAAAGCTTTTGTAATTAATGAAAGCATTAAGGTTGGGTCATTTGATCTCACAGAGGGGCCTTATGACTCTGACTGCTCTCCTACTTCACCAGTAGAGAGCCAATCAGCACAGGAGGATGATGATGATGGTGAAGGTAGAGCTACCGCACAGGCTGCATGGAGTGGGATAGCTCAACTAACAGATTTATTATGGACTAAATAGTAAATAATGATGTCTTTTTGAAGTGATTGTAGAGAGCTAACTGTCAAGACAGACATAAGAAACCTGGACGAATAAGCCATGGATTCCAACTTCACACCCAACTTTGTATTTGCCTGAAAACTTTTAACAAATGATTGATTTTCATCAGCTTGCCAAGAAGTAGTACCACTGCCTCACTAATTTTAACGCTTTCCTTGAAGGATCTCGGACCTGTTTCTATTGTAATTAAGCAAAGATTTGATTGATCTGTTGTACTATTTCTCCACAGGTTTAGGCAGGCTTAGTGCACCCATGTCTGTAGCCAAAGACGACAGCGCCAGCTCACAGGATGATGCCACAGATGAGATCATGGATCGTCTGTTTAAGTCTGTCACCCAGAATCCCACAGAGAGGGCGTCTAGTCCAAAAACACGGAAACGTTCGCGGCTTAACCGAAAGTCATGTGAGTACATTTTGACTGTCAACGCATTTTTTATTTGTTTGTTTTTTTACCACTGAACTTCATAACCAGTTCTGAAGGTTGTTTTAGCCCAAAACCTGGGGATGAGATTAAGGATTTAGTCACTGTTTGCATTCAACACTATCTGTATCCAAAACACAATGTAATCTGGCTTTTACCAATGCTTGGCTTTCAAAAGCCCCTAAATCTCCCTGTCAGATCCATATCGTGCCACCTCTTTACTTCTGCTTGTACCGGATTGAACTGCTAGACATCTCAGAATTCGAACACCACAAAGAGCCTTTTGTAGGGCACATTCTTGCAACTATGCTTTTAAAAAAGGAGAGCGAAAGCACACAAACCTCCAAACCTGAAAAGCCTTTTAGGTTTATTTCTATTATTCTGAAGTGCTTTACGGTATGTCTTAATGTGCAGTCACATTTATAGCTGTTCAGCAAATTTTCACGTGCAAAATCCAGTAATTTCAGTAAAAATCCATCTGATCATTTTGCATAAAGGGCGAAAGATTTTTGCACGCCTAACTTCACAACGGTTTCAAGTGAATTTGCTATGTTGACCAAAAGAAAGTCGCTTGGTTTGAAAGTGACTTCTGTGTGAGCGGTGCTTCATACATAGCTACATTATTGACAATAGACAGTGGACCATTTTTTTCAAATTCGCTAATGTGTTCACACCTTCAGTTCCAGATCATTATTTCCAGTCTTTACACGTGTGCAAGTGGCATTATATGGATTGTCTGACATTGAGTTGCATGTTTTAAATCACAGTATAACATGATGTGCATTGTGTGTTTCAGTGCGGAGGACTCTAAAGAGTGGGCTAAGTGTGGATGTGGTGCAGGCCCTTGGCCTCGGCAGTCCTAACGGGAAGGTCTGAAGCTTTTGGCTGTGGAAAACTCTTGCAAGGCAGACATGAGGCCATGAGGAGAGCTGTATTCGTGATCGGAAAAACTGCAATAACAAAGGGATCTTCACTGAAGACAGTTTGTGGGATGCCTGCATCTAATTCTGTCTGCCAATCTGAACAATTCAGTGGATGAATCATGTGCTTCCAGTTGAAACAAACAGCTGCGTTACTGTACAAATACCTGAAGTTTGCGCGTGATATCCATTAGACATATTATGATTTGATTGGTACAAACTTTATTTGCATAGTATTAAATACCAGCCTACGTTTACTGATGAAGAATAAATGTAAATGTAAAGTGCTAAATATTTTTAGCAGATGGACATATATTATTTTGTATAGAGACGTTTGCATAGATTGAGAACAATTTATCAGTCAAAAACATGTATTTAAGGGTTTGAAAGGTTTTAAGTTAAAACTGCATTTTTTTAAAGACAATTTTTATACTTTTGCCATATCTGTTGTGATGGCTCGGCTCCAGGTTAGGATTGTGGAAGCCAGTAACTGAGAACAGTGCAATAGGGTAACTCAAACACACTGGTTTCCTGGGGCCATTAATGAAGCCGGACCCTGGATTAAACTGCACTGTTAGTAACGATTGGCCATTAACAACTCCTTAGTCGCCTAAGGACGAGGTTTAATTTGTGTCTGGAAAGCTGACCCATGTGCACATGGATAGTGTTCAACTGAATATCCTGACTATCAAGGAGATCTGATTAGAGGGGACATAAACTAGGTCACATTTGTTTATCTTTTATTTATCATAGCGCTTTCTTGATAGGTTTGTGGATTCTACAACACAGTCGTGTATTCTGCTGTATCACATTTCTGTCCTGATATTTATTAATGTGCTCATAGTCGAGAGAAAGGTGGTAGATTGTTTTCAACCATTTTCACACTTTCAGTTTTTGACGTGTTAGTTTCACCCTTTTAGTTATTCCATTGTTATGGTGTTATAAAATATGTGCATGGACCACTCTCTCTTGTTAAAGAGAAATGTTGCGTTAAAAAGCGAAATATTTTATCTAGCCGTTTATTACTGTTACAAGCACATTTTAAGGATTTTCTTGGTATTGCTGTTTTTGCACAGGGGTGTATGCTGTAAGAATTAAGAGTCACTATGAATCACTCTGTTGTTTTATGTATGACCTTTATTACCTGTCTGCATGAGTGCATGTGTTCTTCACTCTGAATGTATCACTATTAGCGTGTTCCCGACCCGTCACTACTCTCGACACCTGCACAAATAAAGTTTGTTTGCAAAGAAATTGCAAGTACAGTACTTCTAATGTTAGACATTGTATTCTGATTCAGAATTATTTTACAAAGGCATGTTGGCCTCGAAACCCAAGAGAGTGCTCTGTTTAAAATTAAAATAAATGTTTTATTAGATTTTTTCTCTTTTTTATTTGCTTAGTGCCATAGTCAACCCATCTAGGGCAGATGTTTTGATCTCCTGGGGGCGCATCTGTCAATTAAATTGACCACTTATTTTTAGTGATTATTAATTTAAATATACTGTTTGAATAACTAAATCGACTTGTCGATTATTTTTACATAATTAGCAATTTATATAATGTATGTCCTTTTTCATTTCATGGCACAAAAATAGGTTGATAACCCGAGGTTTGGCTGTGCACTGTCTGTTTTGATGAGGATGATGAGATACGGCTCTTTAATAAGAACCTCCTCGTGCACGGACGAATCACGTGTCCCTATACGCCAGCTGCACCTTCGCGAGTTACCGGCGAGTGGAGTGTGTGTTGATGTTGTAAACCGGTAACGGGGCGTCCCGTGTAGGGCTTACCATCGCAACAGGAGTGTATAAAAGACATGAAGATGACACGCCGTTGAACACGCCGAAAAGATGCGGTGCTTGAGTTTGCTTCTGTTCATAAAGGTGGCTAGTGATGCAGCGACTGACCTTTACGTGGCAGGAGCGTCACTCTCGCCAGAGCCGGGGGTAAGCGCCGCACCTGCCGTAACATCCCCCGTCGCCTCCCGCTATACTCCAGCCCGGGAAGAGTACGGGCATCCCGGGATTGCGCTCCCCCGGTCTGCGGAGGAGCCGTCGGAACCGGGCACAGAGGACGGAGAGTCGTCTCACCACCACGGAGGAGGGTACAAGATAGTGCAGTGGGAATGGAGCTACGTGCAGACACCTTACATTATAGCCAGCTGGCTTTTGGTGGCCAGTGTGGCAAAAATACGTAAGTTCTGTAATACAAGATGTACGTTTTCGCTTACTCAACGAGCATTGTCTTGGATGTAATATATAGTAGTGTTTAAAAGAAGCTTCCGAGCTCACTCTGGCTCTTGGACTGTTACGCTTAAAGTGTGGGAAGTTGATTATGTTAAGGACGTGAATGTTTAGTGCGTTTTATTGAAGTGGGCCTTCGGTGCTGTGTGTGTTGGTCAGATGGCTGTAAAAACGGTGCGTAAAAAGCGCGAGCCACCTGCGCTTCCCTTCCACATCCACTGTCATTAAGTGACAGACGCTGGTGGTTGCCATGGCAATAAAGCCCATACATTTCCTCTGGGACATTTTAATATAACAACAAAATGGGCTTTGAGCTTCACTGGAGATAAACAAACAGCGTTAAAAATACAGTAGTGTATGTTACGGTTATTTTTTGTACCTGTAATTTTCGTAACTTTTTGCAATACGTGCTGTAATGCCCCGCGAGATATTTCTGTGGACTGTGTGAGTGTGAGCTTCCCGCCGGCGTCGATCCGTGAGTCTGTAGCGGCGAGCTCTGATTGGCTATGATGACTCATCATCTTTCCATCATCATCATTCTCACGCTTTGGCTGTGGTGCTGGGAAGTTCGATTCGTGTCCGCGAATTGGTTCTTTCGAATAGTTTAACGTTACTACAAAGAACAGGTTCAGAAAAAAAACACCATGCAGCCCTGCTCAGGCAGAGGAAAGGTGAAAATATTAGAAATTCGATTATTCTTGTACGTCACCTGCTTATCGTGGTTTGATTAATAATGTTGTTTATATTTCCCTAATTTCAGCTTTATAACCTGAATTATGGCTGCGAGGTCATTTTGAGCCTAAATACAATTTGCATTTACAATGCTAAAATTAATTTATATGTATTGGCCTAAACATTTTTGTGTACATTTTAATAAAACGTGCATGAATAATGGTGCGTTCACGTGCTATGGTATTTATGGTAAATACCAAAAGCCGACGTGGAAAATGTACATGAACACCCCCTCATGTGGTATTTTCCACTGTGCAACTCGTAGAATATTTTGGAGAGGGGGTTCAATCTTCAGCTGGCTGGCAGGAGCCGCCACTGACAGGTCACGTGACCTGTCAGTGGCTGGCTGGCAGCTGCCAGTCTGAGCCTGGAATGTCATGTGACCTGTCAGTGGCTGGCTTTTCAGAAACCATTGATTTTTGACAGTTATTGTGTTTTGTGTTCCTCCCTTTCTAGCTCATTTATTATGCATATGTTGATATGATTATGTTCTTTAGTATGATTGATGTTTTGGGCACTGTTATCCCAATATAACCAGTCAAATGGCCGTGATCCGACTGGCAGCGTACAGACACTTGCTGGACGATCATCCAGTCAGCCGCGGCTGATACTGCGAGTATAATGCGTTGCCTGACACTCTCGGTGCAGAGAAATAAATTGTTTTCTTATTATGAATAGAATGTCATGCCTTTATTCTTGTGTATAATTGATGTTTTAGAGAATTTTATCACAATTAAAGCAATCAAATGGCCCTGATCATGACTGGTTGCTTACTGTAGAACTGTTGCCTGCCTCTCATTCTAAGGAAATAAATCTAATTTGCGAATACTGCCTTAGTTGTGACGATTTTGATCCTTGTGAAAAAGTTGTGTAATAATGTAGATGCAGAGTAGCCTATACAAACGTGAATTAATCCAAATAACATGAATCTTTGTCATTCGATAAAAGAAAGCTTTTTAATAATTCAATAAAAGAATGCCAACTTTAACGGTAAAATCACTTAGCACAGACTGTATCACTATTTTCAAATTTACAAAGACTATTTACAAATAACGTTACAAACAAGTTTATCTAAATATTTAGTTCAATTCATTATTAAAATACATATATATGTAATTCACAATATAGTTATTGAATATATTTATATAATTAGTGAAAGTGTTTAACCATTAGGGAACAATAGAGAAAGATTCACTCACTGTTAGGGGCCTAGGCTACTACTCTGTGAATAGATGGATACAGCGTCCAGCAAGTGTCTGTACGCTGCCAGTCGGATCACAGCCATTTGACTGGTTATATTGGGATAACAGTGCCCGAAACATCAATTATACACAAGAATAAAGGCATGACATTCTATTCATAATAAGAAAACAATTTATTTCTCTGCAGCGAGAGTGTCAGGCAACGCAGTATCAGCCGTGGCTGACTGGATGAGCGACAGCAAGTGTCTATACGCTGCCAGTCGGATCACGCCATTTGACTGGTTATATTGGGATAACAGTGCCTAAAACATCAATTATACACAAGAATAAAGGCATGACATTCTATTCATAATAAAAAAATCAATTATTTCCTTGCAGCGAGAGTGTCAGGCAACGCGTTATACTCGCAGTATCAGCCGCGGCTGACTGGATGATCGTCCAGCAAGTGTCTGTATGCTGCCAGTCGGATCACGGCCATTTGACTGGTTATATTGGAATAACAGTCCCCAAAACATCAATCATACACAAGAATAAAGGCATGACATTCTATTCATAATAAAAAAAATAAATTATTTCCTTGCAGCGAGAGTGTCAGGCAACGCGTTATACTCGCAGTATCAGCCGCGGCTGACTGGATGATCGTCCAGCAAGTTCTGTACGCTGCCAGTCGGATCACGGCCATTTGACTGGTTATATTGGGATAACAGTGCCCAAAACATCAATCATACTAAAGAACATAATCATATCAACATATGCATAATAAATGAGCTAGAAAGGGAGGAACACAAAACACAATAACTGTCAAAAATCAATGGTTTCTGAAAAGCCAGCCACTGACAGGTCAGTGACATTCCAGGCTCAGACTGGCAGCTGCCAGCCAGCCACTGACAGGTCACGTGACCTGTCAGTGGCGGCTCCTGCCAGCCAGATGAAGATTGAACCCCTACTGATATTTTGATGCATGAGTTGCCGAGATGAGATAACCTTTGACCTTTTCAAACTGACGGAGAGCAACGCGAGAGTCGTGAATGGTAAGAATACGTACTATTCTATTCATGATCTAGAAAATATACAACATATTATTTACCGTTTGAGTTTTGATAAATCATCTTCTTGCTGTAGCAGATGACTTAAGCAATCTAAAATAGTTTTAGCAAAATAACAGGTCTGGATCTCCATCTTTTTACCACATTACGACAACAAAATCACTTGAACGTGGTAAATACCAGTTCACAAGAGGAAAATATCATATTTTCCATAGCACGTGAAGAACGCACCACAAAACTCTCATAACATAAAGTTGTAATAGTTTCTAGTAGGCTCGCCCAGATCCGGCCCACATCTGGTAGCCTATATGTGGAATTCACACTACTTTTGCTGCGCGTTTCTGTTGTGTTGTGAGTATTTGGAGCACACATGTGTTGTGAAACTGATAAAAATGTTTTCTTAATTTGCATGTGCTTTGCATGCGTTGAGCTTTCTCGGCCACCGTACTATTTGTTCTTTTGCGCTGTAGCAAAACAAAAGCTCAGTGATAATAGCATGGATAATAGTGCCATACGTACAATTTTGCTCAAAAGTTTACATACCCTTCTTTGGGTATGTCATTGGGTATGTCATTGTCTCTTCATTGTGCCATTAAAATTGTAATTATTTTAACAAAATAATAGGGATTATACAAAATGCATGTTATTTTTAGTTAGTACTGTCCTGAAAAATATATTTTACATGAAATATGTTTACATAAATCCACAAGACTAAAACAATAGCTGAATTTATAAAAAAAAAATTACCATGTCCATGTCGGTACCTGGATGATCCATGACTGTTTCGGTTTCCCAGCATCTTTTACATAATTTAACCCTTTCCCGCAGTGATTGTATGTATGATTTTGAGTTTGAAGATCAAGGTAATTGTACTTAATTGTCTTCAGGAAAACATGTACTGTAAGTATTTTCTGTTGCTTCCGAAGGGCAGAACTAAATAATAATAATAAAAAAGATATTTAAAATAAAACAAATTTGGGCATCCTCATCCTGTTCAAAAGTGCATTATGCTTAATGCATAATGTTTCGTTCTGGAGTATCAGTGAATGTTCAAAGTCAAACCTTTTTAATAGTTGTGTTTGAGTCTCTCAATTGTCCTCAGTGTGAAAAGATGGATCTCAAAATCACATATAGTCACTGCTGGAAAACCTTTGAAAAGGGTAATTTTTATAAATTCAGCTATTTTTTTTCTCTTGTGGACTATATGTGACCCTGGACCACAAAACCAGTCACATGGGACAATTTTTTAAAATTTAGATATTTAAATATTTGGCCGTGACACAACTATTTGAAAATCTGAAATCTAAGGGTGCAAAAAGATCTGAACATTGAGAAAATCGCCTTTAACGTTGTCCATTTATGTTCGCGATTGTGCTGCATTGCATTCACTCACAAAAATCAATGTTTTATATATTTACGGTGGGAAATCTTCATGGAGCATGATCTTACTTAATATCCTAATGATTTTTGGCATAAAAAAAAAAAATCAATAATTTTGACCCACAAAATGTATTGTTGGCTATTGCCACAAATATACCTGTGCATATTGTCACTGGTTTTGTGGAAAAAAACATTTGTAAAATATCTTATTCGGGACAGTACTAAATAAAAAAATAACATGCATTTTGTATGATTCCTCTTATTTGGTTAAAATAATTAACATTTTGCAGATTCTGCAAGGAGCATGTAAACTTTTAAGCACGACTGTACATTATAAAGATATCTTCAGGAGGACACAAGTGCATTATCAGTTGGGAATGAAAAACATGATATGATGTTGTGCAATAATCAACTCAGATTGATTATTGAAGAATTAGGATCTATGAGCAAAATGTTTAACAGAGAAACTGGTTGTATGTTTTGTGGTGTAGTTCACGAAAATACATATATAATACAGTACAAACACAAAATGCACTACCTCCTATATTTGCATGTGTGGGTGTCTCTCAGGCGTCCCTCCAGCTTGTATTTTTGGCCCAAGACATGCAGTTACATCAGATCATTTAGCTCAATCATCTGTTCCTCTATGATTCAATTGCCACGGTAACGCCATAAAAATTCATTTTGATATTTGTCTTGCATCCGAGAAAGTAGCATTATCTGAAGCACCTGCGCAAAGTTTTCAGCTGACTTAAAGTGCTGAGTACACACAGCCTGAGCAGGTGAAGGCAATACAACAAGTGTTTTAATATTATCCTTAACCTATAGCATCATAGTACTGCCATAACATTGCAATTGCATCCGTACAATAGATAGATAGATAGATAGATAGATAGATAGATAGATAGATAGATAGATAGATAGATAGATAGATAGATAGATAGATAGATAGATAGATAGATAGATAAACAGACAGATATGTACACTATATTGCTAATAGTATTGGGACACTCCTCCAAATCATCCGGTTGTTAAGTCGTGACGTAAGCGCTCTCCGATAATACTGTTTCCGGGTCCAAAGGCCGGGTCCTCTCTACCTACCTACCGCTTTCGCCGGAGTTTTAACATGTTCCCGTGTAGTTTAATAGATCGGAGTTAAAAAAAACAAGTGACATTTAACTGTCATCTACCGCTTTCCCTGTGACGAGAAAGATAAGTGAAAATGGCGGCAGTTGATTAGGTAAGTTACAAATCTTAAACGAATAAAGAAACTTTGGCGCCAGTGGGTGCTATCCCTTAATCCCTAGTAACACCCACTGGCACTGAAGCGAAAAAAAAGGTTTTATGTAGTCTAGGATCTGAAAGAGGAGCGGAGCGCTTGGGCCCGGAAGAGGCTAAACGTCACGTGTGACGTCAGACTAAACAACCGCATTGAATTCAGGTGTTACAATCACTTCCATGGCCACAGTTGTATAAAATCAAGCACCTAGGCATGCGGACTGCATCTACAAGCGTTTGCGAAAGAATGGGTCGCTCTCAGTATCTCAGTGAATTCAAGCGTTGTACCGTGGTAGGTTGCCACCTGTGCAATAAGTCCATTCGTGAAATCTTCTCACTACTAAATATTCCACGGTCAACTGTTAGTAGTATCATAGCAATTGGGAACAACAGCCAACTCAGCCACGAAGTGGTAGGCCATGTAAAATCACAGAGTGGGGTCAGCGTATGTGCGCAGAAGTCGCCAACTTTTTGAAGATTCAATAGCTACAGACCTCCTCCAAACTATCCTTCAGATTAGCTCAAGAACAGACATGCGTAGAGACATTCATGGAATGGGTTTCCATGGCCGAGCAGCTGCATCCAAGCCTTACATGACCAAGTGCAATGCAAAGCGTCGGATGGAGTGGTGTAAAGCACTCCGCCAGTGGACTCTAGAGCAGTGGAGACGTGTTCTCTGGAGTGACGAATCACGCTTCTCTGTCTGGCAATCCGATGGACGAGTCTGGGTTTGGTGGTTGTCAGGAGAATGGTACTTGCCTGACTGCATTGTGCCAAGTGTAAAGTTTGATGGAGGGGGGGATTGTGGTGTGGGGTTGTTTTTCAGGGGTTGAGCTTGGTCCCTTAGGGGGCTTTCACACTGGCAGTTTAGTTCAGAACGGGGCACGGTTCGCATGAAAAATGGCTAATGTGAACGCTGTCATGGGACCCGGGTGCGCACTGGGGTACCGGACCCGATAATACCTGGAGAAGGTGGTCTGAGTTCGGTTGCTCCGGAACCGTGCCGCGGTTCGCGTGAATGTGAAAGCAACACGGACTCGGGTGCGCACTTGTTCAGGAAGTAAAGTAACCTGTGATGCGTTTTAGCTTATTGTGATGTATTCAGTTAAATAAAACACTTGTAAGGGATGATAGTGTTGATGATTTACCTTGGATACGAGCAAGAGTGAGCCTGCAGTGTATTCGTGCATTGCGCATGGAATCAGGGCAACATATTTGGAAATCCACTGTCTCCTAAAAATAGTCAGTTTGCAAGCAGCTGAAGTCCACCTTATGTGACACACGCACAGTAAACCTGTATGGTTCACACTCAACTGTGCATAATAGCAGCGAATTAATAAAAAACACAATATAGACCTGCGTTCTGTTTTCTATCATGTGCCGTGCGCGTTTGCGATGACGTCATATGCACTCTCAAATGCACCAGGGTTCGATAGAATCAAGTTGAGTGTGAAACCAGACCAACGCTGACCTCACCAATGTGCTTCTTGAAGAATTGTCAAAAATTCCCATAAACACACTCCTAAACCTTGTGGAAAGCCTTCCCAGAAGAATTGAAGCCTAAACCCTACGGATCAGGAATGGGATGTCATTAAACTTCATGTGCATGAAAAGGCAGGCGTCCCAAAACTTTTGGCAATAGTGTAGAGATAGAGATAGGAGTACTAACTGACAGTTGTGTTAATATGAAAAAATTGCCACTGCCCATTAGTTCAGCTGACAAAATATAGAAAAAAAGAAATTCATATGCTTATGTAGCGATGATTGTGACCTGCCCTGTCACTTCAACACTCTCATTTACCAGAGGATTGCATTCAGAGTACACTCTTCTCAAACATCTAAACTCGCTGAGTTTGAGTCATGGGAGTGATACAAAGCAACAACCCATTCTATACTACACACACTTAACTTAATGATCAACCTGTTTTGATAAAGATAAGCATAATGGGATGGCAATCCACTCTATGTTCGCAATTAACTGTCCTAAGTTCTGTCTCTTAAAATGAAGGGTGTTGGAATAATTGGATTTAATAATCTTTCATTATGGCTGTAATTATATGTGGACTGTTGTTGGAAAGCTTAGGGCAAGTAATAATTTAAAAGCAGAAGATCTTGTTATAGAAATGATTCACACATAAGGTCCTCTCTATTGTGAGGTTGGAGTGCCACACAGGTATCAATATGCATGCATGAATGGAATTAATCTCTAGCACTCATTAAATCATATTTTTATGTGTGTATTTGTATGTGTGTGTGTATCTAGGCATATGCATCAGATTTTTTTATTTTTTTTATTTAGTGTTTGTGTGTGTGTACACATGCATGTGTTTGTGCAGATGTCTAGTATGCTTTTTTGGGTGTATGTCAGTGTTTTTCTGTCCTTGTGTGAATGACTCATGGTGAGCGGTGATTGTTATGTTTCTTGGTTTTCCTTCCTCCGCAAATTACTCTGATCATGGAATCTAGATCATGCCATTAGAATCTCTCATTATGCCATAAGGTGTTGTGATTTCACGGATTTCATGAGGAATGCTTTTATAAATGGAGGCCAGTCTGTGCCTTGATTATCTTTTTTAATTAGCCTTATTAATCAACATAATTTTCACTAATATATCCCCATTGAAACATCTTACGATCTATCAAATCCCCCCCCCCCCCCTTTTCCATATAAACACTACTTTAATGTGGTTTCTGCATCTCATGCTTCAGTGTCCTGATCCAGTGCAGGAACCTGAGGATGGGGTTATTGCGGTGTGATTGTTCCTCATCTTATAATGCTTTGTACAGTCATTTGATATGTCTGACTGGTGAATGGACACTGGTCATACTGTATTTCCCAGTGGAAATATTGTGATGAATTCTAGTTCAGTTATTGGCCATTTGTGCATTTGTGTATTTAATACTGTATGAGATGGTGTTTTACTGTGACTCAGTATTTGTCACTGGGAGTCATTGTAGGTTAGTGGTGTTGTGTAACATTTCATCTGAAACCATGGTATGGAATTACAGCACCTGTAACTTATAAACTACTCTTTAAATGAGGCTAGTTGGCTACCGTGGGCCATGAAGCTACATATGCTCCCTATATGCTTTGTTTAGTTTGTTTTATTTTATGTATTTGGTTGTCTCTGGCTGGCACGTGCATCTTACTGCAATTAACTCAATAAAGAGGTTCACGTTAAATTTCATAAAGCTATAGTGAAATTACAATGAAGAATATTTACTATGTTTGCATTCACACTTTTTTATGATGGTGCATGACAAGATAATATCTCTCATCTCATGCTCAGTCCATGTTAACCTTTTTTCTCCTCTGTTGTCTCTTTTCTCTGCTCTGTAATCTTCAGTATTCCACTTCTCTCAGCGTTTTACCACAGCGGTCCCAGAGAGCTGTATGCTGATTCTGCTGGGTCTGGTTCTGGGTGGAGTGGTTCTTATCGCCAGCAAAACGCAGCCGTACCAACTGGACCCAGAGCTATTTTTCCTCTTTCTTCTGCCAACTATAGTGGGGGATGCTGGGTATTTTATGCCAGCACGGCTCTTCTTCGACAACCTGGGTGCCATTATGATGTACGCTGTAGTAGGCACATTGTGGAATGCCTTCTGCACTGGATTCTGTCTATACGGAGTCAAGATGGCAGGGGCCATAGGTGAGTAAACGTAGGAGTGTGTCAGTCTATTAAAACAATAAACCTTGATAATCCTTCAATAAAACAAGCACTGTTGAGGAGACAAATTAAAATATGAAATATTATGTGAGTTTTAATTAAGATTCTTAAACCCTCCTTGGAAGTTCACTGATCCCCCCTAGTGTGTCCTGACCCTTGGATGAGAACCACTGCTTTTAGTAAAGCAATAAGCCATTTGAGGCCTTGTGTTACAGTGATTTTCATTTTCATTCCTTAATGCTTTCATATAATATATTGACAACTGCAATATTATAAAAGATATTATAAAAAATATTATATAAACAATTATATGTATTTTTATCACTAAATTTTTTTTGCCAAGTTATTTAGTTATTCTGTAAGGCTTAATACAGTGTAAGGGGTATACAGTCAAAGACCCAGAACCAGATATGAAGAATGAAGACCCGAGTCAGAATTATAAAAAATGAAAGAAAAGTTTTACTGAAGATAGTTTGCAGTTTCATCAGCAGAAGTCAGCTTCAATACTCACACAGGGTTCGTAGGCCGCCCCGCTTACAGTTACAAAGATCTACAGCAGTTATACCATTTTCAAGGTCTAAGCTACGTCATTGCTTACAGGTTAAATGGTTCTCATTGGCTAAGAAATAGATAAACACAGTAATTTTTCAGACATATACAGATAGATGGAAGCGTATCTCCATCGATTATGCAGCTGACACATTCAGACCCTGAAGTAAGGCACATCATGACCATCCAGGTCGACAGATTTGGGTTGCTGAGCGCCAGCATGTCTCGAACAACAATTCACTCAATCTCCAATAATGCCGGTGTTTCCTTAAAGGATAGTTCACTTTTAAAAAAACTTTTGCTGATAATTTACTCACCCCCATGTCATCCAAGATGTCCACGTCTTTCTTTCTTCAGTCGAAAAGAAATTAAGGTTTTTGATGAAAACATTCCAGGATTTTCTCCATATAATGGACTTCATTGGGAGCCAAACGGTTCAAGGTCCAAAAGACAGTTTCAGTGCAGCTTCAAAGGGCTTTAAACGATACCAGACAATTAATAAAGGCCTTATCTAGCGAAACCATCACTCATTTCAAAAATAAATAACAAAGTTTATTTATGTGGAACATAACCTCTAGGAACTCGAAGGGTCCTAGATAAGACCCTTATTCATCGTCTGGTATCGTTTAAAGCCCTTTGAAGCTGCACTGAAACTGTCTTTTGGACCTTGAACCGTTTGGCTCCCAATAAAGTCCATTATATGGAGAAAATCCTGGAATGTTTTCATCAAAAACCTTAATTCCTTTTTGACTGAAGAAAGAAAGACATGGACATCTTGGATGACATGGGGGTGAGTAAATTATCAGCAAAAGTTTTTTTAAAAGTGAACTACTCCTTTAACCTGTAACCAAGAAGACTAACACACACACCGACACACAGCTTTTCCAAGGTTGGATTTGGCCAGGCTCTAACTATAAACATGAGAGTCCTCTCAAAACAACACGATAATGCGTTCTTTCTCTCAACTTTAGCCTAGAGGAAACTAAGGCTTTAACAAAGAAATGGTCCCTTAAACTATTGGCTTCAATGACCCCTATATGTTTTAACACGTTGAAGACCTTTCTCAAACACAAAACAAGTCCCTATTTCATTCCTGGAAGCCGGGATAAATAAGCAAGCACTTTTACTGCATTCAGATATCAAATACAGACATTAAAGAATACATGAAAAGAATATTTCAGTCATCACACTGGTAACTTCTATAACAAAGTAAAATCTCAGAAGCCTAGAGAAATCATTCAACTCATTTAATATTTAGAAAGAAAAATATTGATTAATACCTTGATTATAATTACTCATCATTACATACATTGAAGCAGCAGTGGATTCCAATCCACCCCTTTCAACAGTTATTTAGTACAATATTGTTTACTTAATACAATATTGCTGTATAAATATTGCATTGACTCATTAATTATTAATTTGTATATTGTTTATGCATAGTGTTTTTATATATTATAATTTATATATATTTATATCTTTTATAATGTATGTATATTATAATTAACATACAAGTTTTTGTTTATATGATATATTTGTATGCGTACACACATTTTATAGATGCGATTAATCGATTTGACAGCACAATAAAATCATCTTTTTTACGACTGCTACTAACATGACTTGTATAATCACATTCAATATTCTTAATTATTTATTTTATTTTTATTTTGGGGGAGTCATCGCTGCCTAAAAATTGTTAGTATTCCAAAGGACTTAGAAGTGGTGTAAAGTTTGTTTAAGACCCAAGAAAGGGTAGGGAACTTTCATCCAAGGCAACATGCAGTACACTTATCACAGGAAAAATCCCACTGGAGCATCCTGGGTTAAAAAGCCTGGCTCAAGTGCACAAGGCAGCTTATGAATCGACCATTGCAAGATTTGAATTAACATTCCAGATATTTAACCACTGTCTGTACCTCACCACTAGGGCTGCATGTGATATGATCAATTTGGTTGTAATTATTGACTGCAGCTTGTTTGCGTGTCTGTGTGCAGATGAAAAAGTAGATGCAGGTTTGATGGAGTTCTTGTTGTTTGGAGCTCTGATCTCGGCTGTGGATCCGGTAGCAGTGATCGCTGTTTTTGAAGAAGTCCATGTGAATGAGACGCTCTTCATCATCGTCTTTGGCGAGTCACTGCTCAATGATGCTGTCACTGTGGTGAGTCCGGACTTTGTTAATCATCAAAATGAATTGTTTTTACTATTTAAAGTGTTAGTTCACCCAAAAATGACAATTCTTTCAGTAATTACTCACCTTCATGTTGTTCCAACCCCGTACGACTTTCATTTCTCTTCGGAACACAAATTAAGATATTTTTTATGAAATCTGAGAGAACTGGCTCACTCCTTCATAGCCTGCTAGGTAATTGCATCTGCCGGCTCAGAAAAGTTAGTTAAAGGGATACTCCACCCAAAAATGAAAATTCTGTTATCATTTATTCACCCTCAAGTTATTGCAACCATGTATGAGTTTCTTTCTTCTGCTGAACACAAAGGAAGATATTTTGAAGAACGTTTGGAACTTTGGCACCATTGACTTCCATAGTATTTGTTTTTTCTACTATGGAAGTCAATGGTGCCAAACAACTGTTTGGTTCCAATCGTTCTTCAAAATATCTTCCTTTGGGTTCATCAGAAGAAAGAAACTCATACAGGTTTTTCATTTTTGGGTGGAGTATCCCTTTTAAACATTATTAAAATAGTCCAAGTGACTACAGTGGCTCAACCTTAAAGGGGTGGTTCGGAATTTTGGACATTGGGCCTCATTTCCAAGTGAGCCTTAGTGTTATTTATCAGTGGAGACAGTTTTCAAAAAATTTCATCCAGTCGTGCCAGTTGCATATTTCGCCGGTGCTAGCGCGAGTCAACGGTAACTGCTAGCCTGCCATTAAATACAGTTTTACTCACTCCACAGTACACCAAAAGCAAATCAATTATAACGCCAGACTATCCATGTAAATGTCTGAGGAGAATAATGTTAGAAATCAAACTACCCTTGCATCTCAATAATCACATTACATTTACAGGAACTAGTTTCTCAGTGGCGGAATTTTACTTTGCTCCGGTAAGTAGTACTGTGCCGAAAAGTAAACACAGAACAGAAGCGCACGACAGTCGGGATGTCTAGCTAGCTAGTAGACGAGGGATATTGGCAACAAACAAAGGATATTGGCAACATGGTGATTCGGTGTGCATTTCACAATTGCAATAATAAATCCAAAAAATAGCATAGAATTTTTTCAGATGTTTCCCCAATATGTGATAAATGTCAGACAGAGGAAGCCACACTCTTGCATAGTTACGCTCTTCGCTCTAAGTTAACTCCATTCTGGACTAATATTTTTCAAATTGATCCACTTGTGGTGATTTTCGGATTCTCAGATACCATTACTTTTCAAAAATCTCAACAACAGTTGTTGTCTTATGGACTTCTTATCGCAAAGAAACTAATACTTAAGTTTTGGAAGAACACCAAAGTCCCCACTGTTAAAATGTGGTTGGATGAAATGGTTAGGTTGTTACATCTGGAAAAAAATAGTTTTTCTTTATCAAACAAACTGAATCAGTTTGATAAGATTTGGTCTTCCCTTCTCCGCTATCTTGATAGCTCAGTTTAAGTTGGCGTGCTTAGGTAGGCTGAGTGTGTAGTACTGATTGCTCCATTAGTGTGGTATGTCTTATGTACCTAGGGTGGGTTGGGTGGTAATGGGAACTGTTCTTTTTATTTTTATTTTGTTTATTTATTTATTTGTATTTACTTATTTGTTTATTTTATGTTGCCTATATGTTTATAATGAGGAATCACAAAAAGCGATGTAACAATGATTGTCAAATTGTTGGATTCCCTAATAAAAACATTTTAAACACATAAATCCAAAAAATGTTCACCTCGAAGTTTCCACAAATTTCCATTCAAAGATCCAGAAAGGATCCAACTTTGGCTTATTGCTGCTGACTTGGACAACGAAACACTGGCAGAGACTCTACAAAAGTTGAAAATTTGCAGTGATCATTTTAGACTAGGCGATTTTGAAGACAACCGTAATCGAAGCGGTCACAGGTTACTTAGAAGGAATGCCATTCCAGCCGTCTTTCCAGATGCACCAACAGCTACAGATGTACAGGTAATAACTTTTGTCAGGCTATTCTAGCTAGCTAATGAAGTTAGTCCCTTTCATAACTGATAGATTGACATTGACAACGTTAGTGGAGATAACGTTATAGTTCAATGCTACTATAACTAATGCATAGTTCATGTGGACCGGTGCGCTCGGTTGCCTAGGTAACTTAATATCACTCAAGCCGCTACTGTAGTCTGTGCTAATAAATACAGGGAACGAAGTATAACTATATTATTGAGATGCAAGGGTAGTTTGATTTCTAACATTATTGAACAGAATGAGGCCATTTTAGCAGTAAAAGACATGAAGGCTACGGGCATTTGCATCTCTATGGATGAGGTTAAATCTTATTTTAGACGTGTAAATCCCCGTAAAGCTTGTGGACCGGATGGTATCAGCTGCAGGACACTAAAGGTGTGTGCTGACCAGTTGGCACAGCCCTTCCATAGGTTGTTCCAGCTGTCACTAGATACAGGTGTCATTCCCAGCCTATGGAAACAATCCCTAATTGTGCCTGTGCCTAAAAACAATAGACCTAAGGAACTTAATGATCTGCGCCCTGTTGCCCTTACATCTGCAATTATGAAATGTTTTGAAAAAATTATTTTAAAACAACTTCTTCATGAGGTCTCACCTCTTTTAGACCCGAACCAATTTGCCTATCGCGCAGAGAGAGGTGTTGAGGATGCACTGCTATCTTTGATTAATAGCACTCATGAGCATCTTGAGCACGCTCAGAGTCTGGTTAAGATTGTGTTTATTGACTTTAGTAGTGCTTTTAATACGATCCAACCCCATCTGATGGTGAGAAAATTGGTGCATTTAGGAGTAAATCCACAATTGATTTTATGGATTTATGACTTCTTGACGGATCGTAGTCAGCAAGTCAGATTTAATTCATGTATATCTTCCTTAAAAATGACAAATACAGGGGCACCACAAGGGTGCGTTCTGTCGCCTATCTTATACACATTATACACCAATAACTGTCAAGCTTCCTCTTCGGCCTACACTTATTTTAAATATGCTGACGACACAGCATTGGTTGGTTTTTTAAAATCAGACAATTCTTCTGTGAGTGGATTTCAGAGGGAATTGCAGGGTTTCACTCATTGGTGCTCTGAGAACTTTCTCGAAATCAATGTGAAGAAAACAAAAGAGATGGTTATAAATTTTAGTAAAAACAAAATAATAGTCCCCTCTTCTGAGATCAATGGTGAACTAGTGGAGAGGGTCTCAACATATAAATACTTGGGAATTGAAATTGATTCAAAATTAACTTTTAATGAATGTGCTCTGAACAAAACTAAGAAAATGCACCAACGGATGTACTTCCTTAGAAAATTATATAATTTTAGATTAGAAAGATACATTCTTGTAATGTTTTATAAAAGTTTCCTCCAGAGTGTTCTGTCCTTTGGCCTTGTCTGTGTGTTTGGCAACACGCATGTTAAGGACCAAAGGAAACTGCAGCGCATGGTTAAGATGGCCAGCAGGATAATCGGAATTGACCAGGTGTCGGCAGCTCAACTGTACAAAGAGCTTATCTTGAAAAAAACTGATCAAATCCTCAATGATCCTTCTCATCCTTTACATCATAAATTTATGAGAAGCAATAGGTCAACTGGTAGAATCTTACAGCAGAGAATTAGAACAGAAAGGTACAATAAATCATTTGTACCTACAGCGATCAGATTGTATAATGATCAAGCACACCGCAAGTTATCAAAGTTTTAGTTACTGGATAACATTATACATTTTTTAACGTTAAATGTTGGATTGTGATTGTCAATTCTGCAGTTTTGCCATTTCTTTTTGTTTTTATGTATTGTTTTTATGTTTTTAAAGAATATGTTGTGACAAGGGCGCAAATGAATGACCACATTAATTTCCCCTTGTGGGATAATAAAGTTTACCTTGACCTTGACCTTGACCTTGATTCTCCTCAGACATTTACATGGATAGTCTGGCGTTATAATTGATTTGCTTTTGGTGTACTGTGGAGTGGGTAAAACTGTTAATGGCAGGCTAGCAGTTACCGTTGACTCGCGCTAGCACCGGAGAAATATGCAAGTGGAACAACTGGATGAAAATTTTGGAAAACTGTTTCCACTGATAAATAACACTAAGGCTCACTTGGAAATGAGGCCCAATGTCCAAAATTCCGAACCACCCCTTTAAGTTTATCAAGCGACGAGAATACTTTTTTTGCGCAAAAAGCGTGTTCTCTTCCATGTGGGCCTCTGACATGTGGGAAATGTTCATGAGAGTGCCACGCGTGCGTGAGAACTGAATAATTGGACCATTTTAACGATATCTTTACTAACTTTTCTGGGCGGGCAGATGCAATTACCTAGCAGCCTATGAAGGAGTGAGCCAGCTCTCAGAGTTCAGCAAAAATATGTTAACTTGTGTTCGAAGATGAAGAAAAGTCTTACGAGGTTGGACCAACATGAGGGTGAGTAATTACTGAAAGAATTGTCATTTTTGGGTGAACTAACCCTTAAAGCATGTCTACATGGCTAACACACGCTACTAGCAGAGTGTAATGGTTAGGGCTGTGAGTGAGGAAATGCCCTACCCTTCAAAAGGTTTAGGTCTGTAAGTTTACAAAAAAGGTTTTAGAAAGAAGTCTCTTATGCTCACCCAGGCTGCATTTATTTGATTAAAAACACAGTAAAAATTGTCATTTTGTGAAATATTATTACCATTTATTTAAATCAATGTAATGTTTTCTGTTGTAATATTTTTAATATGAAATATGATCTTTTGTAAAAATGCAAAAGCCTTTACTGTCATTTTTATCACTTTAGAAAACTTTAGAACGGTAGCCAATTAAAAAAAATCAATACTTAAAACTTGATTTAATTCATTGTTTGTTTGTTTATTGAGAGTTAGGGTTAGCTTAAGGGGTTTAAAGGCTAAAGGAAAGCTCAAGGGAGATGAGGAATGACCTTCTATGTTCTCTCTGTTCAATTTCATATCTGTTGTTATGGTAACCTTACACCAGAACACTCTGCTGTAGTGCTGACATGATTATGTTATAAGACATACCCAAAAGTCATTTACCTGCTCTGGAGAAGCAAATCGATAGTAAATGACTTAGGCTAAGGCATTGCCACTGAATTATCCAAACCATTTCCCTTTTTCTCCTCATATATTTTATATAACTATACTCTAGGGTCAAACAGTAGCTTCTGGTTAGAGATGGGCTGATTTAGTGTTAATAGTTTATACTACACAAACTAAACTTTGCGTTGACTTGACTGTATATTCACTGGTATAGCAGGTCAGTCCGATTAAGTTGTAGATGTGTCACTTGTTGACTCATGTGTAGAAGATTACGCCTAATGACCAACCATCACTAACACATTCCCCACCAACCTCTACACATTCTCCCACCCTACGACATTTCAACATGACCAACATTATTCAACATACATCTGTGAAAGCATGGACATAGCCATCTATGCCATTATGTCATTCATCAGATTATTCCTCAGGTTTATGCTCAAATTCACTTTTGATTTTGAGGCTTAAGCAGTGTCAATGCAGGAATAGTTTAAGTTTACATACTTAAAAACAAAAGGACATATTGGTGCCTCCTGGAAGTTTGCTGAGGCTCCCTAGTGGGCCAAATCCCCTTGTCTTAAAAGTATGTTTACGTTCTGCATGTGTACATTTCATTTTGAATTCGATTTGCCCTAGGCATGTTTCAATAAATAACTTTTTATTAAGCTCAATCATTGTCTTTTGTTCACTTTATGTTACAAGCTTTTTGAGCCAGGTTATTACAAGAGTTTTAGCTTTAATCTCCCTTTTATGCATCAGATTAGGTGTAAAGTTACCACAGTCACATTATAGGGATTCTGAACTCTTGAGCAGGTTCCCACCAGTCTTCAGTGTAGAAGTGGCTGCAGATTAGTGTGTGTGTGTGTGTGTGTGTACTGGAAGGTCAGCTATAGCACTTGAGGTCGGGTTATTCAGAGTAAGACTGTGATCACTCTCTGAATATATACCGATAAATGTGGTCATGACACTGATCGAGTTGAGAGCCAGTATCTCAATCTGTCTGAAATGCAGTGGAAACCGCTCGAACCAGCATGCACTTAACGTCTAGAGCAGAGGTGCCCAATCCTGCGTCTGCCAATCGACTGTCCTGCACAGGTCATCTCCAACCCTAATCAAACACACCTGCCTTTAATTTCAAGTGATCCCGAAGACCTTAATTGGCAGATGTGTTTGATTAGGGTTGGAGATTAACTGTGCAGGACAATCGATTGGAGCGGGAGCAGAATTGGGCACCCCTGGTCTAGAGCTTGTTACCGAAGTGCTTTGACTAATCTATTGTTATTTAGACGCACGCTTGTTGTTATTGATAGGCACTGAATAGCAGACTGAACAAAAGTCTTATCAACAAATAAGTAGAATTGCGCATGATGAATGGGGAAGCCTCTTCTTTTTGCATTTATTATCAAAGCTACTGGATAACATCGTTCATTTAGTTATGTTCATAGAGGAGTGAAATGCAAGGCTCAGTCTCTTGTTCTACTGGTCTAATGGCCATATCGTAAGACAGGTTCATTATTCAAGCCACTCATGAAAGCCTTCAGATGGACAATACTCTTCACAAAATTGCACATCTTCAGTTTTGCTGCTGAGCTTTATATTAATTCATCTGATGTACACAATAGGAAATCTACTATTGATATTATGGGGAACAATTGGAGAATTTTCAGTTTGTCCTTTCACCATAGCTTTAAATGTAATTTGAACTCACTTTGAATACATTAATACATTTTAGGATGCATTAAATTGATCAAAAGTACTGTGAACTTTCTGAAGAAAAATGTATCACAGTTTCCACAAAATTATTAAGCAGCACAACTGTTTTCTTCAGTGATAATAATAAGAAATAAGAAATGTTTTGAGCACCAAATCAGATCATGTGACACTGAAGATTGGAGAAATGGCTGCTAAAAAATCAGCTTTGCCATCACAGGAATGAATTGAATTTAAAATGTATTAAAATACAATGTTACTGTGTTTACTGAATTTTGATCTAATAAAAGCAGCCGTGGTGATCATTTTTGAAAGAGACATCTTTCAAAAACTTTTAAAAAATCTTGCCGACCCCAAAATTCAAAAAGTATAGTGTTTTTAATGTTTATTGTATTTTTATCTTTCAGATTTTTAGTATGGGAGAGATGCATTTATAATTGTCTCAACAGGTCTTATATAAAGTGTACATATCGTTTGTGGAAGTGGGGCCAGGGAATGTTTACACCGCAGACTATTTTAAAGGAATTGGTAAGTACAAAATGTGTCAGTTGTTTCTTTCACACCATATAGTCGAGTATAATATTTAAATGAGTTAATATTTACATGAACCGTCTACTTTTTTTTCATTCCTGCAATCATTCCAGTCTCCTTCCTCATTGTCAGCATTGGAGGGACTTTGGTTGGTCTCATCTTTGCTGTTATTCTGGCCTTTGTCACTCGTTTTACAAAGAAGGTGCGCATCATAGAGCCACTGTTCATCTTCCTGTTGGTTTACCTGGCCTACCTGACGGCAGAACTATTCTCTCTGTCCGCCATTCTTTCGTGAGTTTTGCCTCTGCCAGCATACTCATCTTAATAATTTAAACTTATTTAAAATTGAGTCTCTGCATATTTGTACACAAACTCGAAATGAATTTAAAAGACAAATAATATACCAAATTAAATATTAGTGAAATTGTGAAATGCAGAAAGATTTGTTTGGGTATAAGGAATAGAAATATCATTACCGTAGTATATAAAATCAGAACTCAATGAAATGTTCTCATCATGATAGAAAAAGATTTGTGTGTTTGTGCAGCTCTGTGACAGCACAGCTCTGTGATGGCTGACATTTAAAACGATGAGAAGTTAAATGACAGGATTAATGCTGAAATGATTCATGCCTTAAAGAGCACTACAGTGAAAAATAGAGAGAAACATATGAGCATAGTAGAGAAAGAAGAATGGACACATCAGGGTCAGGGATAAATGATACACTGAATGAGAACTGGTGAGTGTGTTTGTTTGTTTGTGTGAGCTGTGTATCTGTGCACATGGCGCTGAAAACACGTCGTTTATGAATATTTCCATTGCCAATGTGAAATATTTTTCAGATTATTTTCAAACCATGTGTGCAGAGCCGTAAATCTCAGTAGTTGTTGTGGCGGTCATAAATCACATAATGAGATTATGAGCAGAGGAATTAGATTATTAACCCATTTTAGTATTGCTTAGCACAGTAATAGAACAGATTTCAAGATGCAGAGTCATGCTTGGATACAAGATGATTTAAGGAGAGGAATCAGAAGAACTACTAGATATAAAGGAATAAACACGCATATGAATTAAAGTAAAAATGCCTGTTTGTCTGCTGATTTTGTAAGCGGAGCGCCCCCTCATGGCTCTTCATCACACTTACTGCACAAGGTGGTATGGGGTTAGAAATGAAGTAAGCCACAATAGTATTTAAAGATAAGGGTCACTAAAGATAAAAATTCTTCATATAAAAATTATATGAATACAATCTCATCAATATAATTCTGCACTTTTCATTTTTTCTGGTCTGTTCAATGAGTACTGCAAAGTGACTCATATTAACACGATGAGCAAAGCGTAATTCCTGTCTAAAGATAACTTATGTATATGGAATGTAAATATAGGGATATCTCATATCTCTGTCTAAATAAAGGCATCAATCCAACGGTACAAAGGTCAGAAACAATTCATAAGGACAATAACAACCCATCTATTAAACTCTACATTTTTTATGTATAAAATACATCAATTGAATTATATTATTCTATCATCATTATATATGTTATTGTTGATTCATGACAGGATGACTTTCTGTGGCATTGGCTGCAACAAGTATGTGGAAGCCAATATATCCCAGAAGTCCCGGACCACCGTGAAGTACACCATGAAAACCCTGGCCAGCATTGCAGAGACGATCATCTTCATCTTTTTGGGGATCTCAGCTGTGGACAAGTCTAAATGGGCCTGGGACACTGGCCTTGTTGTTAGCACACTCATATTTATCTTAGTCTTCAGGGCCATAGGTAAGAGAGAGTTCTATTCTATTCTATTTTATTCTATTCAGAAAACATGGTCACATTGTATTTTTTGGTACTTTTTGGTTACTGAAGTTAAAAACGAAAAGATAACTCTCACTAGAATCTCTTCACTCACAGCTTTACAATTAACTTTCACATTGGCTACATACATCAAATAGTTTCCTTAGCCGTGTGCACTGAACATGTACCATGTATTTTCATCTGATATTCATTTGATTACTTTTGTCATTTATAATGGGTTGAGATGCCAAATTAGTCTTGCACTATACATTGACAATGTTTAATAGCCTCGGCTCTAACACTTAGCATATGTATTTGCTCAACATGTTATTTGCAGGTGTAGTAGGGCAGACTTGGTTCCTGAACTGGTTTAGACTGGTTCCGCTTGACAAGATTGATCAAGTGGTGATGTCATATGGCGGTCTCAGAGGAGCTGTGGCCTTTGCTCTGGTGGTTCTTTTAGACAAAAAACATGTGAAGGCTAAAGACTACTTTGTGGCAACAACCATAGTTGTGGTTTTCTTCACAGTCATGTTTCAGGTAACTCTTTTAGAAATGTCTTTATTCTTTCCTATTTGTGTTTTCCCTCCCCTTCATGTTTACATAATCATTTTGTGTTGATAGAAGTGTTCTTTCTTTCCTTTCCATTTCATCTTTCCTCAGGCTGTGATTATTATCATTACTTGTATGTGTGTGTGGGTAGCATACAGGTAATAGCCTTGCATGAATGACATTTTCCCTCCGCTGTCTTAAATTGCTGTTATTTCCAAAGCTATTCTGAAACAGAGATGCTAATTATGATGAATGGGTTGATTTTGATGTACTGCGTGTGTGTGTGTGTGTGTGTGTGTGTGTGTGTGTGTGTGTGTGTGTGTGTGTGTGTGTGTGTGTGTGTGTGTGTGTGTGTGTGTGTGTGTGTGGTGTGTGTGTGTGTGTGTGTGTGTGGTGTGTGTGTGTGTGTGTGTGTGTGTGTGTCTCTGTCTGTCTGTCTGTCTGTCTGTCTGTCTGTGTCTAATTAGTGTATCCAACATGTCACAGAATATCTGACTGCTGAAATCATCAGTATATACTGCCAAGCTTTGGTTAGGAACCTATCTTTCCACAGATACAAATATGCATGCTTTAATTATAAATATTTCATATTTTCTGTAACAGGTAGTTGTGGATAAACTGTATTGAGTTTTTTTAAATTGAGTATAGCTTTTAAAACATTAAATACATATACATCAAAATATATATATATAAATATTATACTTTTTGACACTGTCAGTCTGTGTTAGTGGTGGGGATTTTTCAGAGAATCGTTCTACAGCTTACATCCATAGGCCAGTAGGTGGCAACAAGTGACTGTCTTTACGAGTGAGTCACTGAATCATTCATTTAGCTGATTTATTTAAAAACACTGATTCATTAAGGAACGAAAGAAGCGACTGGCTGAATTCTGAATTGCATATTAGCATACTCTTCATACTATTTCTACCATATACATTTATGCTATTCAGAATTTAGCCACTGTCTTTATGAGTGAGTCATTTGAATCATTCACTCAACTGATTTGTTTGAAAACAGTTGCTGAATTTGGAACCGCTTACTACTATTACTTTTTCTACCATAGAACAATACGGTAAAAAAAAAAGTAGGAGTAGTACCAGAGACAATTTATATAAGAGACATACCACTTCCTCAATCCTCAATACAACCAGAGAATGTCTAATAGAAGAGAATTGGCACTGTCTGGTTACTTCCGGTTTCTGGACTGGCTGCAGTAACACGTCTCTGTCCATGCGTGGGCGAGTGCAGAATGAATGGGAGTCTATGGGGTTTCACCCCAGAAATCCACTTTTCACAGGATGTAATTTTTTGTCAAGTAATTTGAAAGTTGCATTCAAAGAGGGAGGCTAAGATAATACACCCGCTGAAAATTGCATTTTTAAGTTCACTTATCTGTTCTAAAAATCCGTTCAAAAATGTGATGATGTCACACAGTAGCAGAATGCTAGCGTGTCCCGGCCAACAACGGCCTAACTGTAAGAAATCGAAAGGACATAAGTACTCGTTCATTCGACTTTTGGCCTATAATCTATATTGAACTTGCGGAATCAACAATAAAATCTGTTGATTCAACGACAAGCAGGAGAAAGAGACACATTTAGCCGTTTAGTTCCATAGACTCCCATTCATTCTACACTCAAAAACTGATTTATTCAGATACGAATCACCCCTATTGTGTCGCTCAGATGCGCTACAATTTGATTATGCTTGTGCTTCATTTAAAACTTCTTTCACTGGTGGAACAAAAATACACAAAATATCTGGCAACATTGTGTCTTAAATGTAAGTTTCTCAGGATTAACTTCTTGTTTAGTGAACAAGTTTAGGGGACAAGCTTGTTTTGTTGCAAATATCACACTCAATATTAATACTCAATATCACAAATATACAAAAATAATTCTCAGTATTACACTGACGATCTAAAGGTCTAAATGTTGATGTAAACAATTACAGCTGTGCTGATATTTGTAAAACAGCTTTTTTTTCTTGTGTGATATTGCTTAATTAGGTCAAAGTTTATTTAAAAAAATGATTTTATTGCTGCTACTAGAAAAGTGAGTTGTGAAATTTAGTTGAAAGATTTGTATGGTGCCCTCGCTCTGTTTTATTGACATTTCCCAAATCTTCCCTTCCAGGGTTTAACCATCAAGCCTTTAGTGAAATGGTTGAAAGTGCCACGCAGCACAAACAGAAAACCTACCATCAACGAAGAGATCCATGAGCGTGTGAGTCAATATCGCTTCCAATACTCTCACCTCTCTTCTGTCTCTGTTTCTCATCACCTGTCTCCCTCTATCCCTGCCTAACTGCCTGTGGTGAAATGTGTGAGTGATGATGTTGACCTTGCTATCTGTGCAGTGCTTGTGATCTGATGACTGAAACAGCAGCATTGCCACAGACAGACTGACGTTAGACTATTCCCTCCCAATGAATTAATCATCAGAGCTCTTGTTTTTTTTTTTTTGCCTTTCCACAAATAGATGTGCATACATAGGCAGAGGTCACACGGTGCCTTGCCATTTACCTCATCCTCTTTCTGAAGGCCTTGCACACCCTGCTGCTCAATGCACACTTGGGGACTCAGAGCTACCTGCTGAGCTCTCTAAAACCTGGGCTAAAGATAGGCTGTAGTGTAGCTGAGCTGACAGAAGAGATTTGAAATAATATAGGAGAGATTCTGAGAAAATAAAGGAGGATAGAAGAGATGTTCTTTTGCAAAGCAGCAGTTTCCCAAAGCTGTGTAGACCAAACAGATTTTAACACCACACAATTTAAGATAGAATAGTGTTGCATACTTTAGACTGAACTGCTCACCAGTTGTCGATGTCTGGTTTATTTACAAAGAAATATTTTGAAAAACATCCATGGATTTTTTAAATGTCTGCAAAAGATGTAGGATTTGATCACAAGAGCACTTAAAAATAGCCATGGATGCTAATAAAATAAATACAAATAAATAATTCAAATAAAATAGCCATAAATAATTTACAGAAGCACTGAACTTGTCTGTCTTTCTGTTTTTAGGCATTTGACCACATTCTGACAGCTGTGGAGGACATTGCTGGTCTGAATGGCTACCATCACTGGAGGGACAAGTGAGTGGCACTTAGCAAAGATCGCTAGATAACTGTGTCTATTCTCATGATGAGAGATGTACTCATCAATATACAAGAGCTAAACAAATTTAATATTGTGTTATTAAGTCTCATTGTTTTTTAGGTGGGAGCAATTTGACAAGAACTATTTGAGTAAGTTGCTGTTGAGAAAGTCTGTGTACCATAAGAGTGAACTGTGGGAGGCCTATCAGAAAATCAACATTAGAGATGCCATCAGTGTCATTGATCAGGTAAAAGGCTAATGCTGCTGTTTATCAGGTACACAGTTTGTTAGCATTGTTTGTATTAGGAAGGTTGCTGGAAAGTTTGCTCAGGGTGAAACTGGGTTAAGATTTTCCTAGGATTTGCCATTAACAATGGTAATACACATTTTTTTAGACATTGTGCCATGGTAGTACCATGGTATTTTTTGGAATGTAATGTACCATCATACTTGGTGTATCATGGTCTATACCATACTGGTGTGATGCCATCTACATTTTTTGTAAGGGGTTCCATCAGTATTATTGTTGTATTAAAATTGTTTACCACTAGATGGTGCCCACACTTAAAAAAATCAGTACTAGGTAAAATCAGCACTGCTGTGCAATAAAACAATCAATCTGCTTTAAAACCACTATTAAAACTACTTTTATTTTCAGCTGTTTCTACTTTCTAAAGTGTTCCTCATTCAGACTCACTCACTCACACCTATGGATTTTAGCCAAGGTTTTTTTTTAATGAATTTATTTCTAAACTTTTGAATGAACATTAATCATTGTAGTAATGTTAGTTAATTGTCTTAATAAAAGTTATACTACACATTTTTTTTTTAATACTGGGGGTCTGTGGGTTGACTGAGAGTCTGGTTGGGGGTCCCTGGTCCTTTAAAGAGTGAAAGCCCCTGGATTATAGCATTGAGCAGAGGAAGCATTGAGATCTTTTCTCAGGCTCAAGAGAGTCGTTTGAGAAGAGCAGAGTATAATTCCTCCCTTTGTTAGTTACCCTGACGCCACGGTGTCTCTGCCAATACTGGTCCTTTGTAGGCATCTGATACCTGTCAGCTGCAACATCAAACATATCTACAAAAATACTGGCTGGAGATGGCATCATACAGAGAGAGTTAAAGAGGAAAGAGAAAGAAGGGCCTCCAGTAGATATTTTAATATGAATGTATAGACATGCACGTCATAATTGTTACACACCTACCACTTTATTATTTTTAAAATTAGTTTGTTTGTTAGTAATAATCTGTTTTTTTCTCATGTTAGATTCGTCTTTCAAATCATTTCTCTCCTCTTCACATCTCCAAAGAAACAATGTGTTTTATAACACCTGGAATTTTAGTCATGCATGACTTTTGTCTTCCAGCAAGTTCATTTCCTGTACCCTTGAGTTTCATAGAGCTCGGCTTCCTGAGAGTAGTAATCAAGCTAATATTAGCGCAAGATTGAGAGATAGAGAAACCTCTGTTCTCTTTCAGACCACCCAGTGAAAGAGGCACAGGATTATTCATTTCATTCGAGAAGGGAAAAAAACTAATTTATCTGCTATAATAATTAAAAATTAGTTTTTTTTCTCTATATTAGTCACATTTTTGCATGTCTTTCCCGGGGTTTTGTACTTTGTATATATTTTCAATGCCCTGTGAAATAGGGCAAAACCGACTGTTTAAACCATTATGCTTAATTGCTTATGTATATCAAGAAAGATTAGTCATTAGCCATATGCCAGAGATATTTGTAGGAAGAGAAACCATCTATATGGAGAATGAAGAGCGGAGAGCTGGGGTACATCCACACTGAGACTGCTGAATTATTGAATATAATTATTGTGCACTTTGTCTGTAATACCACCTGAGCATTAATTTGCAGTAATTGAAGGGTTTGGAGATGATAGGCGATGCAAAACTGTAGCTTCTTACATAGCTGGGCATTTGATGACCATCAATCAATAGCTTGATACTTTATCAATTACCGGTATATGCCAGCAGCCATATCACCCTGTAGCCCAAGACTGGTTGCCCACTGAAGCTAAGCAGGGTTGAGCCTGGTCAGTACCTGGATGGGAGACCTCCTGGGAAAACCAGGTTGCTGCTGGACGAGGTGTTAGTGAGGCAAGCAGGGGGCGCTCACCCTGTGTTCTGTGTGGGTCCAGTGATAGGGACACTATACTGTCAAAGAGCACTGTACTTCGGATGAGATGTTAAATCAAGGTCCTGACACTCTGTGGTCATTAAAATTCCCAGGATGTCCTTCGGAAAAAGAGGGGTTTAACCCCGGCATCCTGGCCAAATTTGCCCATCATGGCCTCCTAAGCATCCCCATACATTCTGATTGGCTTCATCACTGTCTCCTCTCCACCAATAAGCTGGTGTGTGGTGGGCGTTCTTGCGCAATATGGCTGCCGTCACATCATCCAGGTGGATGCTGCACATTGGTGGTGGTTGAGGAGATTCCCCCTTCTATGAAAAGCGCTTTGAGTACCCAGAAAAACACTATATAAATGTAACAAATTATTATTATGTATTAGCCTATCAGAATCAAGTTTAATATTTGATGCTATTTCTGTCTCTCTCTCAGGGTGGGAATGTGTTGACTTCTGCTAGACTCTCTCTGCCTTCCATGGCCAGCAGAAACTCTTTCCCAGAGTTCACAAATGTTACCAACTACCTGTGAGTATTTTGTGTTTGTCAACATCACATAAAAAAATCTTAATCAGCGATTTTATCTTGTTTGCCCAGTAAAAAACTTGCCCAGTAAAAAAAAAAGCATTAAAAAAAGATAAATATAAAGCACCAAATATAGACTACCATTCAAAGGTAGTGTCTAAGATTTTTTAAATGTTTTTGAAAAAAGTTTATGAAAAAACATTTATTTAATCAAAAATACAGTATAAACAGAAATTTTGTGTGTACAATTTAAAATAACTGTTGTATTTTATTCATGTGATGGTAAAGCTAAATTATGATGAATAGAAAGTTCAAAAGAACATTTATTTTAAATATAAATATTTTTTATCATTATAAATGTATTTAGTCACTTTTTATCAATTTAATGAGTCCTCTCTGAAGTATTCATTTCTTTAAAAAATACTGACCCCAACATTTTGAATGGTATCATGACTTGAGAAGATTTTTCTTCTCTTTTTCTTCTCTTTAAATCTTATTTTAAGTGCTAAATAAATTAATAGAGATCTGTGCTCAAAACAATATAAAACTATTTGAAACGTATATACACTTATGTTATATAAACGTAACAGAATACCAATGAATCTTTTTATTTTAAGAATGTTTAGACAAAGCAATATAAAATACTGATTATATTTTTTTTATTTTCATAGGACGTTTTGTGAATGTGTGTGCAGACATGTTTTGTGCATATCTGTGGTGTAAATGTACATGTGTTTCCTGCATGTTGGTTCCTGTAACTGTCTCTGTGTGCGTCTCTCAGGAGAGAGAACGGCAGTGGGGTGTGTCTAGACCTCCAGGTGATTGACACAGTGCCAGGGGCCAAGATAGAGGAAGAGCTAGAGACACATCATGTGCTTGCTGGAAACCTCTACAAACCCAGGAGACGGGTACAGAACGTGCCACACGCACACACCCTCTCACTATAAAGTGCATGATATTGCATCAGTAAAATGGGTGATTCTTTGTATGACATGTTTGCTTCAGTTAACATCTCTTTCTCTGTACCTGCAGTACCAGTCCCACTACAGTCGCCACTTCATGACAGTGGGTGAAAAAGAGAGACAGGATAGGGAGGTGTTCCAGAGGAATATGCGCAACCGTCTCGAGTCCTTTAAATCCACTCGCTACAAGCGTCACAAGAAAGACCGCAGTCAGAAAAAGGCAAGCGCTCAAAACTGCAGAAAACCACACTTTAATTGAGTTAACTGGACCTGAGGGAGGCCATGGTAGTCTATGACTGACAAGTATCCATGTATGTAAGGTCAATGTAGAGACAAGGTTAATGTTTGTAGTTACTGATATGTATCGACACACTGTGTGTGTGTGAGAGCAGATTCTTGAGCAGATAATAATATTTCTTGAGCAGCAAATCTGCATATTAGAATGATTTCTGAAGGATCATGTGACACTGAAAACTGAAGTAATGATGCTGAAAGTTCAGCTTTGCAATCACAAGAATACATTACATTTTATAGTATTAAAATATATTAAAATAGAATTGTAATATATTTTATTTGATATTGTAATAATATTTCACAATATTACTGTTTTTTCAAATAAATGCAGCCTTGGTGAGCAAAAAAGACATAATTTAAAAAAAACTTACAGAGAGACTGTATGTATATGTATTTAACTTGTTCCTCTGATACATTCACTTAGTTTTCCCAAAATTTTAAAAATTGATAATATCGTATTACAGCGGAAAGGCTCAGATGCAAAAGAGCAAGACCCCAATGAAAAACCCAGACGAAATGTCAGCTGGCAGGACAAAGGTTGGTCATTGGATCTGCTTGGTGATGATTATCTTTTAATGAAACTATTTTCCGATACTTAAAGTTCCCAGTGGATTGTGTAACATGATTTTGCACATATGTCTGTAGACCCAGTTGTGGTTCCAATGGCACCCGAGGAGGATATACATGATCCTTCTGAACCAGATAAAGATGATGATGTGGGCATCACTTTTGTGGCTCGCAAAGCCCCAGAAACACCAAAGGAGAGACCAAAATCAGGTGAGATATGAACACAATTGTGGTAAGAAAAATGAGAACGGATTGCTTCCCATCTCCAACATGTCTATATCTTCTTGTGTTTCTTTTTGTTTTCTCAGTACCAGCTGCCCTGGATGTTTGTCAGAGCCCGGTTGCCGCCCCTCCCTCACTGACATGTGGAGAGAAAACACTGCCATGGAAAAATGGTGGTGGTTCTCTCCCTCCCTGTGTGTCTGTGGAGGCCACTAAAATTATCCCAATAGACCTGCAGCAGGCTTGGAACCAGAGCATCTCCTCTCTGGAGAGCCTGGCTTCTCCTCCAGAGCCTCTGCATCCACGTATTAGCGCCCTCTCGAGGCTGGGAGGACCCCTGCGAACCCCTGCGAAGGGAAAAAGTGGTGGTGGTGCAGGATCAGGAAGTAATACAAGCTCCCCAAGTTCAGGGCCATTGAAGTTCCCTGCAGGGAAGGAGGAAGAGGAGGAAGGCGCCCTCTCTCAGCAACAGCAAGAAATGCAGCCGCTAATGTCGTCTTTGAGGCCACCGCCACCACCTCCTCCTCCTCCTGCTGCGCAATCCGCCGGAAAGAGAAGGAATCCTTGTGTATATCTTAGGAGTCTGGTGACAGTGCCATCTTCTGGTGGGGAGCCACAAAGCAGGA
The DNA here is from genome assembly GCA_036326025.1 of Chrosomus eos. Taxonomy (NCBI): domain Eukaryota; kingdom Metazoa; phylum Chordata; class Actinopteri; order Cypriniformes; family Leuciscidae; genus Chrosomus; species Chrosomus eos. The sequence goes on from CM070818.1 coordinate 23,898,866, forward strand.
AGCCAACCCAACTGTAGAATCGCTTCCTTTAATCATCTTACTGCTGGCATTGACTTCCTCGGGCCAGAGTTTATTTTTAAGTCAGTAAATTCATTTCTAAGAGGACCATTAATTTGGTTTTCTTTTTTAGCGCTAATAGGCTACATGGGTTTAGAAAAGGTTGGTAGTTTGCTGAGGATCCAGTGTACAGAGCAGTTCCTTTCACACAGGAAAACAGTTCCGCTTTGCATGTTTGTTTGTTTTTTTAGTTTGAAGTTATCTGCCCTGTATATGTGATTGATAATATGCCAATATGTACAACTACTGAAGATATAAGGCTAAACTACATTCCAAGGAGCCACTGAGTATGTCTGTTAAACAGTGTTTTTATTCAACTTTCCTCCCTCGTTTTAATCTTTAAATGACTCAATCCATCTTAAAACAAGAATGAATACGGTAGTACTGACGTCTTCCCTTTTCAGACTGGGATGACAAAGTAACACTTTTTCTTACAGCACATCACAGAAAGCGCATGAGGTTAGGGCCACACATCTTCAATCACAGCCATTATCTCTCAATGGGCTTGAAATATGCATAACAAATCCACACACACTACACTGGATGACAAATAATCCATGATGATTGCCAGGAGCATTTATGATGTGTACAGGATACATGAGCTTCTATGCTGCACATTACCTGTTCTCTGTTGTGTTTGGCAAAAAAGCAAGGTCTGTTAATTTATTTTCTATTTATGTATCAACTTCATGCCTTTTATTCTTTTGCTTTCCGAATAACAGGCTTTTGTGAATCTCTATTTTAATCTACAAAGCTACAGCTGTTTTAATAACCAAAGTGTTTAATTTAATGTTTAATATTTAATTTTTTTGTTCGTCTTTACTTCATTTTATGACACTATATTTATAATCATGAATAATTAATTATGGATCATTAGAATTTGATGTGCTTTATCAGTAGTAGGGGCTGGAACTGTCACAGTGTAAATCTTATTTGTAATAATACTGTAATCTAATGCACTTTCTAATGCAGTTTCTATAATTGCTTTCTTGCTGACAATGACAAACATATAGCATACTGTACATCTCATGTCTACTCCAAGTCTTCAGATGTCTTCATCCTTTAAGTTCTTACTATACCAAAGAATGGTATCGTATACAGAATTTGGGTTTTGCACTTAAAATTAAAAGCCATTTAGGCCACTGTACCTGTCGTGTTCTTGAAGCTGCTGGCCCATTGTTTTGTATTGCTGTGTAATTCTGTATATGTCCTGAGGATTGTTGTGTCTTGAGAGGGACGGTGTTAAATGTTGAGAAAGAGGCCTTGTTGTTTCTCTATTGTGCCTGTGAACAGTATGGAGTGGGTCCGCATTGTCTTACTTGAACTTGTCGTGTTAGCAAAAATGTTGCCCCAATCATTTGACCCCATTGAATTCGAATTGGAATTAAATGATCCACCTATTAAATTAAAATAGAATTTTCAGATATTTTCTCTCGTGTTTTTTTTATACTGTAGGTATCTTTATGTGGTGTTTATGTGCCAAAAAGTGAATTTGAACAGCTGCAGGAATAAGAGAGGGCAGTGCTTTTGAATGCCAGTGTTTGTCTCGTCATTGCATGTTATATTTAGATAAAAGCATATTATTTATGTTTTATTCTGTCATATTTACCTGGTCTCAGCTGGTACTGTATTTCATCCGTAGATCCTCAGGGGGCCCGGTGAAGGAAACCTTTGGTGAATAATGAAGTTATATTCCCCCTTCAACCCAGGAGTCCCTGTGGTTTTAGGCAGGGCTTCCCTAGACTGCCCTCAAAAGACTACAGTGCATTTATGTGCTAATGTGCCATTTTCCCTTCCTCAAGCCCTGAAACAGATCCCAACCAGCAATGAAGTCATTGGCGAGAGAACAAAAGTTGGATTTGAATGTGGAGACTTTAAACTGATTCAACCAAGTGATTTTCCCACTGACTAAATATCAGGGTTTGTTGTTGTTGTTGCTCCTCTTTCTTTAGTAACCTGAGATTTCACACGCCATGTTCATTTAAAATATCCATTTTTATAGGCACTTTTGGAATGATTTTGAAATTAAACTTGAAATTTACTACAAAAGCAATTTAGCGTCCAACAGTATATATATTTTTTGTTAAATCCCCCCTCAACTTGTCATTTTCCTGAATCAACAAATGTACTTTCCATCACATATATCAGGGTATTGAGCATCTTTACAACGTTCTTCAATGGTGGTGGATGACATTTTAAAAATGTCCAACTTTGTTTTGTACTTTGTTATGTTAAGTATATTCATAGCTAGCATTTTATATATCACACAAATAATATTTTCATACTTTTTTGCAGTAATTTGGCAAACCTTTGGGTTTATTTTGAAAATAAATGATTGGAGGGGGAATGTCAAATGTCTCCATTTAGCTTATCTTTTTTTTTTTTACAATTGTTTTTGTTTTTATTTTCTTTGTAGCCTATTTATTAAATTTTAAAACAACATTTTATTTTTTTACAATCCTAGGACTAATCTATAGGACTGCATTTACTGATCTGCATATAAATTCTTCCGCCAAGTAATATAGGTCGCTGTTTAGCTACATCGCGCATTAATATTGCGACAACGGTTCCGGAGTTTCGACGAGGATCATCGGAATTTTCCGATTGAAGATAAACATGTAACGTATTAGACAACAACCTACAATGTTTTAGGCATTAACTAGCAATGTAGCTAGTTAGGAATACAGAAGGTGCACTTGTTTTGGATTTCTGTCAACTTGTAAACTTATGTTTACCGCAGATCGCCTCAGGTAACAGCAATGAATTATCGCTTTGTCACGCTGTCAAATCCACAAAACATGTCTTACGATAGTTCATGATAGTGCAAGTGAATAAGCTGGCATATCCAACTTGCAAAGTCTGTAAGCTAAACTCATTAAATTTAAATGGTCAAAGTATGTTTTACAACTGGTCGCTTGTCTGAAAGGAAAGGATTGTGAAATCTGAAAATCAGGTTGCATTAAGTTATCTCTGGTTAAGTTAACTGGATGTGTGGTTGAAGCCACAACCTCCTTGGGACTTAAGTCTTGTAAAGGTGTGGAAAAGGCCCACAGAAAATGTTGGGACCATGTAACTTAACTGTGCCAGGAGAACCAGACAAAAGAGCCCCATATTAAGGTCATTGTATAAAACCGCTTGAAATATGCCTGATGACGTGATTTAGAAGAATGTAAATGGAGGACATTTAGGACAAAAGACACAGGGCTCAATCAGGAGCCATTATTTCTTAGACCACATAGGTGGATTAACTTATACATTTGTAAAAAAAAAAAAAAAAAAAAAAAAAAAAAAAAAATACAAATTATATTTGCTGGCAGCACATTGTCCTCCACCCCAGTGTAATGACAGTTGCTTGCTTGCTGCGCACACCAGGTTTTTCTTGTTATAAGATATGCAACAATAGCTAGACTATATCAACTGTTTTTGCCTTAGTGGACATGTTCTTTTATAATGCAGTCATAGAAAGCACAAATATGACTTGCAGTGCAATTTCAGGGGTGTGTCTTCCGAGGAGGCAAGGGAGGTAGTGCCTCCAAAAAAAAATTGGATGAGAAAATAATAATATTACAAAAATAAAACAATGCAAATATTACAATATTCGACATTAAAAGGTGTATAAATCACTTGTTTTTCTATGTCCAACAAGGACACTAGCAGGTAAAGTTGCAGCGTTGAGAAAAAGAGTTGAGAATGAATGGGGGTAAGTCATGTAAGGAGGCAATGCATTCATACCGTTATGATTGGATAGAATGTGATCATTAGTGCGATAAATCCCGCCTCTTGTTTTCGAATTTATGAATTGAGTTGAAAAAAGAAATTGTAAGGACATTGCCTCCTTGTTTCAGAATACCACTGTGATCAACTTACAATGTCCCTGATAATTCCAGTATTTTCAATGACTGTGGGAAATCTGGACTGGTTACAGCAGACATCAAGTAATATTGTGGTCTAAAAAAGTCTGGAAGGTGTACCAATTTTCATATTACCTTGAACTTCATGGCTTAACTGATGTAACCTGAAAAAAGTTTTTTTTTTTTTTTTTTTTTACATTTTTTTATTCAAATATTAGGCTTAAAAAATATTGAGTTGTGCTGTACTGATTTGAATTTATATTTTGGTCTTTTAGATTTTGTATTGGAAATTGGATTTATTCACCAATTTGTTGCATTCGTGCCTAGAATTGTCATATGGTGGGACAAAAGTTATTCTAGCCTATAGCCTATAAAATGAAAATGGGGTATACTCTCCTCCCTAACTAACTAACTTACTTCACCATAAATCTTTATCATTACTATCTTAAGATTTAAAAACATTTTGTGCAGATTTGTTAGATTTTGTATTATTTTTCTAATTCATCATGCAAAGTAAGACATCTCTCCTCAGCCTTTCCAGAAATTTTAGATTAATTAATTAATTAAACTCCAACCGTTATAAATCGATCAAAATGCTTCTTGTGACACTTGCTGATACGGTTTCTCTCGTGATCCATTGACTTTTTCATGATTTAGGCCTATAACTAAAAATAAATTTTATTGTCGCAATTCTGAATGTCACTAAATGATATTGTGTCACACTATATGATGAACTGCAGCGCACCACAATTTGTCAATGCAAAAAAATGTATTTTATATGCATTCAACATTTAATTTCATTAATCAAACTAACATAATTTTAAAACTTTTTAAATGTTATTTAAGAAACTCAGAAATATGAGTAAATCAACCATCTCACATCAAGAACATTCAACATGAACATTTTAAAATTAGAAGAGAGTGTGTGTTGTAACAACGATTATAGGCTAATTGTTAAACAGTAAAAATATTATCAATCTACAATTAGTCAAATGTTGGAGACATTTTCAAATGATATCAAATATGTAGAGTGTTGTATAATTGTTCAGTTATACATGGTAGAGTGTTGTAGTAATTTGTTCATGTTCATTGGCTTGCTTAGTTGGGGACATTTAATTTTCAATTGAACAATACTATTACAACATTGTTTTCCTGTTATCTCTGTAAAGCTGCTTTGAAACAATTTGTATTGTAAAAAGCGCTATATAAATAAAGGTGACTTGACTTGACTTCACATCAAATATATATATTTTTGGGTGAATTTTAGGTCGTTTCAACATGTGGACAGGAGAGATTGGGGAAGAGGGGGAAGGGAATATTAAAACAATACTGAGGTGACTGGATTTGGACTGACAGTGTGAACAAGTGTTTTTGACCTTCTGAAATCTATGAGGCTATGAATATAGTTATTTTTTGCAATAGGAGTTTTTGCAAAATTGACGTGTTTCCATTGGGCGTATTTTTAATTAGCTCTATTTGAAGGGTAATGGAAACACAGCTACTTTCAAGTTGTATATATTAAGACAAAAAACATCGGTAACACTTTATTTTACGGTGTCCTTGTTACATATGTTACATGTACTTACCGTAGTAATAACAGTAAATGATGCATAATTACATGCAACTAACCCTCAACCAAACCCTAATCCTATAGTAAGTACATGTAGTTAACTATTATTACTCAGTACTTAAATATATAATTACACTGTAACAATGACACCTTAAAATAAAGTGTGACCAAAACATCTCTATTGCTAACCCCTCCACGTGGCTGTTGTTGTTTTTGGCGTACCCATAGAAGCCAATGCAGATATTACAGAAGACGACATGGATCACACATTCTATTTTATTGTATTTATTTATTTATAGAACACTTTACAGGCTACACAGTAACTCCAAAGTGCAAAAAAAAAAAAAAACCTACAAAAAAACAGAAACCTACGGAGTGTTGCAGAAGAAACTTAACAAAAGAAAAACAATTAGGCCTACCAACCTTCACTGTAAAAGATCTTTGCTCCAATCGGATATTAAATCTGACACAAATCTGGATATGAACTGTTGCGATGCAATAGTATGGACAGTTAATAATTTAGATCAGATTCCAATCCCTACAGAAGGTGTCTGTTCTGTGTGAACTGGGATGATCCCTTTACTTTTTCCTCCTTTCCCTCAGGACCTCCTCTCTCCTTGCGTCCTCTCTTTACTTGCATTTCTGCCTGACACAGACACAAAATTGCATCTTTTAATATGCAAAGCATGGCAAAGATGGTGAAACATGGTTAAATTAAAGGAACCGTATGTAAAGATTGTGGCCAAAACTGGTACTGCATTCACTTTCAAATTACTGTAAATTGTAGAGCATTTTACGGAACTTGCTTTAAAAATCATGCACAAACATCAACACTTTATGTGTCCATTAAAAAATGCCCAATTCTGTTACTTAAACTGTAAATCTATCAATTATTTACACTTTGCTGAGATATATTGTTATATAGCGATGTTCGCCGGAGTCAAATGTGACGTCACGAAATGGGCGTGGGTCCGAACTGGTTCGCAGAAAGAACCAAAACATGCAGAAGTCTACCTGTGTTTTGTCAGCATATGATAATTCTTTGTCCGAAGAAGCTAAAAGGAGATATAAGGTTAAGCTTTTATATAACCAGGGTTCATTTTCTCTGCCTGATCCATATATAGTGAGAATTGGAGCAAAAGCCCGGACACATGGCCAGATTTGACATTCGGTGACATCTACCTGTATCTCATCGACACGCCATCTATGTTTACCAGAGAGTTGATGAAGGCGTACAAATCTTTAGATGTCTATAAGTCATAATTATGAATATTACTTGTTTTAACTAAGGATAACTGCTAAATTGCACTGTCATAAATTGTTTTTAACGCAAAATGCAGGTAGCAGTTGCGATCGTGGTCCGCTGGTTCTAGACGCCTAATTGCAGAAATCCACAGCTTTCTTCTTGATTCAGGCTGTTTAGGTACGCGGTAGAAGCGCTTGGGGTTACTCTAATCGAACCTGTTAACACAGCCGATCACACAGCACGATACAACCATTTTTCTTCTGTGTTTGCGCTGCGCAGCAACCGGCTGTACTTTACACACTTTGTGTGTAAAGTACAGAAAGAAACAGAAATGTGTAAATGGTATTTTGATGCAACCTTTTATGAGATTATATAGCAAATATTTAATAAAACAATATAATACATAATTTACATTTATTTCCAGAATGGTGGTTTGTGGGCTGGTTCTATGATATTCTAGCTCATTATATTTTTGTGTGATTGATAAATAAACTGCATCACAGACTCAATACTAGAATTTTTAAAAATTGGTGCTAAATCAAGCAATGAATGCAAATACTTTCAGAGCACTTCCATTGGTAGTTGCTGTGTTCCTGATGCACATTAAAGTGATCAAAGCTGCAGTAGTGTGTGGAGATCACAGTAGCTGCCATCCCTTGTGGAGAAGTCCAAGAACGACGCTATTCTTTCAGGGCTTAATTGTGGGGCTGTCCGGGGTATATTAGAAGGCAGTGTTCATACTGCGCTGTCCTTATTGGCTGGGTGAAAATTGTTCCCCCGGGTGGAAAACCTGCTCACATTCTTAAAAGACACTTTGCATTGTCACTGTGCAGCAGATCATCCGATATCTGGCTGATCTGTCAGTGGGACCTCCAAACCGAGAGCAGGAATTTTCCATGTCAGGCTGGAGCACTAGCTGATCTGAGCTCCACGAGTTCTGTGAATGGGCCCCTTCTGCGTAATCACTATCATAATCATGTGTGTTTTTCCTGAATAGTGTGTCATAACACGTACATACTTTTTATTAATGGCTAGTATACCAAAGCAAATGACATCAGAGGTTTTGCCACCCTGTCTTTTCTATTGATGAAACATTCATGGTTGTCTGTGCCAAAACATTCACAATTAATCAATATGTCAGTCTTGTACAAATGTGTGAAAAGAAAATGATTCTCAAAACAAAGTAGAGCTATTATAAAATATGTTCCGTGATTTAAAAAAGTACAGCCTCTGGCCATTTTTGACTTGACATAATCACTCTCTTTTTTTCAGATTATTTTTCAGCATGTGTGTACTTGCTGGATAGGAGCATTTTGTAGATTGCACAACTGTCTGCTCATCCCACAACCCTTTCAAAGAAGAGGTAGATCTATCTATCTATCTATCTATCTATCTATCTATCTATCTATCTATCTATCTATCTATCTATCTATCTATCTATCTATCTATCTATCTATCTATCTATCTATCTATCTATCTATCTATCTATCTATCTATCTGAATATTTACTTGAACAGATTCTCAGTAGATTTTATAGCAGTTATGTGTGTGTGTGTGTGTGTGTGTGTGTGTGTGTGTGTGTGTGTGTGTGTGTGTGTTGTGTGTGTGTGTGTGTGTGTGTGTGTGTGTGTGTGTGTGTGTGTGTGTGCTGTGCGGTTAAATGGGTTCTGTGGAAAATGTTGTTTTTTATTTTGAATTAAATCAGATGAATAACAGAATCTTGCATTTCCACAAGAACATTGGATTAGATCAAAAGTAAATTGTCAGTCGAGAAGGAGAAGGAACTGTGTATTATTTCATACATTTGGGCTGATGAAGTGGTGAATTAAGATTTGTTGTTTTGGCAATTAGCATATAAATACACATTTGAAAGCGATTGGCGGATGGTTTGAAACAAGTTGGTTGTCACTTTAAAATAGAATTAATGTGAATGTTAATTGTTGTTGGAGTTTTTTATGCTCTTTTGAAAGCTCAGGCACATAACGTGTGATTGTAGAATATGGCTGTAAATGAGGGTTCTGTCCACTGGTGTGCGTCTGTCATAAGCCTTCAAAATGTTTCAAGCTGAACTTGTCGAACACTGTTAGTAAATCTGAAGTCTAACACAACGGACCAGAAATGCTTGTTATTCACATTTAGTTTGATGTTGGTTGAGTATTTTATGGTGGTTAGGTTGTAATCAGGCAGATCTCATGCACCAGAACTATGTTGAGAATGTGTTTATGTTTTCTTCTTTCAAAAGTGTCTGATTTCATTCTGTGCAACAACTGTGTTGAAGGCTATTGGTGCATTTCTAGAGATTTAAAAATAGGTGTATGAGTCACAAAAACATTAAAGCATTTTTGTTGTGTTAGTGTACAATGTTTGATATTTCTAAATCTGCTGTGTACCGGACACAATTTGTGCAGTCACAGTAGTGAAACTTCAGCTAATATTTAGGGAAAATTAGGTCCACTGTAAATATCCGTAAACCAACAAATGTGCGTGTTAAAAGTTTAACAAACTTAAATCCAATGAATCCATGTGGTGACTTTTTTTTTTCTCATGAAATTCCCGATTACTTGGATTCCTATTGTTCTGACTTCTCTGTCCTTGTTGGTTATTATTCTTTTTTTTATTGTATTTTTTAAATGTGTGAAACTTTAAAATTGTGGTGAGAATTAATGAATAACACAGAGAAAACTGGAGCCATCGGCATGTCTATAGATACCCCAGACAGGAAGCACACTTGACACTAGATCATGACAGTGAATCTCTCATAAGGTAAAGATGACATTCTGATGAGTGCTCTGAGTGTTGTAGCGGATCCGGAGTAAAGGGGAAAAGCAGGACACACTTTGTGCCACAGGAGACCCCTTGTCTTAAGTTCAGACAGCCCAGTTGTCAGCACCATCCGCCATGATGAGCGTCCTGAGTATTCTAGTGTTTTACAGAGTGAGAAACAGTAGATTTAATATGTGTTATGTGTTTTCCAGACCAGCTTGTGCCATCAGTCTAGTTTCCCTTCAGTAGCTTAACTCCAGTTGAAAGAATAAGCATATTTGTGTTCAAAATAGGGATGTCAGTTTATATAAATTCCCATAATCGACCATTGTTTAAATTAACGTTCAATTAATCGATTAATCATTAACCACTTGCTTGACCAACACTAAATAGGTGTCGTTTTAAAGCTTAGAAGCTTGGCTCTACGGTGAATATACGACCATCACTTATCAAGTACTTTTTAATTTGCTGACATATTAGAAGTGCTCTATTTTCATAGTATAAAAAAAATAACCGGATTACATGAAAATGTGATCTGTAAAATCATCGTACATAACAGACTTGTCATATATTGTTAAAAAGGTCTCCACTAGCAGAATACATCAAGCATATTTGTTTGTTGGAGACCAAACTATACCAAGTATTAGTATAAAAAGAACTGGCGAAGTTTGTGTATAAGTACACATTGGGCTCTATTTTAACGATCTGAAACGAAAGTATCAAGCGCGAAGCGCAAGTAACTTTGTGGGCGGGTCTTGGGCGCTGTTGTTATTTTACCGGCGGGATAAATGACTCTTGCGCCCGACGCAAGTTTAAAAGGGTTTGGTCTGAAATAGCTTCATTATTCATAGGTGTGGTTTGGGCGTAACATGAAATAAACCAATCAGAGCGTCATCCAACATACCCTTTAAGAGCAGGTGTGCATGTTGCATGGCGGATTGTTATCCGCGCCAGGAGCGGTTCACAGAGGAGGAGACCAAATTTTTTTTTTCCTGGTTCTTGACGGACAAACTAATTTGTCATGTCCTTTTATACACATTTCTCTTACCACTATTGGGCAAACAGGTTTTAAAATTTTGGTAAATGTGTTAGATTTAGGCCTACATTTTTTTTACATATTCATGGACACCACAATGATTTCCCTCAATAGTTTTCTTTGTTATAATGTATGATTTTCAAAAATAAAAACTGCTGCATCTGTGTTGATGAGAGAATCAAAGTGTATGCGCGTTGTCCACCTGCTACATTATGGCCAAGCATGCACCCTTAAAATAGCATTAAAAACAACACACAACGCGCCACTGACTTTAGACTAGGTTTTTTCTGGTCAGTGGCGGAATTGTTTTCTGGAACTGCAAAATAGCACTAGGGAATATTTGAATATTTGCCGAAACACGCCTCCTTTTTGCGCCGACCCGCCCAGGGAGCGCAAGTTCATTTCCTAGTTTACCGACTTGCGTCTGTGGAGGGTAAAGCCCGGAAAAGAAAAGATCATGGAGTGGCTAAAGCTATAGGACTTCCGGGATCCAATCACGTCGCGATCATGATGCAGTGTTTTCCAATGAAAGTTCAACCAATGGAAACTGGATCTAGGGTATGGTGGGTTAGGATGATGTGTAGAGACCAATCGGAAACTCTCTTACGGCTGGAGTGCGCATGGATTGGTTCTATCGGTAAAAGGACGTCTGGACTCCAGGCTGATATTTCCTGCCTGTATTCTGTTCTGATGACCTTTAGCAGAAGGATTTATGTGACATGTCTGGTTTAAGTCGGTGTTTAAGCAAGCTTCAACAGATCTGAGAAAAGCTTTTGTTACTTAGCTATTCTTTGTGTCTGTGTCACATCCACACCTTTCATGGGCAATTTCTGTTGACATAAAGAGGTGGGTCAACCTGTTCTGTCAGAGTTCGAAACCTTTCCATCCGTTTTGTGATCCATCAAGTGCACGTCTTAGGGTTGTTTACATCATAAGCTAAAGGGAGATCTATTTTGAACAACATCAGACTGTCTCTTTTTGTAATGGCTAGGGTTGTTTCTCTGACATGATAAAGCTTCAGGATGATACATGCATTGCAAAATGATTCTGTAGAAATACAGGAAGTGGCTATGGAAAAATTGATGCTGAAGTCATATCCACCAAAAGTCATTTTTCAAAAACTTTCAAAGATACAAAGTTCAATGTTAAATAACATTGCCTGTTCTTTTTTATTTTCCTTCATTACCATTTATTTTCATTTGGCACAGTTTCCATCCTGCAGCCTAGTGGATTTCTTATGTGAAGGCGAGTGTACTTTAGGGCTGTTTTGTTAAGGGTTGTATATCAAGATGTCTTGTGCTTGTGAACTTTCCAAAGACCACAAATTGAATGGCGTAATTTGAATATGAGTATGTTCCCCTGGTTTCAGTGCACGTTTTTTGGCTTGGCTGTATGTGTGTGGGTGGTTGGTTGTGAAAGGCAGTGCCGTGTGTGTTTGTGTCTATGAAGTAATGTCAAAGTCTTCACTACTCATTGTTTTAGATAGGAAAGACTCACATGCTCCAACTGTCAGATTTGGGAACAGTGTAGGGAAAGAGATAAATAAAGGAGTTTACTCTCCTTGAGAGAGAGACAGAGAGTGAGAGAGAGGGAGGTTTTACAGAAGGGAAAGGGGAGGAGTTTTCCCCGGCTGAGTTACCACAGTGTGACAGGCAATCTCAGTGTGTGTGTATGAGTATCTCACAGGGTGTTTTGTTTTTCTCTCTCACATGCTGTCAGCATTACCATGGAGGGTCTTCAGAGACTGGCTGTTTTCTGATTAGCGTGATCTTGTAGGACTGAAGACTTTGGATTAGTGGGGAGCTGCTGTATTAGTAGTAGTGCAGAATCTACTTGGGGGTAAGTGACTCTCAGATTAAACATTTTGTGTGTCTGTTTCTCTCTTTCTCTCTCCACCTGTCTCTGGAATTCTGCCTGTCCACTTACTCAGCCTGCAGTCACAGCTCTCCATGCCCAAGCAAGTCATCCTGATAGTTTCTTTCCCCCACTTCTGTTCTGCGTGCCTTCTCTGTGTCCTCCCCTCCTTTTATCTCTGACCTAATATTTTTCTTGCTCTCTGAATTTGGAATGTTGAGACTGTAAATAAGATGCTCTTTTTTTAACTTAGATTTTTTATCAGAATGTGCAGTATATAGATATATAATGAAAAATGTGTATAGTAGGTAACTGACCAAGATGCCTTTTTAGTATTTTTTTTTTTTTTGTTATTACAAAATATTTGAAACTAATTAGCTTTTTTTTTTTAGGTAGCCACAACATATACATTTATATATATGTAAAAAACTTATTTTAATCTATGGGAAGTTGGGAAGCTGCAGAAATTAAAATTCTTGAAATGTCAGGATTTCAAGTTTTAGGAGCTAATTTAATTTGTGATTTACTGGATAAGGATTAAATATATATATTTTTTGTAATCACAATTTCTATCTGATAAAATATTTTAGAATTTGGCATAAGGAGTTTTAGTAATTTATATGACTTTTACAGGTCTAGAAATCACACTTTTAAAATGAGACCATATTATATATATCCAGGGTTTTCAAGAACGTGGGAACCCTGGTTATCAAAAGAAAAAATGGTGGATGGAGGGCTAAATGTATTTTTATTTATTTTAGTGGTTTTAGCTTAATTTAATGCCTGTTTTGTCTTATTTTATAACATTTTAAATCACATTGGTGCCCCCTTGGAAGTTTGCTGAAGCTCCTAGTGTGCCCTCTAGTAGAGAACCACTTCTCTAGATCATGTCGATACATCATACATTTGTTATTCTATTTATATTTTTAAAGTTGGGCCATTCTGATACTTTAAAAGTGTATGTTTAGTTCTAATATAAACCTTTTTTTTTTTTTTTTACTTTTTTATGTATGTACAGACAGTGATAGGTGGCGTTAGTGTCGTGCTTGTGTGTGTATGTGTGTGTGCGCACTGACAGATGCCTGCACGGCTCAGTATTTTTTTTAAATAGCCCTGTTAAGACTTTGTGTGGCGTGACTGCATTGAGTTCACACACCATTAACCTCACTCATAAAGTAGACCGTTCTTACATCAGCTAGGTCAATGAGGAGTCCAGATGAATGGCTGTTGAACTTTTGGGCTGGCAGGATGAATGTGGCTGTTGATTTAATAGTGCTACAGCCCGTTTGACACCTCAGTCCAAGCGCACTTTAAATTTACACTGGCCTTGCACTCATAACAAAGTGTAGGAGGACTGAACTGAAAAAAATCTTCAATTTTTGGATTCTCATCGTCTGTCTGTTATGCATGTTGCACAGAGTATGATATAATAGTAAATACATACCCCTGACTGCCTTACATGTCACAAAAATAGCCACTCAAACCTGAACTGACAAACATAGTGCCCCCACCAGATCCCTGTTAAGGCCTCATTATGCTTCTGCGTCAACTCCGCGGCGTAGCTACGCCATCATTCCTACGGCGTCGTGGCCGTTTTATGGTTCTGCGTCAGGTTGCGTTGCATCGCGGTGCATCTGACCAATCACAGCCCTTGCGGTCTGCGTCGCCTCGACGCATAGTTACAATTTTTTGGAGGTGCACGTCGAGCTACGGCATAGGGGGCGGAGAGGGGTTTGCGGCGACGCAGAAGGGTCTGCGGGGGTACGCCGTCGATTCGACGCAGAAGCATAAAACAGGCTTTACCCTGGACTAAACCCCTTTGAGTTGCTGCATATTTGATAGCTAATTTATTCTTAAAGATGATCCCTTGGATCAAACCATTAAGATGGCCAATTGGTTTATTACTCTGAATTATGTTGAGACCCCTTTGTGAACCCTGTTCTAGTGTGTGTACAGTGCGGTGCCGTCACGGCTGGGCGCTTCTACACACTACAGCTGGACCTGAAGGTACAATGTCTGACCCAGAGGGCACTGAAAGTGTGGGAAACATCCCCACGCTATTGCTCTGTCCTGCAGACTTCTTATCATCACTCCGAAATGAGGAATTGATCTTATGTGTAGCAGTGAAAATATTCAGGAAAGACATGGTTCAAGTCTTACCAAGTAAAAAGTATGTTTTATGAACTTTGTTGCAGAGAGATTGTGGAGGCACATGAATGTATTTATGTCATTTGAATGCATGTGTTGGACTGCCAACACCAATTGAATTAATCACAGATTGGCCTCAAAGTAGATGTGTAAAACCCCTTGACATTTTTATCAGTGTCATGTGGGTAAAATAAGCACTGCCTGGTAGAGCTGTCACTAAATTCACAGGCCCAGGACAAAATGTTTATGGGTGGGCCCCCTCTCTACCATAGAGGACCCACCTCACAGGGCCCCAGACAACTGCTGCATGGTATTATGGGTGATTATGAGTCTGTTTTTTGCTTGAACAGAAAAGAACAGAGAGGGGAAGAACCAGCGACAGGATATTGCAGAATGTCTCTAGCAGAAAATAGTGAACATTGACTTAAATTTCAATTTCCTCTGTTGAAGCTCCAACCATCTGCCTTCTCCCATCTATATCCCTACTACTTATGTGCTCATGCATTGCTTACACGTAGATATGAGAAAGAAACTGAAAAGCAGTTGGTGGTTAACTATGTGATGTGATGAAATGAAGCACTAAGTTAGGGAAGGTTTTCTCTGACACTTAGCCCTGGCTCTGGATTCTCTGATTTCCATAACTTCAGGATATACTCTTCACTTTTCTATTCAAAACAATCACACACACACACACACACACACACACACACACACACACACACACACACACACACACACACACACACACACACACACACACACACACACACACACACACACACACACACACACACACACACACACACACACATTCTTTATATCTGAATATCATGTGTTTCATGTTAAATTAGACAAACAGTCTGGTGATTTCCCCATTGATGGTATCTAGGTCTCATTCGGTTTTCTCAACAGGGAAGATAGAGTGGGTCCAGAACAGAGTTGATATTTCAGGAAATTATTCTCTCACAATGTATTGTCTCTATTACATTTATTTCAGTAGTGTTTTTCCATTTAGTTTCATTAATTTAGCCTGACACCTTGAACATCTGTTTAGTTCTGATTGAAGGTCCTTGAACATGATTACAAGAGGTTTTGACATGCAGTCCTTGGTCTTTTTAAATGAATTGGTGATGGTGATGCTTAGATGAAAGATCAGTGATGCTTAAGCGATCTTTACACATTTATTTATTTATTTATTTATTTGTCTTTGTGGGATGGCAGTTGGATAGGAGGAATATTTTGACCTTTTTTCTGGGTGGTCAGACTGTAATATTTTGCAGAAAACTCTTGTTTACATCCACATGTTGTTCAGTTTCTCCACATCGTTTATGAATGGGATATCTGATAAGAACTAGCAGTATTAAAACAAAAACAGATGCTCATAAAACCCAGATCTGGTTCGAATCTCTCCTGCATCGCAAACGAAGGCCTGTTGTTTCCGGTTGTCTCCTGTTCATTTAGTGAACCACCTAAGGATCTGTCTGTCTTTCTGCCTAAATAATGTTTTAGATAATAAAATAAAGATGGTGGTATCTGAACTATGAAAGAGGTTAGAGGTGAAGAGAGAAGTCTAGAAAATAACACTGAACTTAGTGACTAAAGCCACATATATTTAATGCTCAGTTGGGCTTGGGTGGGCCTGCTCAATCTTGCAGAAATGTAACACTGAGTCTCTCTCTGCTGACTCTCAACATCACTTCATCCCTGTCACCCAGTGGTTAAGAGGTTAGAGGAGTCATACTCCTGTTTTGCCAATTTGGTTTCTTTTTAGTAGTCAAAAGTTT
The DNA here is from genome assembly GCA_036326025.1 of Chrosomus eos. Classification (NCBI taxonomy): domain Eukaryota; kingdom Metazoa; phylum Chordata; class Actinopteri; order Cypriniformes; family Leuciscidae; genus Chrosomus; species Chrosomus eos. The sequence goes on from CM070818.1 coordinate 23,915,175, forward strand.
TCACTGTGAATAATTTGGAGATTGGTGTATGCATGTAGGCCTATACTTTTTCCACAAAGACCCATATTCTAAATGTATTCTCTCTTTTCATTCACTAAAGAATAATGTCTTGAAATCATTGTTAAGGTGTGAGAGGCTGAGATAGTAACATGAACGCTTGCCGTAGAGGGTAGTTGTTCTCAACCAGAGGGGGGCATCAGAAAATGAAGAATACTTAAAATATTTCAAGTAAAACAGTTTTGTCAAGCTTTAAAATATTTTATCAGGTAGAAATTGTGAGTGAGAAATATATATTTTTTAATTAAACAAATTGTTGAAGATAATGAGTCAAAAAGGTTGAGGGAAAATAGTCTAGGGAAAATAGCTATTAAAATAACATTGGAGTCAGTTCTAACAAAGTGTATGCATGTTTCTGTATTTGTCAGATTGGAGTTGCCCAGGGAGAGTTCCCATTTTAGGTGAACTTGTGTTCACGCTGTAAGGCCTAGGGTGTGTCTCAATCAATCAGCGCACTACCAAGTAGTCATGATGCGGAAAACCTGAGTCATCATCGGTGATCCAGTTACTTGGATCAAGGTCCTTGCATTGCCCAAATTTGAGGTATAAAAAGGAATGGGGAAACAGTCTAGGACATGGTGAAGCAGTATGCAAAAGCACCCTTTTGATTAGTCACAGGTGAGTGAAGTCATCAGGGCTCCACCTGTTAGTGAATTTCTATCCCTAAATCACATTACTAATACACTTCCTAACAATAATGTTCAGCCCTTTAATTATACATAATTTGTCTTTAGATGCATCCAAAATTGCATACTCTCTGAGTAGGTACTTCTTTTTAATACACTGTAGGCTACTTTGCGACATATACAAGTATGTTCTATATGGTATGAATGTGTGTAGTAGGGGCGTCGTGATATGTCGGTATTGATGATAATCGTGATATTTAAAAAATTAAATATCGTTATCATGTTAATTAGGGGTGTCTCAATGGACCAGTATTGGTGATAACTGTAATATTTCAAATGAATAGTACACATGTGAATGAATGAATGAGGCATTTATATATAGGCTATATTTACATGACTTTTACAGGTCTAGAAAAGACTGAACTGCTGTACACCCAAAGCGTTTTACAATCATATTAGGGGGTCTGTCCTCAACCACCACCAGTGTGCAGCATCCACTTGCAATATGACGCAAATCAGCTCTTTGTCTTCTTGGAATTGAGAAACCGCAATATTGTGTGAAATATTGGTGTGCAGTTGTTGCCTGTGACTGTATGCGAAATCGTGAAATGTATGTTGGTCACAATCACGGTGGCGTTTCCTCCCACAGTGGCTTTTGTTCCATCCAGGCCCATCATTCAAATAGACATCATAATAAATGTACATGGTGCAGGTATATCATTGATATTTATGGAGGAAACTCATTTTCTTTGAAGACTGGATCATTATTGTGAAGCTGAGGTTAGGGGTTAATAATGTTGGTGAGTCTTAATGGCTTTTCGGCTGAACTGACTGAAACACTGATGTGTACAAATAGTCCTTTTCAGTATTTGACACATTTTACATGCTTTGGTGACACAAGCATGTGTCATGGGAAGGTCCTTGCCCATTGGTTTGCATGCACAAAAAGTAACCCAGTAAAATAATTACTAGTAAATTCATCAATAAATCATTTTTATTATTATTATTATTATTTGTATTGTCATTATTATTATTGTGCGTAATAATTTTTACTTTGCAAAAGCCAACAATTTTTTTTTATATTGCCTAAAGCAGTGTGATAATTTATTTATTAAAGCTGCCGTCGGCAACATTTTTTTTTATCATATTCAGTGAAATCGACACTATAATCCGACAGAACAACATAAATAAAGTGGTTTTAGAAAAAAAACTCGAGCTTCTAACTCCACCTGGAGCGTGTTATATGTTTTGCAAAAATCCACCGCTCCCGGATCATCGGGTCCAATCAGCGCAGGGGGGTGTGAGATCTGACTGTCAATCACAGATCAGGCACACGCCACCCCTCGCGCACGTTACAATCACATGCACACGCCTGAAGTTCACACAGTAACGGAGAGTGATGGCGGGAAAGCTCATTTAGAGTATAAATGACGTTAGCAATTGCAATCTATCGGTAGATTAGCCAGGGCAGCATACCTCCAAATACTCCATGGTGTTGATGGATGCTGATGAGACAGAAAATTTGGTGCACACGCACTGACGAGCACGAACTCGCGGTGGGAGGGTATTCGTTGATAGTGGGGGAGGGGCATGAGACTTGTAAACATTCAAAATTTTGCCTAAGTCCACTCAATCTGCCAGACTTGCCGACTGCAGCTTTAATTTATTTATAAAGTACTATAATAGGAAAGCTATTTAGTGACATTGTTATAAAGAATTCAGAAACATTTTGAAATATTTTACACTTACTTCTGACAATTTTTCTTATGTTTTAAAAGGGAACTGATTTTTTCAGCCTGAGTATGATGTTTCTAAAGTTAAAAACTCCACTTCATGCTGTATAATGAACACTTCAGTTCACTGCCTTCACAAAAGATTTCATTTAAACCGCAAACCGCTCATGTGTTTCCCAGAATGATTTGAAAATGTGTTCAGGGTGTGTTTACTCATGTCAAACATAAAAATACTGACTCAATAGGTGACCGGCAGAGCACCTAAAGACATCTCGCATCATTTTTTTACCTTACCTTAGCTTGGTGTAAAAGAAGCATTGTTAAGTGTTTTATTTGACTTGTATGCTCTGGTTTTATTTAACTATTCAGACTACAGGTGCACTTATGAGAATGTGGTGACTTATTATTTTCAATGAGGATTTCTCGTGCTTATGTCCACAAAAGGATGTCTAGCTGTGGCTAACCGTCCATTCATTAAACACTTAGTGGCACAAACAGATTAAAAAGATGGAGCTGAAGCTGAACTACTCTTATGTAAGGAGATTTGATAGTAAGTTGTTATTTAACAGATGCTACTGCACTTATTAAAGGCACAGTTGCCTCTAGAGCAATCTGGTAGACCTACAACAAATATGAAGGATTTGTATTCCATTTTAAAGGTGCTCTAAGCGATGTCACGCGTTTTTATGGCCAAAACATTTTTTGTCACATACAGCAAACATCTACTCACGATCCGCTAGCTGCCTGTCCCCTGAACACACTGTAAAAAAACGCGGTCTCTGCAGACACCCCAGGCGCCACAAACGGCTACAAAAACAAACTCTAGCGACCCACTCTAAGAAACATAACAAACTGTTCCAGCCAATAACCGACAAGAATGGTTTGGGGGTGGGTTTGAGGGGTTAGTGCGCGGATGAGGAGGAGGGAGGGTCTAGCTAGCCTCCGTTTTGTTTGACAATAGTTCGAACGTCAACAAGAAGTGACGTCACCCAGGATCGCTTAGAGAACCTTTAATTGACTGAATCCGAATAGTATACAATTCTAGAAGCATTAGATTGCTGTTGAATTGACTTCAGGATTCAGTGTAACCGTAAAAAAGTCTGTCTTATGTGATCCTGGTAGAATGATTATGATAGCACATTTTTAATCTAGTCTTTGTTAAGGCTGTAGTCAACAGGCGCACAGAGCGGCAGTGATTTACAAAGCTAAAGTCAATATTAAAGACTGGTGTAATGCCATCAGCACACAGTCACAGTTTTATCTCTATGGGGTTAGAATTGTTGTATTATTTCAAATAAATAGATTGAGATTCACAAACAAATGTGAAGAGATTCACAACAATGTATAACACTCACAAATAAATAAAATGAGATTTGCAAATAAAAAAAATATAGTTACAAATGTGTTTTATCCCACAAACACAACTCTGCCTGGCATTTATTTGTGAACCGTTTTCTGTGAATTTGTAAATAACTGCACGCATTTGTAAATTGACCCTTCGCAAAGACCCGCCCTCCTTAGTGGACTCCACCTACCGTTTAATCAAGCCAATCAGATAACAGCCACATTAAGCTGACCAATCGTAGCACGTTCTTGTTACAACCAATCACGTTAGGATTTACACTCGGGCGGTAACTGAATCTGATTTATTTTGAAGATATTTGCACCCTTGAAATGGAGCTATAATGTATTGGTGCTTCATTTAAATTGAGCTGTTTGTGTGGTTAAAACGGTTCCAAAAGATTGTTGGAGTTTAAGGCTTCTTTATTTTTCCAACAGGATAAACTCAGGATTACACACAAATTATGATCATCACAGATCCCAAACATCATATAACACCCTCTCTACACCGGACTCAAGCGGCGCGACACAGCTTGTCAAAACCCATTATTTTCCCAGCTGCCGTAGCAGTTTCAAATAATGTAAAACTAACATGTTTGCAATGTTAATACATTTTGCCCATGACGTTTTCTTACCTGCAGATATATGACGTGTTAATAATCTTCCTTATTGACTATTGCTGGCTACATGAAAATTCATAATTCGTGATAATGTAAAGGCTGCATGCTCATTCTCCAGTCATTATTTTTCTCCTTCTCTTTCTGTCTGTCCATTTGTCCCATTGGAAGTGTTGCAGCATGAATTTGGAGGTCTTTAAGAAAAAAAAAACACTTTTCTCTCTCTGTCAGAACTGCTGTAGGCATCCCCAGCAAGCAATTTTGCGTTTAAAAGACATCTAATAGCCGTCCAAACACAGCCCAGACGTCTAGGCTAAAACAAGGCAAAATTTGGGCTGTCAGTAAAAGTTTAATAGATGTCTAAACCATAGCCCAAGAACAGACTAGTCATCAATTAGATGACAAAGATATGAAATGAGTGAAGAAAAGAAACCAAACACCTTGTAATCACTGTTTACTTGGTGGAATATCATGCATCTCGCAAGTTATTTTGGCAAAAACGACATGTAACCAAATGCAAGTTTATTTTGGCTAGAAGTGCCAGACTATATCGGGTCTATATAAAATAGATGGTGAAATGACAGCTATTGCTTGCTGGGTTTCTATATTCTTGGCAGATAAATTTGACTATAGCAATTCACAACAAAGTGCATATTTTAGCACACCTGGATTTATAGATATGTGGTTTAACTGATGAGATCTATGATGGTTCTCTCTTTGTTTTCCTCTTGAGAAGGAAAACCGACTACTCTCTTTCTTCATTGACTACGTTTACATGCAGCCAATAACCCGTTCAAAACCGTGATATTAGCAATAACCCGGTCGCGCACGCCCATGTAACACCGGCAAAAACCCGAATATGCTCATATCCCGAATTTTAAAAACCCGCATATGATACCTGGGGTACCACTTTTCTAACCCGTATTTTTGGTCATGTAAACGCGTATCGGCATCGTCTTGGTCTTTTGAGTAGAGGAACTTTTCGGCGCATACAAAAACCTGTGTGCAGTATACCGGAAGTAAACATGGCGAGACGCAGCACAGCATACTTTTTCCATACGTCCAGACGCTAACCGTGCGTCACTGTTTACAGCGGGATATTGCCAATTGATTACAAATTCCATGTATACAGGAGTAACTCTCTCTGCTCACGCATGTAAACGGGTTATTCTGAATGTTTCAGAAACCAAAATAGTGACCTTAACCCGAATATTGACAGCTTGTAAACTCTCCGATTTTTTCAGCACATGAAAACACATGGCATATTCATTCAGAGAACCTCACATGTGTTTGTCATTCATCTGTTTCTTTGTTGTCGTTGGGTGTAGCTCAGATTGTCTATTCTGTCTCTCTATATCTCTGTTGAGTTTACCTGATAATGTTCTCCTCCTGTGACAGAAATTGGCACAAACTGATGTAATTGTTATGAGCACATAAGTGTTTATTCCAGAAGTCTCTATGCCAGTTTATCTTGTTTTCTTCTAACTTAAAGTTCTATCAGTGTTGCTGCTTTTTGTCCATCCATATCATATAATGGAACAAGCATGTCCTGTTTCGATCAGTCATATGTTATATTCTCTCTCTCTCTCTCTCTCCTCTCTCCTCTCTCTCTCTCTCTCTCTCTCTCTCTCTCTCTCTCTCTCTCCTTTTCTCTCTCTCTCTCTCTCTCTCTCTCTCTCTCTCTCTCTCTCTCTCTCTCTCTCTCTCTTTTATATAAACTGCGTAATCTAATAAATCTAAAAATAAATCAGTTTCTCTGTCCCTTGAGCCTCTCAGAAGGCTCTACAGAGGGCTTCAGGTTAACTGGTATCAGCAGTGCATTAGTCAGTCCTGCATGACAAACTGCATGTCTTTTCATGTTTAATCACTTAATCAGATTGAGTTTTGGAGAAACAGAGCAGGACAGATAGTCTTGTTTTTCCATCATCTATGTTTGTAAATCTTGAGAGTCTGTGTGTGGAAGCAAAAAGTAAATGCCAGTAAGAAGTCATTGTAAAGGACAAGGTGCACTAAGTAATGACATGTTTTCAGCAATCACATTGTTTCACTGACTCTGGATGCAAGCTGTTTTTTATGTTTAGTGGAATTGCAAAGAGAATGGCTTTATTCAGAAGAAGGGCACACTATCATACTAATTTAACTGTTTCTTTCTGCCATATAAAGATATAGCAGACATAGTAAGAGTAGTATGGATAGTATGATTTAGCAAATTTAGGTAATGAATGTTTTCTTAGTGACTTTTTTAAAATTAACAAGCAGAGAGAGAGAGAGAGAAGAGAGAGAGAGAGAGGAGAGAGAGAGAGAGAGAGAGAGAGAGAGAGAGAGAGAGAGATATTTAGTCTGTAAGTACTGTACATTACTTCAGGAATCTAGGTGTTTATGTGTTGCACCATTAAGGCCCGGGTATAACTTAATTTTCCGTGTTCCTCTCCGTCTCGCCTCATTCAGCGCATGCGCACTATCTAGGGGATGACCGAAGTATACTTTAGTATAGCCTCCAGCTCCGCACGGTTTATTTCTCATTTGCTGGCTGCCTGAGGCCTGGCCCTGTTGTGCTGCTAATTTCAACACATACACTGATTCTTATCTCCGGTATGTCTGGAGAGGTTTGTAGTCTTCCTTATTTATAGCCTCTTTTACCATTAAAGGTAAGAAAACAGCTGCAGGGATCATTTGTCCCCATTCCCTTCTTTCTTTCTTTTACTATTTCTTCCTTCTTTCTGTTGTTTGAAAGCTGTTATGCTGATCAGTCGTTATGTTATCACACCTCTACATCACAAGACACACACACACACGCACGCACACACTCACGCACACACACACACACACACACACACACACACACACACACACACACCACTCTCTGGCCTGTAGAGGTAGTCCTTCCCCTTGCAAGATACTCTGGATGTTGTGTGTGTAATCCTGCTGTAAATATTAACGAGCTTCTGAGATTTCCTCTGGACATAAATCATCCTGCCTCAGACTGATCCAATTGCATGTAAATCAAATAATATTTTCCTGTTGTTCTCGGTTTAATTAATTCTGAAATAATGGGTAGCCGAATACATTCATTATAAGAGCTCCTTCTCACTTTACATAGACTGATTTCTAGACTTGAAGCCAGAGAATCTCTGTAGATGTTCTCTCTGTTCTTTTACCTCAAACTCTACTCTGTTTGTATAGCCTGTGATAAAGTGTGACACACACACACACACACACACACACACACACACACACACACACACACACACACACACACACACACACACACACACACACACACACACACACACACACACACACACACACACACACACACACACACACACACACACACACACACACACACACACACACACACACACAGGATCTGAGCATTACTCCTGATGACAGCCTTGGGTGAAGGACCATGTCATATAATGAGCCATTAACAAAGGGTGCAACACAAGAACTGCTTTTTGCCCAATGGCTGAATATCCACTCTGATACCGTGTTTTCCTCTTCCTGTCATACATTGACCGTGTGGACTTTATGAGATCATTTTTGTGTCTGTTTACAAGGTAACATATCAGTGTCAAAAATAGTTAAAGTCTTACAGGGGTAGACGGAACCCACAAAATACACACGCACATCCAGGAATTGTATATTATTATATTGTGTTAAGTTAAACATACACATTTTAAAACTTTCATGCACAATGAAATACTACCTTTCTTATTAGGAAAACACAATGGCTGTCATTAGTTGTATTTCATTTAAAGTTCCATTTGTATGCAACTAAGTTGTAGCTAAATGCTTTTGGAAATATAAATATATAAAAATACAATGTACATATATTTGTCATGCCAATAAAGTTTTTTAATTCAACTATTTGAAACTGAGAACAAGGAAGGGGTTTTATACATTTTTTTTTAATTCAATATTTAGTTGTTTCTGGCATGGCAGTAAGTTGATCTTGTTTTTTGAGGAATCTTTCCTACATGCCTTCCTGCTGTTACAGTGTGCAGCTGGAATTTGAGTTTTCATGTTCCAGTCACTGCAGAGTGCTTTGGCTCCCCCTGCTCCGCCTGCATTTAACTACTTCCCTCAAGCCCAGCTCTCCACAAACCTTTAGTGAGACAGATTCAGACATCAGAATTCTGTATTTTCACCATGAGGTACCTGTAAGAGATTAAAAAATCTTTTTGCAATGTATCATAACAAAGTATATAAACACATTAATATGATGCAGAGAGTCTGTCAGGCTAGTTTTTGCGGTGAGTTCTACACGTCGCTCTAGTCGGACTCACATGGGCAGCAGTTGTAGAGAGTTGGAGAGAGAGAGAGAGAGAGAGATCACTTTGGTTGGCGGTTCAGTTTTGCGAACGAGTCGTGCACAAGAATAAAAGCGAAAGGGATAAAAGCAAGCGAATAAATGAAGACAGAAGCCTGTTCAAACTTTACATCATCTTACCTGAGCATTCCAATACTTGAATATTTTAATGACAACATTAGCCACTTGGAATAAAGAAAGTGATCAACATGATAGATATTAAAAATGGTAAGCAAACGCTGCTTTCTTTTCAGTTTGTATATCTGCAATCCTAGTTTCTGTTTTTGTTTGTTAAAAGACGAATAGAGATGATACCTGCTGATATAGACAGTTATTTCCTATACGCAGGTGCTGATTGCTCTTTTCAAGAGCAGCTTTGTCCCAGAAGAATGCAGCTGACGCAAGGCTAGTTCTTTGATGTCAGCTTGGTGTGTTACGGCCTTAAAATGCAGCACTTATTTATACACTACAGGGGTCCCTGGTCCATTTCTCTATACATCAATTTAGCCTTGGCCTGTAAATGGTTGAAGACCCCTGGTCTAGAGCCAAAGGAACATGTGTTTTACAATGGCTGGTTAAAAGTAAATATATTTTAATTTAGGAATGGTCACATGCTTGACATTGAGAGTTTTAGTGAGGCAGGGTCGTACACTGCACAGACTCTATTTATACTGAACCCCTATATAAATAGACAGACCTAACCTAGTGATGAAAAACTTAAACACAGAGACCCACATATGTGGATTCAAATTAGTATGACCTTAATTCAGTGTTCAATGTGCAGCTTGGTACTAAGCTGAGAATTCTCCTTTGTGCTCTTTTGGGCTCACATAAAAGCTAGATGTTTGAGTTTGAGGGCTTCTCATGCTGTTTCCAGCAGTGGAAAAATATACCAGCGGATGCATTTGTTGACTTTTCCAAAGTGATTTATATACTTGAATGTGGTTTAATTATTGATTTAAGGGTCCTGTCAATGTTATTTATGAAAAATAATATGAAAAAATAATGACATTAAAAGGAACTGGTTAAAAATTTACTTAAACACTGAGTTGCATTTGTTTGCCCAGTACGAGAGCTTCTTGAGCAGCAAATCAGCATATTATAATTATAACATATCTATAGAATGATTTATGAAGGATCATCTGACACAGAAAACTGGATTAATGGCAGCTGAATATTCAGCTTTGCATCACAGGAATAAATTGCATATTAAATATTTTTATTTATGCATTTAAAAAAAATACTGTATTTTTGTCAAAATAAATGTAGCCTCAGTGAGAATAAGAAACTTCTTTCAAAAGCAAAAAACAAATACTTAAACAGTATATGTAAATTCACCCAGTGCACTTCTTCAAATCGGCTAGCAGATCGCTGCAGTCTTATTATGGAAATGTATATTGTTTAAAAGCTTAGCTGATTCTAATTTGCTCAAAAAGGATCATTCTGTCATCAATGTTGGATCTTTAGCTATTTAATGTAAAGATGCAGTTAATGGTCGAAAAAACAACAACTGCAGATGGAAAGAGGCATTCAGACTTCTAAAGAGAAAAAAAGGATTCTGAGGTACAAAATAATTAATTATTTAATTATTACTGTGATTCAAATGAAGTTAGGGGTGCTTTAATGCAGCTTAGACCAGCTGTGCATTTGACTGAGGCACTGACCCCCTCTGCCCCATGTTCACTTTACCCCTCAGGGTCTGTCTTTCTCCTTGTTGATCCCTTCTCAGCTTTTAGACAGTGACAAGCAGATCAAGTGTCAATCACTCATCTTGGACAGCATTTCTCCTCCCACTAGAGCTCTGTGTCCTTTCACTATGCCAGCATGGAGTCAGTCTCTGGGTGTATGTAGTTGTCTCAGTGAAAATCCTGGTTACCACTGTTTCCTTTAAAAACCCTTTGCTGTAAATTTCCCTGACTCATTTCTGTTCTTTCAAGTAAAATACATTTGACTGAATTATGTATTTTGGTAAACGTATTGAATTCAAAAACATTGTTTTTCCACTAATAACATCATGTACTAGTCAGTTAAGGTCACATAAAATGAGTTCAGTTCAGTTGGATGCAATTTTATTTTTATTTTTTTATATTTTAATTTTACATTTTAATTGTAGTTTTACATTTAAATTTGATGTGCTTTTGTCATTTCTACTATTTCTATTTACCTTTATTTTTTATTTCATTTTTATGATTTTCTGAAACTTATTTCTGTTAGTTGCCAAGGCAGCATTAATTTTTAATTTTTAAATTACATTTTTAAAGTTTTTTACTTTTAAGTTTTTTGTATAATTTTTTACTTTTTATTTTTATCTTTATTTAAATTGCGGATTTAAAAATATAATATATATATATATATATATATATATATATATATATATATATATATATATATATATATATATATATTATAATTATATTATAAATTGTATATATATTTTATGATAGCAACACTGGCTGGATGATTGGAGCTGATTTTTTTTTTGTATTTTTTTTTTTTTTGTATGATGTGTAAAAATACATAATACATTACAGAGAGGATAGTTTACAAAATAAATAGTATTATTTTGAAAAATGTAGTGCCCATTGACAAAAACCAACAACACATTTTTTAAAATATCTTCTTAGGTGTTCCACAGAGGGAAGACAGTCATACAGGTTTAGAACTACACAAAGCTGAGTAAGTGATGATAGAATTTTCATTATTTGGGTAAACTTATCCCTTTAATACTTTATTTTAATGTAAGACACTGCATATTTACTAAGTAGTTTGCATGTTTGTGTTGACACTTTTTTCCCCTTGTGTATGTTTTGCTCCAGCGGCTTGTGTAGAGTGTGACAGGGAGGAGCTTTTGAGCTGTGGGTGTGTTCATAACTTTCTGAGTGACAGGCAGTTCGGCAGCGTGAGAGGGGAGGGGCAGAGTGTGTGAGGGCGGTCTCTACCTCGTGAGCTGATGCAGTGTGTGGGGAGTGTGTCAGTGTGTCGGAGACCTGCAGTTTGGAAGGGTTAGTGAGCAACACACACAAACTTGCCCACTCAGCACACATGCACGCACACCAACACACAACTGCGGCAAAGGACGCCGCCGGACTCACTGGAAAATGAATCTAATGAAGGGAAGGACAATCCGCCTGCAGCATGGTGAGTACAGACAGCGGTGGAGTTTAGAGGTGCTAATGGCTTTACCTTACGGGGGTTGAGACGGGGGAGGGGTGGGAGAGAGGGGGATACAGTTACTGTTTTTACTGAGTTTTACTGTACTTCTGCTGATTACATGTATATCAACAGTGTCAGATTGAGTATAGTAGAAGAGAAAAGGTTTGTGAATAAGTGATGAATAAGATGAATAAGTGGTCAGGTCAGAGTGTGTGTTGGTGGTCTTGTAATGTCCTTGACACAGGTAAAGCTGCCGAGGGGAGCGAAACTGTGGATTCAGCACTTCACTGAGAGCCGACTGCATTCTGTTGTTTTTCTCTAGGTTTCATAGAGCCGGCTTGAATGTGTCTGTGTGTGACATATCTTCATGACTATTGGGGTGTAGCCTATGTGTGTGTGCTTAGGCCTGTCATGCCAGCTGTTCTCTGCATTACACTCATCTCCTTTACATCTCAGCAAGCTTATAAAGAAGTCAGCCATGCAGAGAGGAAGGGAAGTGTGTGTGCAACACTCTTGGCCTCTCGCTCTCTTAAAGGTGACTGCTGCCCTGAAGGTGAAGAATAAAGGCAATATGTTTAATCTAAAACCATATTTTTTTCATCTCCATCGTGTTTGAAAACACTTTGAAATGTGTGGATTCAATTTAGTCCTGTCTACTGCGGTTTGGGTTGATATTGAAAATGGGCCCAGATGGAAAGAATGTAAGATGGAAAGAGGGGCAAAATGAAGTGTTTAGAGTAGAAGTACGTTGCTATTAGTACACTCATATGCTCATTAATCAGTCCAAACCACAATTACGCTCCGAGCAGGTTGCGCTGTGCTACATCTGCTCCTTGAACCATAAACATTCATAGTTCTAGCTCTTTATGAGGCACTTCCTCTGACCTGAAGTGTATCTTCTCTAAGAGCACTGCTGGGCTTGTCCTGTGAACAATCGCTCTGTCCTTGTAATTGAGTGAGCTGGGTACAATTTACAAAGTCAATCTAAACATCCAATCCCCCAAACTGCATATGGTTCAGTTTTTCAGGAAACGCTGCAGCTCTGGCTCAGTGATCTGTAGCTTACAATAGCTGTAGAGGTAACTGGAAACAAATGCGTTTAAAAGCTAAATAGCCTCCCGCTCATTCATTCAAGTCCACCTCTGCTTGTCTAGATGCCAGAGCCTTAAATTAGGCCCATTTATTGTCCTTCGTTGCTTTTTTTGTGTGTGTCTCTGGGCAATTTGGCAGTGAGGCGATCTTTAATTCAGCCCACCTCTCTGTAGAGACATTTGTCCAAGGGTCACTGGGTTATCTAGTAACTGTGTTTGAAGAGCAGGTTTACTCAGATGCTTTAGAGAGGTCTGAGGTTTGTCTGTAGCTGTGTTCAGGTAGAGGGCTTTTTCTGAGCCTGCCCTGATGTGTTAAACTTTAACTCTTCAGAGAAAACTGCATGCTTAGAAGATTTCATGACCCTTGACTGAAGAATTTTGCCAGTCCGTTCTTCAGGGGCTTCGTGAGGACGGCAGCTGCAGGGTTTTTGATAAATAGGGGGTCTCAACAGTAATAACAAACACCCTGTCTACAGTATTTAATGGATAGGCATGTGTTTGTAAACGTGAGGCTTCATTTTGCTAGTGGGCATATGTCTGATGTGTGTGTGTGTCTGAGGGTTTACTTAACTTTAAGAAAAAAAATAACTCAAGCTGACTGAAGACAAGTAAACAGTGATAAAATAAGGACAAAGAAACTAATTACAAGCATATAGGAAAACAAACTACAATAGAACAAAGACACAAATGAAATGGACCTACCTGTAAAACTTCAAGTACCAAAAATAAGAAATACTACATAAATAAACGAAGCAATTCCAGTTGGGTCCTCACAACATCGGTGCTCGGGCCCTAAAAAATCAAATGTATAAAAACACTGCATAGTATTCATTGGCTTTTTTCTCTCTCTCAATACAGTGAAAATCAATGGGGTCCTATGCTGTATTGAGCCCAAATGATTTTCATTGTTTGGGTAAAAACAGCTGAAACATACTTCAAATCTTTTTTGAATTTTCATTTTTTAGGTGAACTATCGACATCATCTCTTAATGTATAAATCAGGATTTCAAAGGAGTTGAAAGCCACCTTTGGGTTTGACGGAGTTGTGCTGAGAGGTTCTAAATGACATGAATAGAACTGCATTATGAATCAGTGTATTGCTATGGAACTTGTTTTGTTGGCTCTAGTTGCTTTAAGAATGCTGTCACACCCTTTGGGTGTCTTTCCTTTAACGTGGTAATCCCAACGCACTAGACAGGAAAGAAAACCGTTTTGCGTGGAGCATTTGAGGAGGAAATGAATGGTCCACTTGTAGAGGAAAAGATGAATAGGATAAATAAATAGGATACATAATGTGCACACATTTTAGTGAGACGTAAACACTCATATTTAGGAGGTGAATTCTCACTGCCCTTTTACACCCCGTGACATATTTCAGCAGATGCCAAAAGAGTTGCATCCAAATTCGCTCTGATAACAAAGGCTACTAGTGAAAGACTGTCAGACATCAAGTTGGAAAAGTCACCATTAGACAGAAACTTGCTCATGTTATTCACACTGACCTGTTAGCTCACTCAGAATGTTGTTAAACACAATTGCCCTCAGAAGCACGAATCCAGGTTCAGTTTAAATCTACATTTAAAGGATTGGTAAAGGGTAACTGTCCTAGAATAGCTATACTTTGTTATCATGTGATCTTCTGAATTGTTTATCTTCACAGTTGGTGCCCATTGCTTGTGCCAAATGAAAACATAGGGACCCCCCCAAATTTATGTAACCCCTTCCACATGACCTTACTCTGTCACATCCTGCTGAGTTCAGCCCCAGACAGTGTCTCCACACAATCCAGCTCTCAGCCAATGGAGTCTCGCTTCACAATAGAAGAGACAAGGACTCAATCCATCAGTGGCAGAGAGCCAAAAGTCAACGTTTTTTTTTTTTTTTTTGTATTTGGCTAGTGAATAGGCTTTGATCTCAATGCAGCCACTCTGAAGTTGTACACCGTTCTGGAGATTAACCCCAAAGACCCAAGGACTCAAGATTTTAAGTTGTATATTTGACTGATTATGTGCCAGTGGTATTAGATGGAGTCCCATCTACAGGTTTGAATTTCAGGGAAAGACTGATTAAAATTAGTTGGGATTTATTTTGAGGAGACACTTGAAGCTAAAAGCTGCCGGCCCCTTAATGAATGTGTATCGGTTAGCAACTGCCACTCAATCGTCTTAATCCACATTCACTCATTCAGGATTCATTGAGGTAGTAAAGACATAGAGTTGACATAGTAGTAGAGACTTATAGAGATAAACTATGATAGAAACTCATTTGATCTGGAATAGATGTGAAATTACTTTAAGGTAAAATATTAATTTAGCATCTTGTCACCCTATTTGTTACTTAAAGTGGCATGAAATTAAAATTCACCCTGTCTATTTTGTAAATGCATGTTGTAGATATTGTTGTGAACAATTCATCCATGTATGTTTCTTTTTGTTTTATTTGACCTCGTAATACTTCCAAATATCCAAATAATAATCCAAATATCATAACTAATCATAACATTCTTTCTGTGAAAACAAAAGGCTTCTCTCAGGTGACCTATGCTGGACTTCTTCAGTCATTTAGTTCACTTAATCCCGCCCCTGCACAATCGACTTCAAGCTCGCATACATTTTTAAGTTAAACTCCACATCTCAAAATCCAATCAGCAGCCGGTGCAGAGAACTAAGTCCCCTCCCTACATTTTTTTCTTGTTTGGTTTTCTGTTTCACTCCGATGTGTCATAATATGGAAGAAAATATCCACTGCACTTGTGTTTCATTGCAACTTAAATGATTGCTATGTTCTCATACCATATCCTGGGCCATGTGACCGGAGGGACCCACTTAAGAACTCTTGAGTATTTCCTACTCATTGGATTTAAGCAATGGCCCCTGTACCGTGAAATTATTTGATATACCAAGGTACTTCAAAGAACACTGTAGTATTACCACCATGCTAATTGTCCATAAAACATAGTATTGTTCGTGCAGCGATTTCATCACAAATCTCAGACTTGTATAATATAGAATACCATCCGTCCTAAACTGCTGGTGTATGTTCTGTGTAAGTTGGGCAATAGATTCAGATGATCAGTTCTCTGTTTTCATTTCAAGGTAAATGAAAACACACACGCATCCATTGGTCACACTCTACAAAGCCTTCAAGAATTAGTGTAGGGCCCAATTATTGTTAATGATGGACATTTGATTGTTTTGAGTAGACCGCTGTAGATGGACAGAGCCTCTTATGAGTCTTCTCCGGGCACACTGTTTACAGCTTGACGCCAGCCCAGTGGCAGTATGAATCAGAGCGCTAGCCTGACGCCTCTGGGTCAGCATGTGGGCTGTCTGAAAGACTGACACTCTTCAAGCATTCAGAGAACTCGGATGGGATACTCTATATTGCTGTCACCATCTGAGGGTTGTTTTTCAATACTCCTATATTTGTACTTCAGCACAACACACAGTTTTATGTAAAATAAAGGGATTCAGAATTGAAGATGATTCATTTGAATTTGTTCAGAATGGACAGTGTTTATAGTTCTTCACCACAGCTGAATTTACCACTAACCAGATTCAACATTTTGTCAATCATTTGGTTTCTGTTTCTGCAGCATTGTGTTGAGTACGTCCACACACAATTAAATATCATTGGTCCTATGTCTATATAACCGTATATATTAACATCAGATGTATTCTGATAGGTGCAGCATTGAATTTTTCCATTTTTGACCAACAAATCAGTTATCAGTGGAAACTTACCGCATTGTGTCTGGTTAGGACACTATGCAAATCATTTAAAATAAAATGCACATGGGGAGGGTTTGTTGATGTCTTTGAGGGCTGTTTGAACAGTTATGACTTGTGTGAGCATCAGTTTGTGCCCCTGTGGAATGTCAGACAGCTCTCATTTTTTGCCTTGCTCACTCCAGGAATGTGATGAACTCTGTTTTAGTGCTTGGCATATTTTTCCAGATTTTTCGTAACTTCTGGCTTTTGTAACACAATCTTAGTGATAATTCACTCAAAAATGACACTTTTTTATCATTTACTCACCCTCATGGCGCTCCAAACCTATATGACTTTTTCTTCTCTGGAACACAAAAGACATTTTGAAAAATAGCTCTATGCTTTTGTTTGTTTGTTTGGTTGTACACTGACAACCAGTTGTTTGGACCATAAACTTTTGTGTTCCACTGAAGTCAGGAAATCACACAGGTTTGGAACAACATGAGGGTTAGTAAAATGATGGCCACATTTTAATTTCTCTTTAATGCAAATGTTTTATAAATAAGTGATTATGATTCATGCCAAAATATCAACCCTGTCAACAGTTATAAATGAAATGTTGCTGACAGCCACAGTTGAACATAGTCCATATTTAGGCTCTACTAATTTCAGTCCTTTCCTGTTCTCTTAAGCAAAAATGTTTCTCTGGGGATCCATTTTGTTGGAAAAATGTCTATCCAGGTACCATTTGTGTAGTGAACTAGTGGATACATATTTCCTGAATGTGTTTTTCTTCTAGTGAGCTATATTTGAGCATTGGAAGGTGTTTCAGGTTGATGTGACCTCATCAGTGATCTGTGAGTGAGGTCAGCAGAATTGGACAGTTGTTTGATGTGATGATTGGGAGGTGTCATGGTGCAACAGCTGCTTCACCTCTTCAGGAAGTTGATAGATGCTACATGCTACATCTAGAACCTTATTCTTATCAGCCTGCTGATAATGAAGCAGGGAAATATATATATATATATATATATATATATATATATATATATATATATATATATATATATATATATATATATATATATATATATATATATAGTGGTTTGTGGGGGGGAGAAAGAGAGAGAGGTTTATATGCCTCTTTTGTGTTCACAATTCTCCATTGATGTACCGCCATCACATTGTGCCCTACCAGAGTTTCCGCCCTGTAAACCTCTGTGCCACCCTCATGCACAATTGCCTGGTCACCTGATCAGCTGGGACAGGACAAACACTGGAAATGGAATTATTTGTCTAGTCTTTTGTGTAACTTACGCCTCTCTCTTTCTCTGTCACTCTTTTCTCTTTCACTGTGTCACTCTAATGGACAGCTGGTTCATTCTGTCACTTGTGCAGGGGTGAAAGGTCAGGCCCCCAGTGCTCTGCCCTGCCATACACTGTCTCTGAGTCTCTGTGTGCTTGTGCACATATTTGATGCGTGTCTTATTACCTTACACATCTGTTAGAGCTCAGCTGCAGTTTTACGCAACCACACTTCAAAGAACAAGGTCTCTCTTATTTTTCTTATTTAAATTATATTATCTCTCTAGTTATGTTATTCCATTTTGGGCTTCTAGTGTTCTTTGTCAGATGACAGTTTTTAAGAACAAGTCTGAACATCTCGCATTCCTATCGTCTATCCAACCACTAACCTATGCAGTACCTCCTTAGTGTACATAAGCACAGTATGTATGTTTAAATGCACTTTAAAGTTAGATTGCAGTCAGAAAGCAATAATTCATCTTTTAAAAATACTTTAGTTTGACTTGAATCTTGCCAGTAAAAGTCGGCCAAACAGGTATAGATAATGTTGTCCTAGGTGTTGTGCTCTGAAAGACAGAGAATAACGTGTGACAGGTATTTAATTCTTCAATTAGTTAGCATTGTGTCATCTGTACTTGGACATACAGAGGAAGACTGTACCTTAACTACACAAAACGTATAACTGCACATGTAAACATAGTTTATGTTCCACTACACTGCTTTTCAAACATTTTTGTTCTGTCCTTAAAATGATGTCCTGTAAGGGTTAAACAGTCAACAGAGGGATTCCTTGTTCCCTGGAGACAGATGCAATTGATTTGATTATACACCACCAGTAAGAGTGTGACCCATAGAGATGCTTTATTTAAGTAATCTAATATTGTCCAGCCAAAGGCCAAGCTGCCATCTTAAAAGGGGACAGGCTTGATTTAACAATGCGATGCCATGCACTCTCACGTCATGTTATCATTAGTGAAAAGAGCCCATGCCGTAAATAACACTTCTCCTAACGACATCTCTAGACACAGTCAACCGCCATTAGACGGTTTGTCGCATTCTGGGAAATGGTTAAATTCAACATGTATGCCAAGATGTAATATTGTGTTCAAAAAACAAAAACAACATTAAGGAACTTTGAATTTTTCTGTGCAGTCAAGCCAAAGTCTTCATCTGTCTGTGCAATTGCAAAAGACAACAACAATGTATAATTTAATATTTGAAGGATTAAATGCCCATCCCGTGGCTTTTGGAGCAAGCGCACAATGCCAAGACAAGATGTAGTCTGATTAACATGTTGGCATGCTGAATGAAGCCGAGCTACAATCGCATTTATCTAGATCTGTTGGTTCAATTTCAAGACAACAGAATGGTACAGTTTCAGTCAGACTAAAGCGGTTATGTGACACTTTAAAAAAGTTAAACAGAATCTAAATTTTAAAAGTGCATAAACATACTTAAAATGTTCACTTAGCCTGTTAAATATTTTAGCAAACAAAAATTTTAGCTGTCAGTAATAGGGTCTTAACCAGGCATGATGTAACAATTCCAACTACAATCAATTAACTTGTGTACCAAGTGAAAATTGGGCGACACAATCAAGTCATCAGAATAGTTTATTTTCCTTTTTTACTCCCTCGCAATTTATTCCTGTGATGCAAAGCTGAATTTTTTCAGCATAATTACTCCAGTCTTTAGTGTCACATGATCCTTCAGAAATCATTCTATGCTGATATGGTGTTCAAGAAACATTTCTTCTTGTAATCAATATTGAAAACACTGAGCTGCTTAATATTTTTGAGGAAACCATGACACATTTTTTCAAGATGCTTTTATGAATAGAAAGCTCAAAATAACAGCATTGAAATAGTAACCGTGACGTCTGTAACATAAATTTAATGCATCCTTGCTGGATTTGTTTTATCTTACTGACCCCAAAACTTTCGAGTGGCAGTGTATTTTGAAACTCATTCCACTGAATTCAGCCAGTTCTGTCCCAAAATCACTGCAGAAGATGCTAAATAACTTTCCTTCAGATTCTGCTCGGGGCTGTCTATGAGGACTCTGTATAATGAAGAACAAGTCCAACCACAAACACTCAGAAAACCACAGACTGTCCCTCTGATAAAGTGTGGTACAATGCACTCACACAAATTCATGAAGCACAGTGTTTATCCTGTAGGCATGACTATGGAGCTTTGCAGAATGATACCATTGTAGACCCAAATCTCTCCAACTTGTCTCACTAATGCCTTAGGGAAAAGACCAAGATGACTGATAAAAAGAGGAGGGAGAGCAGCTTGTGTGGCCATTTAGATCTGGAGGAAATTAAACTGTCTGCTGTAGACTAACAGTAAATCCCTCTCCTCTCTCAAACTGAGCCCTTCTAGGGTCTCCCATTCAGCTCACGACAGAGGAAAAGCTTAAGCTGCGGTTTCTTACCTTTAAAAGGTAAAAATGGAGAAGGAATGTGGAATGTTTGACTTTCTCTGGGAAATGTTTGCTTTTACACTATTTGAGACAGGAAGTCTGCATTGATTTCTCTTCCTTCCTGGGTCAACAACACACTACAGGCAGTCAGACTCATGACTGAGCATTAGTCATGATAAGTAGATGAAACCACAGCCTGCTCTAATCAACGTCTTTTTCGCATGTCGTGTCACTCTTTGACTCGGTTTAGCTGGAGTGACAGCTCTTGGGAAAATTATATTGCTTTTGCTTATGGTGATGGGTGGTGTGTGTTACTATGCGGGTTTAAATGGGGGTCCTAATTATGTTATGCATTATTCAGCGAGCGAGTCTGCCGGATTTCTGTGGGTCTCAAGAGAGCTTTTCCCCAAGCTCCAGATCCTGGTCTTTGATTGATGCCTTCTTGGCACCTCGGTCGGAACTGTTTGAGAGGAAAACCCTTCTCTCTCCTGCTTTTGAAGGCCGTCCTGCAGATTAAAAAATGGCCTTCAATCATCTAAAAATGTTGATGGAAATAATTTGTTGAGAACTCCTCGGTTCTTGCGGCTAGACACTTTTTTATTTATTATTAGCTGAAACTAAAGACGCATCACAAACCCATTTTCAGTGAAACCTGGAGAGAGACTAGATGGATGGATGTGTGTTCTTAAAGGTCCATATGGATCAATGTATGAGACCAGCATACGATAATCACACTGATCTGAGCTTCAAGATATGAGCCAAAGAATGATCACACTTCCACACTTTGTGTGTTATTTCAGATGGTCGAGATATATGTGGGGGAATCTCAGTTCCCAGGCTGACTGAGTTACAGCACTGATAACAGTATGGCACAGCACATTCGTCCTAAGTGAACACACACACACACACACACACACACACACACACCACCACACAACTCACGCACGCACGCACGCACGCACCACACACACACACACACACACACGTTTGTTTTTGTGATTTATGAGGACATAATGGACGTAAAGGACGTAATGGTTTTTATACTGTACAAACTATATATTATTTCCCCCTACAACTGCCCCTGTCCCTAAACCTACCCATCACAGGAGACATTCTGCAGTTTTACATTGTTTTTTATGTTTTTTAAGCTATTTGAAATATGAGGACTCATGCAATGTCCTCATATATCACGTGTAAGTTGTAATACCAGTGTAATATGCATGTCATTATACAAATTTGTGTCCTCATATATCACAAAAACAAGCACACACACAACACACACACACACACACACACACACACACACACACACACACACACACACACACACACACACACACACACACACACACACACACACAAAACAACCCCCAACACACATGCAGCAGTTAGGTTGAAAAGCATGATGCCCTTACTTAACCTGCTTCTTCCCTTTAGTCTTCCCTTTGTAATGATAAAATGATTGTTTACCTTTGCTGTACTTACTGTATCAGTCATTAACTTTTGTGAATTCTTCAAACTCATTTTCAAAACTCATTGATATTCTTCAAAATAATTTATCTACATTAAAATGTAATTTCTCAATTTAAAATGTAAAAATGTAACGAGTTTTTGTTGCCTTAGTGCCTTTCATTGTGTGTGTTCCAGTCATCTCTTGAATCTTGTGGCTGGGTCCACATCCCCCTTTTAGAAACCTCTCTGGTACTTTGTTTTCTTGTAACTAACTGTTAGTGTTTTGGGTGCAAGAAGGTCTTTCTCAGTCCTCCTACATTTAATGCTGGACCCACAGTGCACCTGTGCGTCTCCTTTGCTCGCAGCTGTGCCTGGTTGTTTTCCAGTTTGTTCGTTCCCATGTTCTTTATCTTTCTTACTCTCATAACAACCCTCTACAATGTGAGTAAATCACTCGCATATGGGACTAAATCTTCACTATGGGCGACTAAATAGTGTCTATATCATTAGCCATTGACTATTAAATTCTTAGATTTTACTCGCCAGTTTGTGTGTTAAAGGCAAAGTATAAGTTTAGCATAGATATATTTCACGCGCTGAACACTGACTTAGCGCTTGAGAGTTTCGCTCTCCATCATGCAGTCTGTAGATTCTGTACTATTTCAATGCAGCTCAATTGATGTGCAGGGTACCTGTATTGACGTACTATAAAATTACGTATTGTTATCTTTTTATAATAATTACTATTATCTATTACTGTGATCTTTTTTTTTTTTACAGAAACACTGAATGACTGACAATATGTTAAGCATCACCAGCCCTAAGTTCAGTTAAAAGGACAAATATGCATTCATACATGGATGTCAAGTTTTAGTTCCAATTACGAAAGTTCCATCAATAAATAGCATTTGATTATCATAATATCATAATATAATGCCTGATTGAATGATGTTAAGAGTGTACGTGCAGATATTTAAAAAGCTGTGCCACTTTGCAAAAATAAGCTGAGTTGGTGCAAAATATACGATACACGTAGGCCTATTCGTATTGAACAGTTTGGTACGAGGCTTGCGGTTTGGTACACATTACAAACCGAATGATTCGTTGGACCATATTTCCTAATGGTGCAACCAAAATATTGTTAGAAGTCGTGACTGTCGTGACTGCCGTGACTAGCGCGACCACAACATTGCCCAACATCAAAGAGATCCAGTAAAGAAAGCATTTGAATTCGCCTCTGAAGACATCGCTGTGAGATGTAGTGAGAGAAGCATTCAAATTTCTCAGTTATTAGCCATAGATCTCTATTAGATCAAACAGACGTTGAATGTAGTAACACTAACTGTAACCATGGAAGTCTGGCAGGTAAAAATCTTTCAAGTACGTCACACATCTTTTTCCATATTCATACATTTAAATATTCCATTTAAATGTTTTATAAGGAGCTGTTTTTGTTTTATATACTGCTAAGAAGACACCCCAGAAGATGGGTCGAAGTATAGCTCTTCCATCATTGTTCAAAGTAAAAAAAGGTAATACTTTATGATGTTAGTTTTAATTACTGTAATAAATAGAATAAATAGCACAGAATAGACTGGGCAGGTAACTGCTACTTACATGTGACGTGTTTGATGTTAAAAAAAAGAGTAAAAAGCGCAATAAGCTGTGGACAACAACTCATTGCGGTTCTCAAGCTGTCTGACACACACACACACACACACACACACACACACACACACACACACACACACACACACACACACACACACACACACAACACACACACACAAACACACGCGAAGCTTCGTGCACAGAAAGCCAACTCTCAAAATGAATTAGATCCCGAATACATTACCAAGTTAAGCAAAGAGTTGTTGGTATTTAATTAAAAATGTTTTTGTAGTTGTTTACATTAAAGTTAAATTGACATTGTCATATTTGTGATATTACTTTTTATGTAATGCTAAAACGCTGTTGTCCACTTTCAGAAGGTGTGAATGTGAAACGTTTTATATTTTTTTTTATATAATTTTCCATTTTTAAATATATTTAAACATAATTTCAATTGATTTTACACACTTAAAGCATTATCGTATCACATATCTAATATTGCATTATTTAACAATATATCGTATTATTCTTCAAAATCTGCAGCCCTACAGAGTAGTGTTGTGAGGTCATAAGTGGTACTATAAGTAATTGGTTTAGTAGAGCTGCGTTCAGGGCGGTTGTGTGGTTTGGATGATATTTGGCTAGTGAGTTTATTGATAATCAATTAAGAAAGGATGATTGTGGAAATAAACAATTCAATAATGCTTTTATGTGTTTTACAGAGAACAAGAGAGGAAGTTGAGAAAGGGTCACATGGTGAAAGTTACTAGAAAAGTTGTTATATTCATAGTGTGTGCTGTGTCTTTTATAAGGACTTGATGACAGTAAACAAGACAGATTCACTAGGGACGCCAAGTCCACACTGGTCACAGTAAGATTTCAGGTGAACTTTACCTGCATGTTAGCCCAGCGAGCACTGGCATGATTGTTTGTTGAGATTGACGGTAGGCTACTATAGTATTTGCAGTAAACGTAATCTTTATTTACAAAGAAATGCTTCAACACTGATTGCATTGAACCCGCTTCATTTTTTCAAGAAAGTTAGTGGTGCACGTTTCTGTTGCAGACGTGATGTGACATGCAATGAACAAGATGGATGGACATTTTCACCATTTCTTTGCAGGATTAATTAATGCATTTATCACCCAAGCTCAACCTCAAGTGTGTGAGTGGCAGAGGATAAGACCATGCTTATGAAGAGCAAATAGGCAGTAAAGTTAGACTAGAGGCCTTTTTCCTAAAGTGTGGCTGGAGCAGCTGATATTTTTAGCAGCATTTTGGTCACTCCCTGCACTGACTGTAAGAGTCAGGTTTCACCGTCGGCCGCTGTTCTTCTCTGAACTTCTCAGAGTGAAAGGCTCTTGATGGAACCACCAGGGATTGTGATCAGCTGCTTTCAGGACACGTGTGGACGCTGCAGAAAGAAAGCTGGGTCTGTCTATTGACAGACTACACCAGGCTTGGGTGATTCACTTCCTAAGAGTGTGTCAATCAATGTGTCTGTGTAGGACTTAATACCATCTTGCTGTTTGATGGGCAGAATATTGTGTTTCATGCCATTAGGGTGTTCTGTAGCCCAATTGAGGACATCTAGCATTCTCATCGTTTGTATTAGTAACAAAAAATGTAATAGTATTTAGGTCATATAGTTGAGATAGACTAGTTGAAATGTAAAGAAGGTTTTTAGTGCTTCCTCTGAGTGTTTGCTTGTTTCTCTGCAGGACTCTGAATCTCTGGACAGCTGTATCCAGAGCACGCTCTCTGCTCTCTACCCTCCATTTGAAGCCACCGCGGCCACCGTGCTATGCCAGGTGTTGGACGTGGTCGAGACAACATACCGTGGGGACGGGCTGCGCTACATCATTGACTTCCTGGTGCCTGCTAAACACATCCTTCAGAGCATTCAACAAGATGCATGCGTAAGTCTTGAAGTTCCCTTTCATTCATTCATTCATTAGCTCTAACCCTGATAAAACTCACTAGAACGTTTCAGGCAGGTGTGTTTTACCAGGATTGGAGATCACCCTTCCATGACCCTCCAGGAAGTTGCCCATCCCTGATCTAATCTAATGAAAACCCTAAATCTAGACTGATAAAATGTAGAGATTGACAGATATTGAATTTTACTGGTAACGATAACTAAGTTGCGCAGTACCTGCCAATAACCAATTAATTAGCCGATAGTTTATAAATTGTATTTTTAAATGAAATCAAATGCATTCCTGGCTTTTTTATAAGTTCTTCTCAGCTGCATGAACATATTAATTGGCATTCTCACATTACTAGCTTTAAATATGCTACAGCTAGCTAGGGAATAACATGGCGAGTGAAGGGGTGACAGAGCTGGGTGACTCCGAGCAGGACCAGCCAGAACAAACCGAGGAGCTCGTTCCTAAACGAGGGGCTACCTCTGTAGCATGAACATGGTTTCGTTAACTTTCTATATGTTTGGTTGAATATTTTATTTTCGATAATGAACATGCTGCGATGTCAAGTTAGCAATGCTAGAACGTGTGCGGTCGGCGCGATCGGCGTCGGCGCGATCACAGGAATTTTTGTCCTTCTGAGGAACCTGTTACTCCGTAATTTATGGTCATACGGATAGAAGCAAAAAATTATTAAAAACTGTAAATCTTCTGTAAAACACAGAAAACAAGCACGATGCCGTTGTCTGTCGTCTTTGTTTACTTTTTGTGAACTTTGGACCCCGTCACATGAACCGAAGCTCAGCAAAATTATTCCTTTCCTTTTTGTTAATCTGTAATTATTTAAGGGAAATAGCCTATATTTCGTTTTTTTTTCCGGGGATTTTTATAGCCTATATAGTTTTGTACGTTCACAGAAGCGCTTTAAGTGCGTGATTTGATGGTGTGTGAATCTATGTTCTGCACTGCAATTTTCGCTGGTTTAAACAAACAAAAAGTTGCATATATTACCTGCTATTAATTTTTCACTGAAATGTAGGCCTAATTGTTTGACAGTTGGTGACATATACAGTATATCCTTGGGAAAATGAACGCCAGCGCATTGCGACTTACCTATGATGACTTGACAGTGGAGCGCAGGCATTTCACTCACGTTGGATAGACTATGCGTCAATATAACATTTGCACAGTCTATACTATTTTAATTCGTGATTGGTTGACTGGCAAATTAAAATATTTAACAGAAAGATAAAATAACATTGTTAAACTGTTAATGTCCATTTCAAAATTTCGTTTGTTTGTTTTCGTTCATTGAACAGGTTCGGAGCCCTGATTGCTGCTACATTTTAAACTTGAAAGTACAATGTTTACATTTGGTATATATATAGCAATATTTTATGTTGGGCCTGTAATCATTTGTTTTTGAAAAGTGTTTTATATTTCATTCATATTTTATATTTCTACGTTCTTAATCAAACATTTGCCCAGGAGTTCTAAATAAAAGGAGAAAACATTTTTGTGTATGTACTCAATATATATATCAACTATTCTTTTAGTTGATATATACTAAAAGAAAGTATTTCCCATGTGGTAAATATATATATATATATGAGAAAAAATTCATATCACGATATTTTTCACTGTCCGGACGATATCGATATTATATTGCGATATGAGAAAAAAAATTGGAATCACATTTTAGTACACCTTAGTAAAATTACAGGCAAAATATGTATTTTAACCATATAACCAAAAAAAGGTGAGGGATTTAATTGGACATAGACCTGAAAAATATTTTTTTCTTGTGCCATTGTTTTTCTCAAAAAGTATTTTGTGGGGGTCAAAATAATTCCTTCGTTAATAATTTGTAAGACTAGTAACACTGGAGTTTGGTTTATTGAATAAGTTATAATCAATAAATATGAAATAGTGTGATTTCATAGAGGTTTGACACTTAGGTTTGTCACAGGCCTAATTGAAGACAACATTATGTTAACCGAGAAGTTTGGCTACAAGACAGATGCATTAGCCTGCTAATTCATAATCTAATTTATTGATTATTAATGCCTGTGCATCACGCGAGTTGGACACCATAGAGGAAAAGGTTAAACGTTCAGTTTAGCCTTGATTTTGTATCGCTAAAAGTTGTGAAGAGTAGGCTACCAAATTGAACAAAACAATATAACTGCAAAATTAGAATTTTTGAATATCTACCGGTATCGCAAAATCCATATTGTGGTACAACATAATACCGGTAGCCACATTCATACCGGTATAGCACCCACCCCTAGTTATCGGTGCTGGTGCCGATGAGTCTTTATCTGGTCTTTATAAATTATATTTAGTCAACCTCTAATATAGACATGCTTTCACATGCATTCAACAGAGAATGTATGCGTGAGTGACACATTTCCCCTTCATTCTTTTCTTGTCTCTTACTCACTGCTTTAATCATTCTGCCAATTTATCTCAGCCTAACATTTGCAGCCATATTTTGTTAGTTTCTTTGTTTGCCTCTTGTTGTGTTTTGTCATGTCCTCTTCCGTGTCATGTTTTGTTAGCTGAGCCCCCGCTCATCATTAGTCATTATGAGGGTGTACCCAGAACACACATACACGTGTATGTTAAAACAAAAGGCTCGGCAAGCCTGTTGGCCTGAATGTTTGTGTTATTGGTTCTTGTTTTGGTTATTTGAGAAGAAGCCCCCAGAAGTTCTGATCCTTCGCAGCAAGATCAACAAAGATAGGCACACTCCCATGCTCTACACAGCTGTCTACACACATGTACACTCGACTTCAGCTTCTTGTTCCTTAGTTACAGTTTTCTTTGTGACACCCCCATATGCTACACACACAGCATTCTTGACTTTGAGTGACAAGTAGAGACAGGAAATAATGGGGAGATGGCTATCGGGAAATAACAAAAGCTGGTCTCAATCTCATTCTTGCTGAAAAGATCTGCTTAGACTAGATGAATTTCCAGACTAATTTATGTACACATGTTGTAATAAGCAAGCTGCAGAGGTTGTGTGTGTGTGTGTGTGTGTGTGTGTGTGTGTTGTGTGTGTGTGTGTGTGTGTGTGTGTGTGTGTGTGTGTGTGTGTGTGTGTGTGTGTGTGTGTGTGTGTGTGTGTGTGTGTGTGTGTGTGTGTGTGTGTGTGTGTGTGTGTGTGTGTGTGTGTGTGTGTGGTCAAGCTACAGTCGTAGATCATTTAAGCCTGTTAGTCCGCTTCACAAAAATGAGAATTTTATGATTTTGGTTGATGATATCTTTATATGACACTTTAAAAAGGAGAATTGTGATCTTAGTATGACTGAAATCAAAAGTTTAAAGTGCATGTAAACGCGCTTTATGACTTGCCTGTTGTTTCTGACAACAGAGTCCTCACAATTATAACCAAAATTATCAGGCCTCCTCTGCACACTCACTCAAAGGAATATTGGAGGAATTTCATGACTGAAAGCCAGCCCCAATGGAGAACGGGTCTTTTTTTCAGGTGCACAACTGCAAAAAAGACCCTTTAACAGGACCCTTACCAGTATACCCCCTTTTAGTGTCTTGTTTTTTGTAGTTTGTGTGCGTGTGTGTGTCAATGTGCATTTATGCTCTTGTGAACCCTGTGGGAACAGCGGCTGCTCGCTGCACCTGGGGTCAGTGGAGTATCTCCAGGTCTGTCTTTTTCTTCATGTAGGTGGGGGCTGCAGCTTGAAGGGGAATGAGAATATAATAATGGGAAACAGAAGCTTAAACTGAGAGGTCTGTGAATAAAAAGCCCTTTCACCCCCCCCCCCACCCCTACCCTCGGCGCAAGGACATTCAACCCTCCTTCCTCCCTTGCCCTGCTCTTCCTTTCAAAGGAAGCGGGTCATTTTCAGCAGACCGTAGTAAACTTGAGCAGAATATTCATTTCATCACTGGTATATCCAAAAGCACATTTGCATCAAGTTACACAGAGCCAGTCAGTATTACAGTCTGTGTGACATGACTGTCAAAGCATATAGGAAGAAACACTGAACCGTGGAGTTGTTTCGGGACTCCAAGGCTATTTTCTCCTTCTTTAGTGTCCCTGTACACTTCCTTTGTAAAATTCATTCAAATGAATGAAACGGGGTACAGAGAGACTGCAGGGCCTTCTCACTAAAATTGAATTACAATAAAGGGGCTTATTGTCCAAACTGTCTTAGTAAATCATCGAGAAGCATCCGTATTCAATCAACCAGATAACAAGAATCTCTTATAATCCCTGTCCACTTTAAATCCCTGTGATCTTATTATCTGTATTAATCACTGTTGTGTTAATTAAATGGCATTTTAAAAACATAGTGAAAGTGGCAGATTGTTGAAATGTTTTTTTATGAAGCTTTAATTGTATTAGTTTATCAATAGTTAATAAAAATGTATTGCATGCATTTTATTTTTTGCAATACATGTTTTCCCTTAAAATCTCCAATGAGCAAGCCATTGATACATGCATACAAAAACATAGATGTTCAGATGTTCTGAGACTATATTCATTTTCTCATTGTCTTGAGGAAAAAAGGAAGACATCTCATGTCACTTTGTGTACTTGGAATGGGGGAAAATGAAAAACATTCATTTTCATGTTTTAAAGTCCTGAAAATTATTTGTGGCAAATATAATTTAGCTGGATGACCCATTGACAGAATCCTTCTCTCTGTTTTGTTAGATTTATATTGCAGTATATTGAAATTTGGAATGCATTTCTTTCTAAGAAAACTGAAATGTGTCCTGCAAGTCTTTCTATATAACTGACAACAGTTCAATTAACATTGATTGATTGCCTGACTGGTTGTTCCCTCTCTCCTCTTTCTACAGTTTCCATACTGTGGTTACCTTTTTCGTCATGAAGGCTGGCCACTGTGTGTTCATGAGAAGGTCATAATCCAGCTCTCCTCTTTGGACTGGCGTGTGTTACGGCCCAGCGACTTCTACTTGCAGGTGACGCCAACACCCAAAAGCTCCCCGCGCATCACAGTGAAGTGTCTGGCTGTTAGTGGGCAGCATGTGGAGGAGCTTACTGTACCGGAGCTAGCATACACCTCTCTATTCACCATGGACTGGCTGGAGTCCATCAACCAGGAGAGGACTGTGGTCAGAAGAACCGCCCTGGAACACTGTCTTTTATCAGCGGATAATGACATTTTTAGGGTACCGTGGGAGGATATTGTTCACCCAGAGTTTATCAGCAGACCTTCCAAAGTTACAGAACAAGGTGGAAGTAGAGGAATGGCTAAGGAAGTTTCAGACACAGAGGGGAGGGACTCTGACGTAGATCAAGAAAACAACCCTGAGGACATACAATGTAGGATTTTTATTGACACTTCCACAGACCAATCAGGGGAGATGGGCTGTCAGAGCAAGGGGGTTAAGCTCCTCCCTGCTCTCAGTGAGATCAATAAAGATAGCAGTGGGCGGAGCTCTAGCAGCACAGCGGAGGATTCAGAGGGGGAGTATGTGGAGCTAGCCGATATCTCCTTACCACGCTTTTCCCCACAGAAGGGCTCTCTCACTCAAGCCATTAGTATGAACTACAGAAATCTACATAAACCGCAGACTGCTGTTTCTACTCAGTCTAAAGCCAAACCAGAGGAAAGTCTTTTGAGGAATGGTGCATGCTCACAGAGCATGGTGTGTGCCATGCTGATTGAAGAAAACCTGAGTGATGCCTACCAATCTGTGATCTTAACCCCCACTGCTCTTGCAGAGGCAGAGCGTCCACTCCAGCAGGTGGATGAGTCTAAGCCCACATCTGCTGCAGGTACAACATCCTGTGACCGTGTGTCTGAGCATGAGTCTGTGAGAGAGATGTCCGATTGTGATACTGCTCCAGTATCTGATATGTCAACACAAACAGACAGTAAACCAGTCATCATATCACTAGACAACAGTGTCATCAGCACATCACAACCTGACAGCAAACTAGACAGCACATCACAACTGGTCAGTGAGCCAATCAAGACATCACAACCTGACAGCAAACTAGACAGCACATCACAACTGGTCAGTGAGCCAATCAAGACATCACAACCTGACAGCAAACTAGACAGCACATTACAACTAGTCAGTGAGCCAATCAAGACATCACAACCTGACAGCACATCACAACTAGTCAGTGAGCCAATCAAGACATCACAACCAGACATTGAACCAGTATGTATATCTCAACCAGACCTTAAACCACTATGCATATCACAACTTGAGAGCAAACTAGTCAGCACGTCACAGCTAGTCAATGAGCCAGTCAAGACATCACAATCAGAAGTTGAACCAGTCAGCATGTCACAAGTCATTGAGCCAGTCAATACATCACAACCAGATGGTAAACCAGTAAGCACAACTCAGCTAGACAAACTAGTCAGCATGTCACTAATAGTCAATGAGCCAGTCAAGACATTACAACTAGACCTTAAACTATTAAGCATATCTCAACTAGACAGCCAACTAGTTAGCACATCACAACCAGATAACCAACAATTTGACACATCACAACTAGAATGTGAACTAGCTAGCATAATATCTTCAACTGACAGCAAACCACTCAACACATCACATATATACAAAATGCCACTAAGAACATCACAACCAAACAACAAAACAGTCGACATGGCACAACCACACAGCGAAGTAACTAGTACATCACAGTCAGAGAATGAAATGTTATCTGGTAATTTAGAGAGTAAAAACTCAGAACAAGTTTCTGTGGATAATATTGAACTCTTTGTGTCTGATCCTGCTGCAGAAGCAGAAGTCAGATCTAAATCTGAGCAGATGAGAGGTGATTGTGGCCTGGATGGCAGTTGTGATCTGCAGAAGAGTGAAGTGTCGGTCTCTGAACCTCAAGCTATCAGTGTGTCTTTACAGAATCAGACTGAGCAAACAGATCACAGCCCATGTCAGATACAAACACACATTCATACACCACCTGAGAAAATGAATGATCTTATTGCCGTAAAAGAGGACCATAAGACATTAAGTAACAGTAGCCATGACAAGAATGAATCTGATGGTGATTATAGTCCCAGTGCAGAGGAAGAAGGTGGGCTTGTTTCGGCTGCTCCGCAAAGCGACCAGGTAGCCTTGGCCTCTGTCACCACAGCGCCTGGGGAGGATCCGGTTACGCTCATTTCACAAGGTCAGGTGAGGACAGAATCCTGTGAGGACCGAAACAACGAGATAGAGGTGGAATTCCAGACAAAGGAAGAACTTGCAGAAAGAGATGTAGCGGGAAATTCGCCTTGTAAGGAGGCAAAAACAGTAGAAAAGAAAAGCATTAGAGTGTTGGAAAGCAAGACGGAGAATGAATTAGAAGCAGTTTATAGGGCAGAGGAAGTTGAGACTGCTCAAACAGGTCTGGTAGATACCACGCCCATGTCTGACTCTGACATTCGAGTTCAGGAGAAGGGCAGCTTCTCTGTAGGAACAGATGAGATTGAGAAGAAACAACCCAATGTTAAAGAGCAAGGGGTGGAGGAAGAGGAGACCAAGGCCAATACTTTGAGTGAGCAAGAGCCCATAGTGACCAACTATTCTGAAAATAGAGTCCAGTCAGCATGCACTCAAGTCCTTGATCTAACCTCACATATTCCAAACACAAATGGACATATGAACACCCAGGACACACCTACTATCGAACGAGAAGGGCAAAAAACAAAGGAGGAGAGAGAAAGGGGGGAAAAGAGGAGAGGCAAGAGGATGAGGTTACTTCCTCTGTGAATGGCTCTCCAGCAGAGCATCAGCAGCAAGCAGACATGGACTCCCATTACCATCAGCAGGAAGAGCAAGGTAGAGTCATCTTTGAAAAGTCCATCCCGCTCACCTTTACTTTATCCACATGCCTTCTTTCCCTTTAAACTCCTCCAACTATCCCCTTCCATTCGTTTTCCATCCCCTTTTCTTCATCGTTACAGATGCATCTAAGCTCTGAACTGTTTCAGATGTGTCTAAAGACTTCTTCCACTGCCTCAGCTGATGAAGAACCTACTTCCCTCCCTTCTCCTCTTCTTTATTCACTCCATTCATTCACTTTCACAGTTTCATCCTCTTCCTCATCTTTTATCACTTTTGTAACTATATTTTAATTCTGTTCACTTATAATCCCCTCTATTATTCACTTTTAGCTTCTTTTAATGGTGTTTCATGTATGAATTGTGTTTTACTTCACAAACGGTCTCCATGGTTTGCGGCAGTTGTTCACTATAGTGACTTGTGAGTCATTTTTTCATCATTCATTCATTTATTGCCGTGTCCACCTAGTATATTTACTCTAGATTAGCAGACTAGCTCCGGCGTTTCGACATTCAGGCCTCTGACAAGTTACAAATGGCTCTCAAATGGCCCATGCTACGACCTGATAGAGCTGCTTTTCTCTTCAGGCTGAAAGAAAAGCGTGCAAGGCTCTGGTTTTACTTAGACTGGGCACTTTACAAGGATTTGCTTTGTAGCAGGTCATATTCCGGCCTCTAGACAGTTTGTTTTCAAATTTAGGCACACATTAATTCCACTGAACACTGTCCAAGATAGACAGCATTTCACATCTGAACTGCTAAAGGAAACAGCTGAAGAGAAGCCTGGGTTATGTGCTGGATTTCTGCTTTGTGTACTTTAGTAACTCAATCCTGCATTCAGTTGTATTAAACTATTTTAGGACATCTGTTGCAGTAAGTAAAGCTGATATCGGATGACGTGTGTGTTTTGTGTGGGATCAGGAGCTGCTTAATATACATTAATATACATTTAATTTAATTTTTTCCAAAAAGTTGTTTTGAAAAATCATCTGCCAAATTGTTTATTATTCCTTCACATCAACAGATTGCTGTCAGTGTCTTACCTCCTCTTCTTCATCCAGAGGATTTGGTTGCTTTGGATGTGCTCACCTGGCCCAGGTGTGGTACAGGTGTGAAGAAAGATAAATGAGATGAGGTGATGTGGGTGGGCCTGAACACAATCCCTGCTGTCAGACCTCTGAAATTGCAGGGGGTAAGCAGAGGGGGATGTTTTAGTGTGTGAGTGTAATAGATGGAGTGTTTAAGTAATGGAGAACGGGTGGGGGATAGGGGTGCACTGCTTTGAAGATAGGAACAGCAGAAAAAAGAAATGATGGTGTGTTTGTTGTGGTAGTTTGACTATGATAGATCTGATTCTTTCTCTCTCAGTGGGTGGTGGTTCACAAACCCTAAACATTTTTTGAGTTTCAGTTCTACAGCAAGGCTACGATGGCTATTACCTCTATACACGCTAAAAGTAAGCTTATCTGCTATATTTGTTTTCATTTTTCTTTTCGTCATTTTTCCATTTTTCAGAGGATTTCTGGTGTTGTTTATACTACTCTTAATCCACTGTTTCAAGTGAATAAGATTCAGTCTGCTCTTCGGTTTTGTAATGACTCAAATTTAAAAAGTAAAACCTCAAATCTTCAGTGTCAGCAGTTTGCTGGGTGTATTTTTAGTTTTGAAAGGAAAATTACCTTTGGACAATGGTTCTCTAAGACCTATAAAACCTCTTGAAAGGCAGTAGAGACTTTGATGAGAATTCAGTCTGTGAAAGAGAGAGCTGATGAGCTGGGCAGATGGATGACTCAAGACTAGATGATCGTATGAATAAGCTCTACAAGAGTTTCTCATACGTTTCTGCAAGTGAGACAAAATTTCATTTGTGACTGATTGGCCAACCATTGTATTTACCGATGTATGATCTTTACAGCAGACACACACACACGCATATATATGATGGCACAAAATCACAGACATTCTATTACAATAAAAATAATAAATGTGTCTGCTGTATGGAAATATATTCTGTTTAAATAGCATGTTTTTTAGGTGTCCCTAATGGTCTGACTATTCAGGGTCCAGTGTTACATCAGAAAGAAAAGATAATCAGATAGAAAGGAGAATAATAACTGAAGGGTATGGCCCATGGCCAGACTGAACTCCAGACTGTGGTGAGAGAGTGTGAAGCCAAGACCCTCTTTGCTCTGCCCTGTCTGGAGTAGCACTCAGCTCAGTTCGAGGGGGGCTCATATACTCTACTTCCTCAATGTGAGCATTCTCTGGCGAGGATGATGTTGGGTAGACAAGGAGAAAGCAAAGAGAAAGTAGGGGTAAAAAAAACAATTTTTGTCTTATTTGTCAAATTTATCATAGCTTATCTATCGTACTTAACTGAAGAAGAACATTCCTTTGTGTTTATATTTCTTTCCTCAGAAGCTAACCTCTGCTGTTCTAGCTCAAATCCCTTCTGGAATATAGCAATCTCAGCCAGATTATGCTTCAGAGCAATTTATACATGTTTTTCTTGTCCTTTTGCAAGCTGTTTTACGACTGCTGGAATTCCCAGGACTCCATCTCATCTGTTTTTGATCTCAGTATCTATTTTCCGCACAGCAGTGCGTGGCAGTGCAGCGAAGCAAAACTTTAGTTTTATGACTGTCGGAAGCTGATCTCTGGTTATCTCTGAGCCCTATCATGCTGTCTGGTATATGGGGCACAGATTCAAGGCGCCCTATGGGACGACACTCAGGATGATACCTGGAATGCTTTAAATTATCTAGGAGTGTGCTTGTTTGAGCTGCATAATGGTACAGATTGGACAAATGCTTATGCTAAGTTCAACAATTCTACATTGCTGTTTGTTAGTGGGGGATTCAGAGAATGTGGGTCTACTGGCTGTGTTCAGAGTCTAAATAGATTTGTGTTTCATGACCCAGAGATTTTAGCTTTTCCCCCCCCTTTTTTTTTTTAGGTTTAGAGCCAAATGTAGTTATCAAGTCAGCCATCTGTAAGCTGTGTTGTGTATCTTCAGCGAGTAAGAATCTCAATGAAATCAATTTTGATACGGAGTGATCAAACATTGTAGTAAACACTCACTTCAACTGATCATATCAACGTTATCTGTGAATTTTCTAAAGCTTGTAGTGATGCATTATTGTCTTTAATGATAAGGCAGATTGTAGATGGACTTGTCAGTGTTTTAAACTGAACTGTTTCTTTGTTTACATTTAGGTGTTTGTGTATGTGTGCCAGTGTTGTTTTTTGTTGAAATAACTCCAACCGATTTTCATATTCCAGCATCCAGTCAGGAAGTAGACCACATTGTTTGCCACCTGTCTGCTAAAACCGAGAGTAAAGATGCCTCAGCAGTTCATCCACCACTGCCGACCGTCTCTCAGAGGACCCAGCCTATCCACAGTGAGGCGCATGACATCAATCCTGATGTCCTGAACTCAGGAGTGCTCTGCCTACCTGGTGAGGGACTGCTTCTAATGCCAGTAATATGGTCCTGCCATCAATATGATCCAAAAGCTCAACTTTTAAAATTAATTTTAGGAACAAGAGATAAATCAGGCCATGCCCTTGTGACTGTGACAATGAGAAACACTATCTGGTTGAATCCAAACTGCAACAGTGGAGAGCTGGTGCGGATCATGGTCTACTTCTTCAATACACTCAGGTACACACACTGCCGTTTAAAAGTTTTGGATCTATAAGTTTTGTTAATTTTAAAAAAAATAAGTTTCTTATGCTCACCAAGGCTGTATATATTTGATCAAAAATATGGGAAAAAAACTGTAATATTGTTATTATAATCTAAGATTCATTCATTTAGAACAATAAACCATTGATATGTTATTTTATTTACCTTTTCTTCCTTGATTTGACTCTCAGGAAGGAAGTTAGTGCTTTGGGACTGACTGTCCTGGTGGATGCCCGCAAGTGTTCTCCTGTCCCCGCCCTCTTTAAAGCCTTCAACATCCTCCAGGTACCAACACTATGACCATACAATTTGTAGTAACACACATATACAGTCTGCCATTTGTTCATATCCTACACAGATAGAACTGTCACATGCAGTTCACATCCTCTAAGCGTTTCCTTTCTCATACTTTCTTCAAAACTGAATGGTAATGCAAACTTGCCATAAATCTTGATGTTTAAATCTAACTTCCAACCAAACATCTGCTACCAATGAATTCAGAAGAGCTGACGAAACTAGAGTAAACCGGCTTTGAGAAGAGTTTTCATCGACATAATCGATGCAAAAAGCAGCACATAAATATAATCTGATTTCCCAGCTGTGGAAATAAATAGTTGCATTCACACACAATTACACAATAGGACATGCTCACACACAAGATTAGTAGAGAGAGGCCGATGTCTTTGGATTTCTTTTCCTCATCTGGGATTGGTTATTTTGCAGAATGCATCAACTTCTGACATGATTGTTGCTTGTTGGTAGTTATTTACTATTATAGAGATCTTTTTATCTTAATTTTTTAAAGGTTACTCTTTTACAAGAGTGGCCTGACCAAGGTGGCAGTAGAGAACACAGGCGTCATATCCAGTCAGATTTCATTATATACATTTTTCTTTTAGTTTATGGGGAGTAGATGGCTTATCTCATCTTTAGAAGAATCACCTCACCAGTCATTTACGTGAGTGATGTGAGGAAACCAGTAAGTAATGCTCAGAGTAACTGCAGGAACATGATCCCTAGCCACATTTAATGGAAGTGACTCCAGACTGAGTTTGTGTTCTAGACCTTAATGCAGATTAATGCTGCTTTCTTCTTCTGCCAAAAACCTGCCCTACTTTGACAGACTGAGGATGTGCCAATGCTGACTTCACCATTTAAACATCCTGAGTGAGATAAAGACAGATAAATATGAGCAATATAAAAGTAAAATTGATGAATGCTTTTTAAGACAATGTAGTTTTGAGTAATACTCTCTGTGAGAGCTTTTCATTGTTTTTATGAACTCATTTGAGGTTTAAAACATCTGCATAAATTCTCCATATGACCTTTGCGTGGTTTATTTTTTCTAATTTCTGTAATCCATGATAGACAGCATACAAGTGCTGTCTTGTGAAAAAGGTGGCTTTAGTGAAAGTATAAGAGATTCTTGATGATGTACTGCTAAACTATGTGAATGTCACGTGTTTGAATGCCCTTCAGTGTATTCGGGGTCAGTGCTAACACTGACAGATGAGGTCTTTCTGAATGAATGAAGTAGCTTAGTGACCGGTCCTCAGGGAACAGACTCAGGCTCTCCTCCCTCCACTGATACTATCATTCCATTATAGATGTCCTTTTAAGCTGACAACTACACTTTTCCATCAGGCCACTGTATTCACATAGTTTGAACCATGGCCAACCAAGGAATTGATTTTGTTCATAAACTAATTCACACAACAATATAGTAACACCTTGGTTAAGAGACTTCTAATTCACAACAACATAAAACCAGACCCAGTCTCGCCATATATTCATGATTTTAATACACTCAAAATGCAAAGTGAAAAAATAAAACTGCAGTGTTTCAGTAAGTAGGCAATAAATATCAGCAGTAAATAGTCTCAGCCCTGAAGCGGTTGTTGAAGTTTCTGGAACATTCCTCAGTAAATATGCTATTGTTTCATTCCAGCAGAGATTTTCTTTTCCCTCTGTTCTGATGTGGCACGATAATGTGTGCATGATCAGTATGCATGATGACGTACAAGGAAACAGACTAAAACAGCTCTCTAATA
This sequence comes from Chrosomus eos, assembly GCA_036326025.1. NCBI lineage: Eukaryota > Metazoa > Chordata > Actinopteri > Cypriniformes > Leuciscidae > Chrosomus > Chrosomus eos. Next base: position 23,954,079 of record CM070818.1, read on the forward strand.
GACTTCTCTGGTCTGTTTTTACTGAGTGTTGTTTTTCTGCTCTTTTGTTATGGTACATTCACTGACAGAAGGTTTTTATTGTGTTTTTTTGGGGCACATGACAGAAACGTGTCTGCTAGGTTATGTAACCTTTAAAAACTTTTGTTCATAGTTAAATGCATAGTTAAATGAAGCGTTAAATGAAGATTCATCCCGTCGATTTTCAAGGTGTTATTGATCTTATTGTAAAAGATTGATCCAGATACATTTCTACATATTACTTTCTTTTTCATCTCGTAAAAAACTTGTTATAAAATGACAGGCTTCTCTCTTGTGTACAAGCTCGCATTCAGTAATTATAAATGACTAAAAAAATAATTTTATTAGTCAATTGGACTAGGAATTCTGGGTTAGTCTGTGAAATGTGTGTAATTCATGGTGCTGTCTGTGATTTATAGTCTATTCAATCTCTGCAGGAAGCTATGCCAGGATGCATCCATACAGTACTGCTGCTGGCCGACAGAGATTTAGCTCTGCGATTGGAGAAAACCTCTTCTATTCAGGTAATGCACAAAAATGACCCGTCACCTGTAACTTGGCATAACTACAGATGACAATATCTGCATGATGTGCCACATGTGATATTGTAGCGTGTGACTTGCATTTAATGAAGGCAGGAAGGATTCAAAAACAAACGTAAATCCATATTTTACTTTATATAGGAGGAAATGGAGGTCATTTGTTCATCTTTAGGTTCTGGAGAACAATGTGAGTTTACTGAAGGTTTCTAGTTAATGTTAAAGGAAATCCTCTAACATCCTCTAATAAAATATAGACCCCTTTATAGAAATAAACAGCATCTACCAGCACAGACAAGATTCTGGCTTTCACCTAGTTACTCTGCACTCTTTGAGAAATAGATGGCTATTTTAAAACACAAGTGTCTGTACTGAGACGCCGCTTGTGCCTGACACAAATCAGACTGCCAGAGATAGACTCTTGTAGCTACGTAGGAAAGTGCTTCAGTTGAGAATTTCACAACAGCTGGACTGATAGTGTAGCCTAGACATCTATCTAAGCTATTGGAATAGCTGAAGTGTTTATGATTGCACTACAATACATATTTATCCTCTTTAATGCAGAAGCTAAGACCTGACGACTGTTGTGTTCTGTGTTGTTTTTGCATCTGTCAGGTGGAGTTGTTGACATCTTTGAAGTCTCTCTATAAGCATGTTGACATCGCTCAACTCCCCACTGAGTTTGAAGGCACTTTCCCTTATTCCCACAGCAGCTGGGTCTGTTTCAGAATGGTGAGAAAATCATCATCATTCCTAGGACTAAGGCTGGAATAAACTACATGAGTTTTTAAAACAATTTGTAGTCAGAGTCTTCACAGATTCACAGATTTTGCCAAAAATCGCATGGTGTATTATGAGCACGGGTATAAAGCAATAAGCCACAAAATTAATAAAGCAATAAGCCACTGCTGTGTGTATTAATAATGATCACGATCAAAAAAAATCCTCTACCAATTAGCATATACACTACCGGTCCAAAGTTTTGGATCGGTAAGATTTTTAATGTTTTTAAAAGAAGTCTCTTCTGCTCACCTAGGCTGCATTTATTTGATAAAAACAGTAATATTGTGAAATATTATTACAATTTAAAACAGCTGTTTCTATTGTGAATCTATAGTAAACTGTAATTTATTCCTGTGATCAAAGCTGAATTTTCAGCATCATCACTGATTCTTCAGAAATCATTCTAATATGATGATTTGATGCTCAAGAAACATTTCTCTTTATTATCAATGTTGAAAACAGTTATTTACATTTTTATTTCAGGATTCTTTGATGAATAGAAAGTTTAAAAGAACAGCATTTATCTGAAATAGAAAGCTTTTGTAACATTAAACACTACCATTCAAAAGTTTGGGGTCAGTAAGAATTTTCATTTTAATAAGAGAAATCAATACTTTTATTCATCAAGGATTAATTAAATTGATCAGAAGTTATAATAAAGCCATTTATATTGCTACAAAAGATTCTATTTCAAATAAATTCTGTTCTTTTGAACTTTCTATTCATCAAAGAATAAAAAATTTTTGTATACAACTGTTTTCAACATTGATAATAATAAAAGGTTTTTTGAGAATCAAATCCGTATATTAGGAGGATTTCTGAAAGATCATGTGACACTGAAGACTGGAGTAATGATGCTGAAAATTCAGCTTTGATCACAGGAATAAATTACATTTTAAAATATATTAAAATAGAAAACAGTTATTTTAAATTGTCATAATATTCAACTATATATATATAGTTGAATATTATATTGAAACATATATTTTTTTATTTTAATCAAATAAATTCAGCCTTGGTGAGCAGAAGAGACTTTAAAAAACATAGAAAATGAATTTCATGTGCAATAAGATATATGCGTACATTACATGATTTACAACATCTGGCAACTGTTTTAGGAAACTGGATTTTTTTTTTCTAACAGGTTCCTAACCTAAACATTTATTTTTGTTATATCTCAGAGGTTGGAGCAGCTGACCAGCCATTGTGAGGATGCTGTGAACCTGCTTCAGAACTCCATCAGCATACTGGAGTCTGCAGTGCTGCCACCTACAGCAGAGGTACTGCAACAGTCAATCAAATACTTTTCTAAAAGCAGCTCTATCGAAAGCAGTCCCACAAAAAAATGCTTTGTCCCAGCCCTGTCAGGAATGAGAGAGCTGTATATATTTAATGGTTTTGGCAGACACTTTTATCCAAAGTGACTTACTTTGTATTCAGGTATACATTTGTATCAGTTCTTGCATTCCCTAGGAATCAAACCCATGACCTTGGTGTTAACATGCTCTATTGTTTGAGCTACAGGAATATATATTGCAGATAGTTTGCCTGTGAAGCCCCTAAACTCTTGGTTCTAGTTATGTTTTACTGAGACTGCAGTCCGAGGACTCATTATGACCTTCTGACAGTGAACTCGGTTCAGGAGGGCATCACATGGCACTGAAGTCTTCAGAAGTCAGAGGGACTTCTATTAAGTACAGCTGTGGCACTGGTGTCCGGTTACAGTGATTTTAAAGACTGTTCTATTTAGAAGACAAGTTGAGTTTTGACAAATAGACTTCAGTTTGTGTGTGGTTAGTGTGTCAATGCTTTGACTGAGTTGACCTCTGACTGTCAGTGGAGGTCACGAAGGACCTTTTTATCCACAGGCTTCTCGGGGAAAACAGGGCCTCAGGGGAAGTAATGATCTCCCAGAGGAGTGTTTATCTGCAGCCATCTTCAAAATCACTTACCTAGGGTTTATATAAAGAGTTGAAAGGAGAAGCAAAGAAAGAGTCTGGTGGATGAGGGTATGGATTTCTGCTTACTGAATGCTAAAACAGCCCCTCCTGTGGATGAAGTGATGCTTAGATGTTAAATGAATAGAAAACCAGAATAAGTCTTGGCCCGTCCGCTCATCTCTCTGCCGTTTCTTCTATGTATTCTGTCTCCCTCTGTTAATCTAAATGTGTCCCCTCTTTTCCCCCCGTTTTTTTTCACCACAATTCTGAATTACGTCATTTATTTTCTCCTTATATTAAGAACCTCACATACTGTATCTTCATTCTCCACCGTTTATTAGTTTAATATAGTGTCTATGAAGAGTTTTAAAGCAGTTCTGTAAATAAAACTGCAAATAGGCTTTAATACTCATAGAAACATCCACTGACATTTGTAATTCGTTGAATTGCTCTACAGTTTTATCCCACTTCACACACGCATGCTAATTAGGGTGTAGACATATGACAGTAATTATGAGATTTTTATTTCTTTAAGTACTTTTTCAAAAGCACTTTAAGAAGGCTTTTGTTGAGGTTCCTGAGGTTATTCGATATAATATAACCTTTTGTTGTTAGCGCCTCATAGACTCCGCTCAATGTGGTCAGACCACAATCTGCATCATTGTGTCGGTATTATGGATGCTTTTCTGGGTGGTACACACACACCCTAAAAAGGTATTACACTCCAAATGCTACCCTTACAGATTATAGATAGATTTTAATTAAGATGGTGTTTTACTAATTTATTAACCTTGTTTACTAGTAAGAACCATCCTCAGAAGTGGTTTCAATAAATTTGTAAAAAAAAAAATCAGTAATGTAAACGTATAGGTAATTTGAACCATTTTAAATATTAAACCATTTTACACCTGAAATGAGGTTAAAAAAAAAAAAACTTGTGATAAACGTATGTTAAAAATCATCCAACTACTGATTCAAAGTTTGGGGTAAGTTTTTTGTTTTATTTAGGTAAAGAAGTTACTTTTCACCCTTTTTAAGGGTGCATTGAATTCAATTGTTCAAAAGTGAAAAAAACCTTTTGATTTTTAGAGAAAGATTTCTCTTTAAAAAAATACTGTTCTTTAAAATGTTCTGTTCATCAAATAATGCTGAAAAATGTACCTTGATTTCCACGAAAATATAAAACAGTGCAACTGTTTTCAACATTGATAATAATGAGAAATGTTTCTTGAGCTGCAAATCAGCATGTTAGAATGATTTCTGAAGGATCATGTGACTGAAGACTGGAATAATGATGCCGAAAATACAGCTTTGCAACATATTAAAATAGAAAAGTCATTTTAAATTGTAATAATGTTTTGCAATATTGCTGTGTTGCTACATTTTTGAGCAAATAAATCCAGCCTTGATGAACATACAAGAATAATTATTGTAGTATACACTCACATGGCATGACCCCAGTCATATCAGTGGCCTAGAAAGCTGATTTGTTGTAGATCTGTGTGCATTTCTGCAGTGGATTTGGTAACTTTAGCTTTGTCATTATGCCGCATCCACACCAAAAGGGTTCAGTATATAAAGCGCAAGACAAGTGTTGTATTGTTGTTAAGAAAGATGAATAAAAGACAGATTTAAGTACAACAGCACAAGTACAAACACACACCTGAAGGTTTGGCAGTTATGCGTATTAAACTGTACCGTACCTTAAGCTCATTTGATCATTTAATGAGTACAAACGTGAGTTGGTATTAAATTAAGGTGTAGATGCAATTTTAATGAATAATAATGAATGCCTGTGTGCGTGAGAATGTATACAGGTAATTTGTGCTGCTACAGGTATTACTCTATCTGTCAATGAAGTTTGGAAGATAATGATGGGGTGTATGTGTGTTTATGCTGGAGAAAGGACAGATATTACTCAATAAGAGAACAGAAGATACGATGTGTATTTGTAATAATAAGGTGTGTGGGAATGTGTGCAGCTGTAGAGGAGTGTTTGTGTTTTATAGTAATAAATGTGTGTGTGTGTGTGTGTGTGTGTGTGTGTGTGTTTGCAGGAGGCACAGATCTTATTGTGTAAGTACAGAGATCTGATGAGGACTGTTCTGGAGGACAGCAGGCTGGTGCGGCTACAGTTGGAGGGTGGAGCCGCTCTGTCCCGTTTACGAAAAGAAGAGACCAGCGTCAGTCTGACAGAGGACTACAGGTGAGACAAAATTTTACAGACTTTAACCCTCTGCACACATCACAAATAACCAAATAAGCTCTGTTACAAAACCTAGTGAGCTAAATTAATTATGTCACCTGACTCACCTCTTAAGATACCACATTTTGGTCAAATTCTAAGACAGCATGACATGTCCTTTGCAGAAAAGACAATCCCAGAATGCACTGCAACAAGCTCATTGGAAAAATAAATCCCCAATAAATGTTGAATAAACATTATCGTTCAAACGTTTGGGGTCAGTAAGATTTTTCTCTGTTTTTGAAAGAAGTGTCACCACAACTGCATTTATTTGACCAAAAATACAGTAAAACTGTAATAATATTTCCACAATATTACTATAATATATTAGTATTTTTGTAATCAATTTAATTAATTTCTCTGACAGACCCCAAATGTTTGAATGGCAGTGTACATGTAATTCATTGAATAATAAAAAAAGGTATTTATTAATGCACAAATTGAAAACAGCTGTGAGTTGAGTCTCCTGTGCGCTTCATGTGAGTGACTGCCCATGTAGAACCTTACAAATGAGCCACTAATGAAGTTTAATTTCAGTAAGGATGCTGCATAAATAGCCAGTAGGTAACGAGGCAGCTCGCTAGGTTTTGGAATTGAATTATGAAATATGTAAGAGAGTTTGAGAGTTCCAAACAAGAGAGGAATAATGAAAGAGAGAGAGAGAGAAAAAGTGTTAAGAGCGTGGGAGAGCATGTTCAGGCCTCTGATGATCAGGGCTGGGTTCATCTGGAGGTTGAGGGAGTGTGAATGTTATTTCCCACAGCTGAGCCAAGAGAAATGTCTTTATCTGCACACAGACATTTCATCCTGAAACATACACACAAGCTCAGAGCTAAACAGACACGCATGTTAACATGGTATGGTTTGGATGCAGCAGGGCTCTAGTGCTGCTTCCTGTTTGATTTGGGTAAAAACACAGTGGCATGTTGGGTTGGCTTACTCAAAAGCAATTTCAAAGCCTCCTGCTCAGACACAAACACTCAAGCCCAGTGTTTGTGACAGATTCTGGTGATAAAGACCCAGTGGGTTACTGATGGCTTGGTTTTTGCTTTTTCCAAAGACTTCATCTAATAAATGAATATGCAAGGAATATGATTCTAAGCCAGCCTCTCTGGTTCTGTAGACTGGTTTATTGTCCATCTTGTCATCTCCATCCCTTTTGTGCCTTTCATATTAGGTGAAATTAGAGTTTAAAGTCTGTGCAAGTTGGTCATTTGTTGCTTAACAAATGCCAAAATGAAACCTAAGCTGTCTGAGCTGCTCCCACACAGGCACTTCACCTGGATGCTGACAGACACACAAAGGGCTCATTCTCACAGGTGTGACTGAGTCTAGTGCTCAACAATAGTGAATTTTTCTGTGTTTATTAAACTGACTTCTTCCCTCACACATAATCTTTCAAGACATAACAATTCTATTGGATCCTAAAGGTGAACTATGACCTTTGCTTTTCTACTGAATCGAATGATTGTGCTTTTACTCACTAGTGGTCAAATGTACATAAACAGGAAATGGTATATCCTTTTCATCTCATTTCTATAGTCCTTGTAAAACAGTGTAATAATAATCATAAATATAAATAATTGTCAACAAAAATCACTAATAAAAATACAGCCAGCTACATGCTAGAATGCTAAATGTTATTAGTATTGTTGTTTATTTTCAATTTCATTTAATAACAATAATTAATTCGGTAAATTTTTATCAGTGATTATTGTTGACTTTTTCTTAATCTCATTATTAGAGACACCAGGTATATCTATATAGATCTGTATAGTCATACTGTATGTGTGTGTGTGTGTGTGTGTATATATATATATATTATTTAGAAACAATCATCTTCTGTCTACCTAACACAATTAATCAACAATACTATGTCTGAATCCTATGGTCTGAATGCTTCATTGAGCTTGTAATGTAGGCTTCTGATTTTTCATACATCCGTCTTAGACTCTTATCTCTCTCTCTCTCTCTCTCTCTCTCTCTCTCTCTCTCTCTCTCTCTCTCTCTCTCTCTCTCTCTCTCTCTCTCTCTCTCTCTCTCTCTCTCTCTCTCACTCTCTCACTCTTTTGTCATTCTCTCTTGCTGGAATGTCTTTGATATCCCATGCGTGCTGTGATAACCCGTGTTTGCTCTGGGTGTGTTCTGTGAATAATTGGTGAGTTTTGGACTGACTCTGAGATCCCAGATTTGCCCCTCATGCCTCTCATTGTGTGTAACACACATAATCTTTCCAACACTGAACTTAAATCAACCAGTACATTAAAGGGATAGTTTATCCAAATTAAAATTCAATTACCATTTTCTGACCCTCATATCTTTCTGAACCTGTGTGTAGAACTCTGTGGCAGCTCTATTTCACATTGTAAGTGAATAATGCTGTCAAGCTCAAAAACAAACGTAACTTTATTGAAAATCTTTTAAAACCATGTGAATATGTGTTTGCATCTGTGTATCTAACAGCAGGGGGCACCATTTTTTGGCTGTGTTGTTATGCATGTGCCACATGTCAAGTCTTGCATGCTTTGATAGGTCTTTTGACAGTCAAAATGGGAATGTGGCACTCCTCAAAAATAGTTTTTAATATTGACATTGATGTTGTGCATGGATCAGAGAGTGGATATCTCTTTGGCTGAGTTAGTTGGCATATCGTTGAGGGAAAATGTTGTATAAATGTTTGACTAGAGCACAATACATTATTGTGTAAGTGAACCACAGTGGTGATGAAGTCATCCAGTAGACATCAACCTCTTCTGTTGTGCACAGTGTGCGCTGTCACAGCACTGGACATTCACATACTGATACACAAAAATGCACCATTACTCACATTTTCTCACAATTATGCATTAAAATAAACATTTTCTTGACATAAAGTACTTATATGCACATTGTTTCTCTCATGTATGCTCTTCTTTCTTATACAATACTCTCTCTCTCTCTCTCTCTCCCCCTCTCCCTCCCTCCCTCCCTTCTCCAACACTTCTCCATACCCCGTCTCCCATTGCCAGATCACAATTTGCACATCCAATTACATTCAAAGCCTCGTCCAATCAATATATTCTATAAGACTGTCTCAGCCAATGAGATGTGAGTCCTGCAGTCAGTGTTTTCTCCACGTCTCAGATGCCTTGAGTTTCTCTCAGGGAATAGAAACAAAAGTCAAGACAATATGTAGACTAAATGTAATATGCTACAGAAATCTTCTTGGTGTGTGTTTTAGAGATGCCATCGAGAATGCAGGACATCTGTATAACCAAGTGGACGAGCTGGTTCACAGACTGGTGATGCTGTCCAACAAATGCACACAGGAGCTGGAATTCATTATGGAGTTTAAGACCCTGGAGGAGGGATTCAGAGAGGTGAGGACTAAGGTTTTGCACTTGCTTTTATGAACTCAATTCATGACAGATGACAATAACAGCTGTGTGTGAGACCTAGCACATGGTAGTGTATGTTTTCTCTTTAATTAAAACATTTCAGGTTATGTCATGGTAATGTGACAACTTCTCATAATTTAAACCTGAAAATAAACAAAGTTTTATTATTAAACTAAGAAAACGTGATATAATCTTTTTTATAGAAAAAATAAATTCATTTACATTTAGAAAAGAAATTCATCTTTAAATAAATGAAAGTATAAAAACATTCATGCAAGTGAGAGACTAAGAGTTCTACTGAGAAATGCTGAAATTACTGTACATTTGATTAAACTTTTCACTTAGATTGTTTTTGCTGATAATGAGATTTCTTGGAGAAATACATTTTTATATTAGTAAAGACTGCTAAAGGGAAGCATTTGCACGAATATTCTCAAACTTCACTACACATCTGGGCAGTTTGTGTCTTCAAGGCTTATTCTTAGTTTTGAGTTTACCTATTACACTTGAAAAATAGTGAATACTGCACTGAAGTGGTGCAAACACACACACACTCACTCACAAACAGTCTTACTAAGCTACACACTGCCTTGGTGATTTATTCATCTGATAGTCTTAATGGATGATTGTGCCTAGCAGGCAGAAAGGGGGGGGGGGGGGGGGGAATCCTGTTGGCATGGATATAGTGAAAGTTGCTGAAACAGATTAGCCAAGCGCACACACACACACACACACACACACACACACATTCATGCACATCATGAGAAAATGTAAACTAGCACCATAGCATCTGTATCAGATGACACACATGTGATTGATGTGTTTGTGTGCTCATGTTTCAGTCTACTGCCAAAGTCTACTGTCACAGAGAACAAGAAGCAAAAATATGTTACGAATAACAGAGTAAATGCCCATTCGCTACAAAAAAATAACAATAATGATAACATCCTATTTATATGAGAATAGAGAAGTACACAAAACAACTAAAATGATACAGAGGAACAATATCATTGAAATAGCATATGAATATCAATAACTGATGAACGATAAAAACAATTGACAGTCGATCAGAATCCATCCTCTTTAAAGAGCTTGAGCGTTTCATGCGGCAGATGACATAACTGCAGTGCGTGCTTATAATAAACAGAATGTTATCGTGCATTGGTGTTGACACTAATATCGTTATAATTGGCGTTCTTGGTGTGAACGGGTCTTAAAGCTGGAAAGTAGCAGGGTTAATTGATTGTATGTATATGTTGTCTCTTAGGTGAGTCAGTGGATAGAGGAGGTGGGAGAGTCTCGTCTGCAGACGCTGAGTGAGCTGGAAGAGTCCTTGGAGCAGTTACATCATAAACAGACTGTCTTCAGAGAATTTTACGCAGCTGCATATGTATGTCAACTCTTATTAAACATGTTTTCCACAGCACTTTAACCCTTCCCCACAGCATCTGCATTTGGGGTTGGGGTTGTCCTCATATTTTGTCAACAAATGCCTCATGACATTTTTATTTGGACCGAGAGATAATATTTTACTGCAGGAGTCAAACATTTGCTTAATTGTGTAAACATGAGTTTCAAGAGCGTTTGTCAATGTTTAAATGTATTCACCTCAGTCGCACCCTATGCTTACATACCATTTCACTATGTAATACTGTGTGTGTGTGTGTGTGTTTTCAGGAGCACTGTAAGAGCGGTGAAGCTCTCCTCAAGCGCTTAGAGAAGTGGGAAGACATCTCCTCTGCAGAGCTGCAGGTATACGAGGTGAAAGTACGCTCATTCTGGGTCCATCTACGTGATTTCTCACAGCGAGTGGAGGACACCAAGGATAAAATTGACAAGACTGTCCGACTCTATGAGTTCTTTGACAAGGTCAGTAGTTTCTTTTGATGTAAACTCACCTGACTGTTCGGTCTTCTATTTTTACTTTTACTACTTAAGCTATAAAATGTTCATTTGGTATTGAGCTGTATTCTAGTGCATGCAACACAGTAAGACGTTGTGTGAAGTTTTAGAAGATTTTGAGATGTGTTAGAAGCGTTGTCTGTTATCTGATTTCTGAATTGTTTAGTAAAGGAATAAGTTACCCAAAATGAGAATTCTGTCATAATTTATTTATACTCGCATCATTCCAAACCTGTATAATTTTCTTTCTTCTGTGGAACACAATAGAAGAACAGTGTTTTTTTCTTCTGCATACAACAAAAAACAAATGGGATGCAATATTGTTTGGACGGCATTTCGTTTTAAAACAATTTTTGTGTTCCACAAAAGAAAGTCAGTCATACAGGTTTGGAATGAAATGAGGGTGAGAAAATGATGACAGAATTTATTTTTGGACTAACTATCTCTTAAAGGATATGTAATGGATTGTTTGAGGCTTTACTAGATTGACATATTGAAATTGGTTTGGTGGATAATTGGAGATTACTCACTTATACTGCTTTTTAATTATAAGGAGTTTCAATTGCTCAGAATAATTACCTTAATGCATTAATCCATAAATATGTAATCTGAACTGACTAAACTGCACTGCATAGACACAGGCTAGAATATTTAGTCAGTTCAGATTAGATGTGCATTAGCTGTGTCCATCCTTCAGTAGGGTTTTGTTCGACCAGTTATAGTCTTTATAGTGCATTTATATATATATTAAAGTTTTGCACTTTTTCTTTTTGTTTCTCTAACTTTATTTATCTAGTTTTATTGCAGTATATTTTATAATAAAATAAATTAGGAAACCCCTTTTTTGGAGTCATATGCTTCATGCAGGACATGTTCTTCCATTCTAAAAATAGAATGTAGTTTTGTTTAATTTTGGTTAGTTTCAAAATTAGTTTAGTCTAAATGTAGTTTCCTTATAATCAAGTAGGCTTTTCGACCCCCTATGAAACCCTATTTTATTTAACACTTAAAGTGGCGCTGCACAGACCGATCAGTGTTTGACATCAAAGTACCGCGAGAGCAATTAGAGAGCAGGCGGCTCTACGCTTTCGAAATGCTCTTGCGGTACTTTGATGTCAAACACTGATTGGTCTGTGCAGCGCCACTTTAACATGTCTTCTGGTGTTTATTTGACCTCGGTTGGGTGTTAAAACAGCAACTGATCAAAAACTCTTATCTTCATTTAGTCAGAAGAGATAACCCTTATAGTCAGATAGACTTTTAGTCAAATAAATCCGGTCCCATCTTTCTTATTTGTTCCAGTTTTCTTTAATATTGATAAAAACTTTAGAATTAGCAGATACTTAACTTAAAACAGAAATAATTATAGGCCTTGATAGTGTTAAATGATAGTAATGGAGCACAGTTTCATGTATTTCTATATCCATCAGACAAGACTTCCTCTGAAAAGCATACAGTGTTTCTAAAGCACCAGCTATTACGGAAATCCCTGACTGGCAATGATGTCAGGCACAGGCACACACACACACACACACACACACACACCACACACACACACACACACACACACACACACACACACACACACACACACACACACATACACACACACACACACACACACACACACACACACACACACACACACACACACACACACACACACACACACACACACACACACACACACACACAATTGTCTTTGTGATCAGACCATTGTGTTTTCCCTCTGTGGCACTGAGTGAGTGTTGAACGCATCAGTCTGTCTTCAGTGTTTCCCCCCGAGCCCCAGCAGGGACAGATGGTCTTGTTGGCTGACCGCTATCAGATTTTAGCATTAGCATAATCATAGTGCTCTTTCCTGACTCATCAGATCATCCATACATCCAGAGTCCTTGCCCTGTTGGCATGTTGAACTCATCCAAGCTCTCTCTTTTGCTGTCTGTTGGCATATTGACAAAAGTTGTCTGTATGCGTGTAATAATCAAAGCTTTTGAATTGTGTATTAATCAAAAGCTGGCTTCATTTACATGCAACTGCCTGTTCCTAGATCAGTCTCTGACATATCACACATTTATCCTTTTCAGTATTCAGCACTGTCGCTAGAGTCTTTGTGTCGTTGTGTTAAGGTGCGCGATTACACTTGTGGAAATCACTGGTATCATCTGACTGGCTTATTCAAACCACCTGTCCTTTCACACCCATTCCTATGCATGAATTTTCATGCTTTTGATTAGTCTCAACACTGATGGTTGTGTAGTCAGTGTATAACAGTGTACAGATGTGTATTAGTCTTGTGTGAGCATTGTATCCGTGTATTGAGAGTACATAACCTCTGTCTTGTTTTTCTGTGCGTTGATGACCACATTGCTGGAATCCAGTGCTTGATTTGTCTTCAATGACAGACCAGCTCGTCCCAGATTTAGAAAGTGACTGTTTGAGTGTGTTGCCTAGCAACCGGTCCAAGCAAGGCTGATTAACTGGCCAATGTGGATTGTGGTCATCAAACACATCATGTGTGCTATGACAGCTGAGGTTGAACACGAGGACACGAGATTCTATTCATAGTGCAACAGGACACCAACCATGAATTTATGTATGCATGTACAGTGGTGGCCAAAATTATTAGAATGGTAAGATTTTTTTAATGTTTTAAAAGAAGTCTCTTCTGCTCACTAAGGCTTCATTTATTTCATCCAAAATACAGCAAAACGGTTTCTTTTCAGGATTCTTTGATGAATAGAAAGTTTAAAAGAACAGCATTTATCTGAAATAGAAAGCTTTTGCAACATAATAAATGTCTACTGACACTTCATCAATTGCTGACAATCAATTGAATGCATCCTTGCTGAATAAAATAGTTAAATTTAAATTAATTTCTTTAATTTCTTTTTTTTTTTAAACAAACAAAAAAGCTTACTGACTCCAAACTTTTGAACGGTAGTGATAATGTTACAAAAGCTTTCTATTTGAGATCAATTCTGTTCTTATGAACTTTCTTTTTATCAAATAATCCTGAAAAAATGTTTACACAACTGTTTTCAACATTGAAAATAATAATAATAATAAATGTTTCTTGAGCATCAAATCATCATATTAGAATGATTTCTGAAGAATCATGTGACACTAAAGACTGGATTAATGATGATGAAAATTCAGCTTTACCAACACAGAAATAAATTGCATTATAAAATAAATTCAAATAGAAAAGAGGTACTTTAAATTGGAAACATATTTCTGTTTTTACTGTATTTTGGATCAAATAAATCAAGCCTTAGTGAGCAGAAGAGACTTCTTTTAAAACATTAAAAAATCTTACCGTTCTAATAATTTTGGCCACCACTGTATGTTTGTATGTATATATATATGTGTATGTATGTTTCTAATATCATAGAAGACTTGAAAAAATCATGTTTTTATAAAATCATAAAAAGTCATGGAAATATCTATAGTAAATAAAAAAACTTTTCTGTAGGTAATGTTAATCTAGCTTTGCTGTAAAATATACACTTCCGTTCAAAAGTTTGGGGTCGGTACAATTTTTAAATGTTTCTTAATTAATATCTTTTTTTCATAAATGTGATACAGTATATTCCTGTGATGTCAAAGCTGAATTTTTAGCATCATTACTCCAGTATTCAGTGTCACATGATCCTTCAAAAATCATCCTAATATGCTGATTTGGTGCTCAAGAAACATTTCTTCTAATTATCCGTGTTGAAAACATTTTTCGTAGTTATTTTGTAGAAAGCGTGATACAATTTTTTCAAGATTCTAAAACAGCTTTAATTTGAAATTTAAATAATTTGTGTCAATATAAAAAATGTTACTGTCACTTTTGAACAATTTAATGCATTTTTGCTGAATAATATCTTGAAAAAAATCTTACACCACACAACACTTTTTGTACACCACACGTTTTTTTTCTAAATCAGCAAGAAGTTCAACCATAGAAAGTATCCTGTAGAATTATAGGGTTTTCACTTCTGTGTGACCTAAAGGTTTCCCTTCAAAATAAACATCTAAAGTGAGTCAGTAAGCGTGTGTTAAATGAACGAATTTACTCTGACCTTACTGGCCGCTGTATAAGCTCACTGACACACATTGGGTGACAAACATAATATTGACAATGTATTGTCTGGATCAGAGCCCTGCGGGCAATCACAGCTGCCAGCAGTGCAGAAAGTGACAGCAGAGCTGTGAGCATCAGCCCTGTGATGCAGCCTGAGGCACAGCAGACAGTAGAGCCCAGTGTGTGAGACCGAGTCCTTTCTGCTCCAGATGGCCTTCGTGTGTAAGAGTGCAGAGTGAGGAATCACTGAGATGGTGTTTGATGGAAGGATGAGGGAAAAGTCACAGTCTCACGTGATGTATTGGCCTGCAATGCTCATCTATGCAAGCTAGTGTGGGACTAGTTTATTGTCAGAAAAGATTTCATTTGCCCCCTGCATTATATTTTAGTGTTTGGAAATGCAATCTCTGTAATGTTACGAGGAAAGTCATTTCCTCTTTTGTTTTACATGGTTTTAAGCCTAAACTCATACAGTCAGACATTGCATGTCAAAGGAAATGGCACATCCATGTTGTCATTATAATGATAATACGTAAACCACAGGCTTTTCACTAAAGAGCTGAATTAACGCACTGTGGGGCATATTTATGCCCTCTCACAGTGAATGGAAATGTGTGAATCTAACAAAGACATGTCCAAGTCACATTCCATCCCAAAAAATGTTTTCATCTAAATGTTTCTGTTTTAGTAATTTTCGGTTTTGTTTTTGACATTCTACTTTTTTTAGTTTTTCTATTTAGTGTGTTTTTTTCAAATTAATTTTAGTACTTTAACTTGGTTTATTTTAGTTAGTAGTTCATTTTATATTTTTAAGTTTATTTGTTTTTCATGTAATATTTCATATTATTTTATTTCAATTACAAAAAAACAATTTTTAATAGTTTTAGTTAAAAATATAACAAATATTCTGATAAACTCTTATTCCCATTGCTGTAATATTTTTCATATTTTTTTGTGTATTACAAAAAAACTAATTGTATTCAGCATAAGTTATTTCAACTATGATGTATATACTATGCAATACTTTACAAATGTAATAATGTAATATTAAAGAAAAAAACATTACTATTTCTTTAGGCAAAATATGCTGGCGCTTTCTTTTTGCACATGAAAGAAATATAATTTATCTTCATTAAAAAATTACTTGAAATATAATTATATAGTATAATTATATTTCAAGAGAGTATAATTTATCATTTAAGCAAATCCAGCAGTGACACATACAGCAGTTGTTGTATTGGAAGAATGTGTGTGTATGTGTAGAACATACTGTGAGCGGTTGGTTATTGATCAGGTTATTGATACTTCAATGTCTCCAAGGAATTAATTCTTTCCCACATGCCTTCTGTTGCTGTTTTTCCTCTAATCCAACTCTAGCTGAATATTGATCAAGATTACAACTTACTTAACCACTCAAGCATTATAAATTCAGAACCGGGTAATATATACACACATATAGTTTTGACACAGTCAGACCTCACTTGATTATATTACATCATTTCCTGCAGTCACATCATAAATGTGTGTATCTGTGTGTTTATAAATCATCATCTGGGCCTCATTTTACCCTTCCAAAGTTCCCATCAATGTTTTGGATTTCTCACTCCTCCTGCATATGGGTTCACAAGGTCTAGTTAGCACCAGCATGCCAAGTTTCAGCAATCGCTCTGCCGTATTTCCTTTGCCCTTTCTGGTGAGGAGCTTTGTAGTTTTGTTGACAGACACCCTCCTGTCCCATCCCCCCTTCCCTCTCTGCCCTCTACCCCCTCCTCCCCTCTAGTGAAGTTGCTGGGACAGACCCATCTGGTATTTAGACTTGCATTTGCCTGTGAATAGCAGGGAGGTGGGGAGAGGAGGGGAGTGGGCGCCACTGGCTTCTCTCCGAGTTACTTTGTCAGTCTGAGAGAGAGAGAGAGAGAAAAGGATGACTGCCGCCGCTCCGTGCTCCGGTCATGGGACCACCGGCGTCTTAGCCGAGCAGGAAAACGGATATAGTCATGGAGAGGTAGGAGTTTAGAGGAGCATTGAGGTGATTCAATCAGGAGCATTTGACTGATATGTGGTACATTATCTGTGCACAGAGAGTTTTTGTTTTTTAATCTTTGAAGACTTGTCAAGGCTTAACAGACTGTAACTTTTCAATAAGAGATGTTGTCATGAGAGGCCACTATAATGGAAGGGACAACTGAAATACACTTTTGAATGGAGCTCTTCGGTTGTCTGTGGAGATTTCCTTACTCCTCACTTAATCTCCACCCCCTACTTTCTGGCTCTCTTCAATCTCCTGTTCATTCATGCGCTGGTAAAGTGTGTATGTGAGGCAAGCACAGGCTGTAAGTGTGTGAACTGCAGTGTTTTTAATAGAGTTTCCTCTCTGCATGTGGTATTGATCAACATTTCTCACACAGCTTAGATTGGAGTTTGGTGCCCTGGGCAAATGGCCACATCAGGGGGTTTATGCCATCCATTATCTCAGTGTAACTCCACACCTTGTTAGTCAGATCATTATGGAAGTGGATTACTTTACAACAGCTTTGCCCCAGGAGCATGTTTTTTTTGCTCATATCTTAGTTCTAGAGGTGACATGAGTGATCGTGACATCATTGTATGCTTACTCACTTTCCAGCCCACAGGACGTTTCTGCTGTTGTGTGTTTCTGCTGCTGTTGTAGTGTGATGTGATGTTATACTGTGAAAGTGATATATGTGAAAGTCAGTGGTAATTGCTTGAAGACTACACAGGAAGTTCAACTTCCCACAGTTAGGTTTTTATATTTAGAATATTAGAATATAGTCAGCATGTTAGTATGTTTCTGACGGATCATGTGACACTGAAGTAATGGCTGCTGAATATTCTGCTTTCCATTTTAAATTGTTATAATATTTCACAATATTACTATTCAAAAATCGACCCCACACTTTTGAACGGTAGTGTATATTTCCTGTCACTCTTGGTATATTTCAATAATTTAGCTCAATTTAATGTAAAATATCACACAGGTCATTAGTCTCTAAATGAATGTGTATACAGAAGTCTCATTGCACATGAAACCCTATTGATACCTGTACACTCAGTTAATAGGACAAAGTTGCTGCAGTAGTAGCCTACCATGAGTTTGTTTTTTCTTGGAATAATTGTCTGATTGTTTATAGTTTACAAGGCTTTCATTAATGTATTTTTGTCCTGACCAGAAGCTGACTTCTCTGCATGTTGACTGGGAGAGCTTTGGTTAGGGTTGGGTCTTGTCTCTCAGATGTAATTCTCAATTAACCATTAAATGAAATGGTGATATATTTAATGAAAGTAATTGAAATGTAAAACATATTGCTGTTGTTCATGTATTATATGCAGAGTGCTCTGTGATACTGATCAATGGTGTCACTGTCAAGTGTTGGCTGTTCATCATGGTCCCATGTCAATTCAAGTCACCTTCATTTATAAAGCGCTTTTAACCATATGGATTGTTTCAAAGCAGCTTTACAGTGATAATAGAAATTACCCTAACAGATTGTTTAACCCATTAACTCCTGCTAGTAGATTTGGTAACTAGACCACTTGGTCCTTTCTTTCTTCACTCAAAATTTGCTGTGTATTCCGTGTTTTGTGTGTGTGTGCATTCTAATTTTAATGCTGGATGTTTAGTTTATTTCTGTTGTCTGTTTAGTAGTGGTTTAATGGCTTACCACTTAAGCCCAAAGCATACTTGGGTTTTGACGGGAACGCTTAGCGCTTGCGTACAGCCAAACTCTATACCCTTTCAAAATATAGTGTGCCTGCACTATTCTACTCCAGAAGTTATGGCCAATAAAATGTCTTTGTACTCAAACTAGAGTTTTGGGTATCTCCTAACCTCCTCAAACAAATGCTGGTCACCGCAGGTGTCTGTTGTTGTTGTTGCGTCTCCACTAGTTGTTTGTTATTATTGTTTTTCCTTTTCATCCATTTCTTTTTCAGTGAGTTGATTTTGGACTTGTGGTCTTGGGTTTGGCAGTGAGGAGGTCAGTAAAGCACAGTAGGGGCTTCAGAGGAAGCCCTGTTTAATTGCTTAAGAGAATGCAGGTGACTGCTTTGACATTGTCGGACCCCTGCATAGAAAACTCATCATTCAGTCACCTCTGGCATATGCCAATCCCAATGAGCGTGTGTGTGCATTTATGACCCTACTTACTGAACAGCACCTCCTTGTCTCTTTTCTATCATCCGTTTGTCTCTTCTCTAACATTTATAGACTGGTGTATCTTCTTTCTCTTCATGCTGCTTGGCTGAGCCTGAGGCATGTACCGCTCTATGCAGACTCCCATTTCTGGTCCGTTTCCCCCCAAAACTCTAGACCCCTCTCTACACCTCATTTCCCCGCAAACCCCCAACGAACAACAGGAGACAACTCTCTGAGGGACAAAGCAGGCCCCATGCACTATTAATTAGGTGTGTCTATCTTTTGTGGCGGTCTGACTGTGGCCTCCTGTCTCTCAGTCCTTGTGTCCTACTCTGTTTTGGCAGAACCTGGGGTTAGCACCTGTGGATACAAAACACTGACCCCCACACCCGTTCACTGACAAGAAATGAAAGATGATAAACGTGTATGATGGTTGACCTCCCATGTTGTCCTTAAAGAGTTGTTTAAAGAATAGGAGGAGGAAGGGACAAAGTAAAAGGGCTGTCAGTTTTCTGTTCACAGCTTGTTAATGACATGTTGACTAATCTCTGTTGAGTTTGCACCTTGCACTCATTAGCCACCTGGATAGCATGTGCAGGACTTAAAAAACAGAGCTGAGAGCTGATTTTTATTGCGCTTGGTCCAAAAATAGACTACAATTTTTAAAACTTTAATAATGAAAACTTTTTTATATAAATATTTTTATATATTTATTATCTTTATTTGTCTTTTTTTATTATTTCTACAAAAAAATAATAATAGTTTTTTTTTAATGGTAAGTGCATCCAAAACAAGTAAGACACTTGTGAATTCTGGGAAGAATTTTAGGCTTAACGATTCCTTTCAATTTAGGGAAAGTAAAAACAGAGCCAGCAGACCACTTTGGTCTTACTTTAAATTTTCGTTCAGCCTTGATTGTCATTTTAAATTTTGGGTTGGCTAATGTGTATTCCCTTAGGGCATGAGAGTGTTTGCTTGACCTCAAAAGCTTTTCCAGTGCTGTGCGTGTGTGAGGCGTTTAAGTAGCCACTCAGTCTGATCAGAGTTGTGATCGGGTCTGATTAATGCCACTTTGATGGTTCAAATGCAGCGTGATTGCCTCGCTATCCAGAACCCCTTTTCCCCAGCCCCCTCCTAGGCATAGTTCAATCAAATTAACTCACTCAAACAGAACAACATGCAACACACTGCTGTGATTTTTGTGCACACACATTAGCATTAGCATATGGTGCCACTGCCAACCAATGACCATCCTTTGAACAATTCAAGGAATTAGCGATACCACTTTCTTTTCGATCCGATACCAAATACCATCAAGACGAATATTGCTGATGTCAATACTAATACCACTTTCCAGGAAAAATAATTAGACATTATAAATATTAAAAAGGCCTAAAACGGGAAATTGACGGTTTTAGACATTTTTTTTAATTAAAATCACAATAATCTATTTAACGTTAATGTTACATTTCTTACTTTTGTTTTTCATTATTATAAAACAACTGGTAACTGCTTACACTTTTCAATATTTATGCTTGAGTTCAGATGAACTGAAAGAGAGTATTTGCAAACAGTTCATTGTTTCACTTTAAACCGTGGTACACATTCACTTTTATGTTAAAGAATTAAATCTCTATTCTAAAAATGCTTAAATTTAATATTTTTTTGTGGGAATTTATTCAAATTTTGTAAAAATAAATAAATTGAAACTAGTCCCTTTTTGTCTTGAACGGCCTCACACTTGTGTTCAAAAAGCCCATGGTAGACATGCTCTCCGGCAAAGCGGTATTATTTCCTGTTTGACTCATAAAATTGGACTAATGGGCAGACAGTGGCACCTTTTATAGTCCATGTGTGCTTGCTGCCAACCAGGCCAGGGCAAAAATCAGAAGTCCCACGGTTCTCTCAGTCCCCTTTTACAAACAGTCATTACCCCCAATAAAGCCAGCCAACCCCTTACTATATCAGAAACAGACCCTGCGCTCTGCAGTCCAACAATTTGTTTGACATCTGTTCTGTATAGACACGCTTCTCGTGCCTTTTGAAGTATCATGCAGTATTATGCTACAGTTCAACAGCATCTGAATAAGTATGAGTATTTTCCTGCATTTGAATTGAACCATAGAAGTAGGAAATGAAGCTCTCGCAAAGGCCCAGTGTTTCCAACAGGCCTTTAGTGGGCATTTGTTTCATGGTCTCTATTGCTATGAAGCAGCTGGCGTGTATGTGCTTCACATTACTCTACATATGCAACACGTTTGTCTCTCAGCATACTTTACATATTAAACCAGAGACTGCAATCACATCTGTCACGGGTTGCGTGTCCCCTCCGCTCTGTGTGTGTGTGCATGCCATCGCTGAACTCTCCTTTCTTGAGCCTAATTCTTTAGGCTTTGACATTCATGAAGCTTCGTAGGAAACACAGAGACGTTCCCCCTGCAGTAGACACGTGCATACTTGCATGCGTCACCACTGACACGCACAACAAAAGAACAAAAACTAAACTGCTGAAACGTTCCTCATCAATCATACAATAGCATCAGGCATTAATTGATTGGTTTATGATTAATGACCTTTACTGAGTTTTAGGTTTGGTAAATTTAATGCACCATTATTCTGTTTAAAAACCACTATTAGATTGAATTAGCCAAAATCACAAGCGGCTAGTTATCATACAGGTGCTGTCTCTCTCATGTTCTCAATCCCTCTTTATCATCCTTTACTATTCATTTAATTTGATTTGCATTCCTTTAGCTTCATGAAGCTTCATGAATTAAGCTTTCAGATAGCATATGGTGTCTGACATGCTCCCATTGAACAGAAAATTAGCCTTATTTATATTGTTTATGACAGATGATATTAAAAAAAAATTGTACAATAATAATAGTTGTTTCTGTTGAGTTAAAAATAAATTAAATGTATTATTTGTTATAAATTATTACAAAATTAAAGATTTTTAATAATTTAGTTGTATTTTATTTTAACCATGAAAAGTTCTGTAAATATTTGTGCTATTTTAGATTGTGTTGCTAATGTGTGAATGTATTTTTTTTTGTGGTACTGGTCCCGGTTGGTCTTCCTACACTCCACAGGGTGTCTTCATTAAAATAAATGGGTCTTTTCCATCTCTCTCTCATTTCCTGCAGCCTATAGCAAATCAGCTTTTCCCCCTCTGTCTTGCTTTTTTTTTTCTCTCTTATTTTTTTCTCTTTATTTGTTTCCATCTCTTTCTTTTCTTTCTCTTTTGCCAGAATCACTCATCCAAATCCTGCTTTTTGGCTCAGGATGGTCCACAGTTCATTCTTCAAACGTTTTACCTCATTTTGACATTCCTCCTTTATTAGGGTAACCAGATTTCAGATTTCACCCGCCTCACATTATTTCATGATATAAGAAATTATATTTCATTACAATGATATATACATAGTTATTTTATTTTTGTTATATAAAAAAGAACAAAGAATCAAATTACAAACAATTGGACAAATAGGAGTAACATATTAAATAAACTAAGTTTTTCAGGTACAGTAGGTTTATTTAACATGAATGCATTTATTTAATATCTTTTGTTGTGTGATTAACATTAATGACCGAATCACTTAAGATCGAATGCTAGGATCTAATACTGACAGATATCCGGTTTTCACCGAGCTTAAACAGTTTACTTAAGCCATAACCAACCGTATTTACGTGAGATACTACACATGGGCATGGTTTTGGAATTGTGATTACATGGTAATTTTGTTCTCCAAAATATACTATGACGAGATTGGATACCTTTGATTAGGCTATTCTCACGTAACAGAAGACTGCTACTCACTTTTTTATATGATAACCCAGCAAAGACAATTTAGGAAAGAAGAAATATAGGCCAAAATAGGATTTTTTCACAATAAGTCGGGTCGATAAAATAGAGCTGAAATACAGGACTGTCCCGGGAAACCCAGGACTTCTGGTAACCCTACCTTTATTGTCAGCGGCTTAGAAAGAAAGTGGGTAATTTCATCCAAAATAACAGGGATGTATGCCGAGGTCTTGTCGAGGGTTAAGCGGCCCTGTCTCTAGATTTGTACGGTGAGTTACAGAGCAATTACTGTCAGAGGAATTTAAGCCTGTGCCTCCTAAAAACACAGTGTGCATTATACCCCACTCACGTTTTGACACTCGCTATCCTTTAAAAAAAAAAAAAACATTCTTGGCATGGCTCAGACATGAGATCAGAGACCGACTGATGTCATGAAAACCTTTTCTCCTTTTTGTGGTTTTCTTTAAGGGGAAATAATTAAAGATGGTTTCTTTCAAGTTTAAAATGCTCCTCTTGACACATTTAGACTGCTAAGAGATAAGTTTATGGGAGTGTACAAAAGCTTAGTCCAAGACTGGATCCGTCTCACTCCCACTGCTCTGTTTTAGCACATCTAACACTCTCTCTCCATTTCTCTGTGTTTCTCTCTTGCTCTTTGTGCAGGGTTGAATAGTGGGGCCTCCCTCAGGCAAACTAATTCTACTCTCACCAATCAGAGCCCCACCACACACACACACACACACACTATTCACACTTCAAAGAACCTCGCACGCTAACCAACCTAACGATGATGTCATCCCCTGCCCACAGTAGTATGGGCATCATCAGATAGAGTGAGGAGGAACTATATTGGGCTATAGATCAAAGTGTCTGCTTTATTTCACTGAGGGGAATGCGCAGGGCGGGGGGTATTTTTTCCACGAGGGGAGTCTCTGACCCCAGGTTCTCTGTAGAACCCGTGGCAGACTTTATCACCGTCAAACGTTTGTGCTGTTTTACTACAGGAACAGAGCGCTTTGCATCTGAAGTCACTGACTGTAAGTCTAGAGAAACAATTATCAATATATTATTGTTAAATGCAACCTAAGCTTTTTTGACAGAGACTCTAAAATGCTGTCAGTTGCCACAGAACATAATTTAGACATTGCCCCAGTTTGTAAAAGTAACACATTTGGGGAGTTAGCCATAAATAACAGCCTGGGTGTTATTTATCAGTGGAGACAGTTTTCAAAAACGTTCATCCAGTCCTTCCAGTTGCGTAGTTCGCCGGTGCTAGGCTAGGGCGATTCAGCGGTATCTTCTAGTCTGCCATTTAAAAACAGGTTTACCCACTCCACAGTACACCAAAAGCAAATAAATTATAATGCCAGACTATCGGTGTAAATGTCTGTTAAACCCAAAGAATTCACAACGTTTTATTAAAATAGTGTTCCCTTTATAATGTTGTGTAATATGACAGTCCCAATTATAGTTATTCATTTCTTGTATTGCTGTTTTGAGTAAACTGAAACATTTTACTACATCATTATCCAAATACATCCATTATGAGATAATATCAGATATACACAAAACAAAAGGCTGCGAATGCACAAACAAACGTGACTGTGTTAGTCATGAAGGTGTATATCCTTTTTGGATGCAGTTATCCTGTAATGCACTTAAACACGGGCGCACAAAGAATTCACAACATTCTTTTACAGTAATGTTCTCATTATAATTTTATGTTGCCTATATGACAGACTTGTGATGCATATGTTGCACTTAACTTGATTTTCCTTTTCTAAGTGATTCCAATCATATTTCAAGAAATTCAAAATCATCATGGCGAACAGTGTGCATCTGAAGTGTCTCAGCTGAAGGAAATAAAAAATTATGGGCAAATTTTCTTTTGAGTCTTTCCATCTTAAATATTAACTTGGGGGATGCACAATATATCAGCCACCATATCGGCATTCACCGATATATTTTCATTTTAAATTTTTAAAGTGGTTTTCTGTTTTCAAAGAGCTTAAGTTGTATTTAACCCTAAATATTGCTTTAAAGAAATTACACCACAAAAAATGTGTACACATTTTTGCATCTCTATTTACAAGGGCCTTAAAATTCAGTGTCACCATTTGTTTCTTACTCATCAATTATGTACCATTTGCATCTTTTTGTGTCTTCTGTGTATGTATCTCTCCTCTATCTGTTCTGTCACTTCTTAGTCATGTGTATTGTTAGTGTGGGCAGCTGACCTCTGACCCCTGCTTTTGTGAGAGACTTTTAGTATCTGGGTGCCGAAGGCCCATACGCTGGCATGTGGCCTTTGTGTCACCCTAACCTGAGAGAGAGACGGAGCCTAGGGGCTTGGGGAGCAAAGCAATGTCACCATGTCACATAGCAGCTAAAGTAGAGTGTGGAGGTTTTGTGCATGCACAGAATGAGAGAGAAGAGGGGGAGTTTTGCTCCTTTCTCAGGAATGTCTAAACACAAGCCTGTGTTTGCAGCCAGCACTGAAGTGTGTGTGTGTGTGTGTGTGTGTGTGTGTGTGTGTGTGTGTGTGTGTGTTTGTGTTTGTGTTTGTGTGTGTGTGTGTGTGTGTGTGTGTGTGTGTTGTGTTTGTGTTTGTGTTGTGTGTGTGTGTGTGTGTGTGTGTGTGTGTGTGTGTGTGTGTGTGTGTGTGTGTGTGTGTGTGTGTGTGTGTGTGTGTGTGTGTGAGAGAGAGAGTGAGGTGGAAGGTGGTTGTGTTTGATGTGTTAATCCCCTCTGAAGTTTAACCACTCATTTTCCAGCATGGAGAGCACTCGTATCCTAAGGAGCAGTCACTATAGAAACCTTCCTGCCAGGTTGTTAATGAAAAAAGGTCTAAAAACAAGAGTGCCTCCCAGTTGATGTAACAGCATCTTGGAGTGTGAGAAGGGGCCATCAGGTTTTCTCTTAAATGGAGAGACAGCTAGTAAAGCGGTTGGCATGTGTCTTTGTGGTAGGGTGCTGTCACACATAGTTGAAACTATAGGCCCTCCTGCTGCTGAGCTGCATGTTAAAGCCTTCTTACCCAGACCTCCCAGCTCCTGGCTAAAAACCTCTATTTCACATGAAAGAAGTGCTGGGAGGTTTCTCACTCACTCTATCCTGCCCTCATTCTCATTCACAGAGCATTTATAAAAAGTCTCCTTTATACTCTTGTCTCTTCTCAAATATGTATAAAAACATCTTATTGTGACATATTCATTGCATTCGACCCAC
The DNA here is from genome assembly GCA_036326025.1 of Chrosomus eos. Lineage (NCBI taxonomy): Eukaryota > Metazoa > Chordata > Actinopteri > Cypriniformes > Leuciscidae > Chrosomus > Chrosomus eos. Next base: position 23,980,144 of record CM070818.1, read on the forward strand.
TCTTTTTCTTTTATTTTTGTCAAAAGCAGCCTTTCTACCCATTGTTGTTATTGTTAACTAAAAATAAACGATTAAAATGACTATTGAATATTTGGTTTTAACATTGTTTTTCAGTGGTTGTGTCACATCGGCTGACTTTGTTTTTCTCTCTTTTTCAGGCGTATGAATGGGCGCTAGAGGGCATGCGTCATTTGGCATGTGTTAGTATGGAGGAGTGTGGCATGGCTGAGAAATGTCAGAGCGTGATCACATGTTTAGAGACCTATCGCACACAGCACCCACCGATCCAAGACGCACACTTCCAGGAGATAAAGGACCTCGCTGGGGAGCTGAAGAGTGAGCAGGGACTCAAGCAGTGGAAGTTCGCCTGGTCCAAGTGTCAGGAGACAAAGCAGATGTTTGAGAAGAAGCTGGAGATGGCCCTGCGCTCCCGCCCGCGAGAGCGACTCCAAATCAGCAAGGGGGGACTCTTCTCGGCGGAACTCGGAAGGTTGCGCTAAACCTCAGGAGCGTAGCAGTAGCATCTCCTTCTCATGTCGGAAAGCTTTCGGCGGTGGCTGGGGCCGGGATAGACTTTCCTCACAGTCCAGCACGTCTTCAACTCCCAGCAGCCCTTTAGGTATACGTCTGGACGCTCGTGACTCTGTCCGAACCCCGACAGCGAGTCTATATAGCATCGAGCACAGAATTCCTCACAACACCCCTGTCAGATCCCACAGGCTAACACGTAGCATCTCCACAGACGAGTCTCCTCAGCAGCCGCATCTGGAGGGGCTGGCGTGTGCTACGAGCCCGAGCCTCACCTCTATTGAACCAAACCGCAGGGTTTTGCGAAAGACCCAGAGCTTCGATACTGCCGGTAGCGACTCTGTGTCACGGTATGGGACCTGCCAGAGAACTTTGAGTGAGCCTGCCCGGAGAGGAAACACAGGGGTGTTCATTAAAGGTCTGGAGGTGAGCAGCACTGAAGTGATCGATCGACCATACAGCCCACGACTGCCGCCCATGCACGGATGGTCTTCTCTGGATACTCACTGCAGTGGGAGTCCTGCTCCCGAAACACGCAGCAAGGGCAGGTGGGTACACTCAGTGCATCTGTGCAAGTGCTAACCCACACTCACTTACTATAACATAAACAATCGACCAGGGAGGTCCGCAGGTCATCGACTCAACCACACATTCAAGGGTTTTCAAACTTATCTTTTGGAAACCCCTAGGGGTGCTAGAGGGTCTGCGGAACAGCCGAAAAAAAGGTTTTTAAAAAAACTTTCAGGCAACAAGACAATATTATCTGCTAAGCTACTTGTTATTTTTTATTAAGTAAATAATTATATATACATACGAAATTATTATGTAAATATACTATGTAAATATTTATATAATTTATAATAAATCAATTTTATATAATTTATAATAAATAAATGATATAGATACTAATAAATATTATATATCAATTGTGAATTTATACTGTATTTATAATTGGGGCCCACTTTATATTAAGGCGAGACACTACAGGTGAATAGGGTAACATTTTTGAATAATAGATATCACCATGAAACTTTCTCAGTTGATTACTTACACAAGTATATAAAAAAAATGTATTACAAGTTTTTGAAATTTTAATGTTTAATTATGCAAATTAGGCATTATCTCATTAAATATGCACAATTTTGCATATATTTTCAGTAGATAGATCTGAACATATGATAAAGCCAGGTGCAAAATAATTTTTTCATTTTGTTTACACACAAGATGAAAAAATAATTTCAGAGGAATTTCAGGATATATGCTTTCATTTACCTAGGAAATTATATTTTTTGATTAAAAAGTCACATAAATCAGGCCAGAATGATTTATAAACAAATCCCTCTGAAAATATCTTCAGAATACTGCTAAGTGTATAACTGGAAAGTTTGGCGTACATAGGTGCTACACAGGCTGAGAAAACAGCATTTAAAGATTTGTAATGTAAAAATTCATACTTTTTTTAGTGGAGAAAACTATTTACAGACACAATATCTTATCAAATCATTAGCAACAACAATACAAACCACCTAAATCACATTACAACTTATAACACAGCATTTATGGCCTTCAACCGAACAGAAAAACAGTCAAAAACACACATCTAAATGTCAGAGCACGTCACGTGATGCATCTGAACGAATCACGTTGTCAGAAATTGACATCAGCAAATGAGATTTCGGTTTTAGAGTTAAATGCCCATTGTACTTTCACGATTGGTTGCTGATAAAAAGGAAATGACCATATTTGGATCCGACAACAATGTAAAGGTGTGTATGTGATGACAGGGTGCAGATCGCGATCGCAGAGCAGCATGTTGATTTAGAACGACAACAAATTCAACAATTTTTTGTTGAATTTAGGAGAAATCTACAGACGCAAATAGACAAAGTATAGTAAAATAAAGACCTAAATGTGTATTTTGGATTTTTTTTTACCACAAGTCTGAAAGAAGACATGTTATTGAAGACAAATAGCCCAAAATCTCAAAATTGACCATTGCTGTGACTGTAAAACCATAGACTGCAAAAGATATGGACAAAGCGTCTGTGACATCACTCATAGACTTTCTGTAGAACGGTTTTGAGGCCGTTTATGGGGGGTATGGGCGTCGCCATCTTGGAAAATCTTTTCAGAAAGGATACAGAGGTGGTATGATGTGTTGTGTCAGATCATGGCCGAGACGTCAAATTTCAGGAATTCCGTTATCAGCTGTCAATCACGCTGTCAATCAAAGTTAACCACGCCCTTATTTGTCATACATTTTATATCTAAATACGATCTAAACTAACGAGTTAGAAAAAAAATTCACCCCCCTCACAGTTGTCAGGCACTCGGAACCTATCGACAAATACAATGAAAGTCCATGGGAACAACCTGTAAAAACATGAATTTATGCTGTGAAAACGGACATTTTAACATGGGGTCTATGGACATTTGCCCCCTTTTGGGACCTGCCCCTAGCGGATTTTCGATGTATTGCAGTTTTCCGCACTTCCGGGTAGGCTTCATTTATCAGATTAGAATGTTGCCGCTTGGTTAACTTATAACACATTTATTCCTCCACCAAGCAATGTAGTTCGAAAGAATCAACAAAGAATCATAAACAGCAGTTACACATTAATACTAATGCAATGTGGTCACAGGTGTATGTTTGTTGAGTAATTTACAACGGCTTCGAACGCGGCCTATCCAATCAGAATAAAGGACCGGAAATATCCATTTTATAATTATATTTTGAAAATACCTGCATGTATTTACAGCTGTAATTAATTTATTTAATTACATTTGTAATTACACTGTTGACCCTTCCCTTACACCTTAACCCACCCTTAAACCTACCCATACCACCACACCTGTCCCTTACCTTACCCGTATCACACCTCAATAGCAGCAGTGTTTTATAATACAACATGAACACAATAAGTACATTGTACTCATTTTTCGATGTAAGTACATAGTACTTAAAGCCAATTAATATAAAGTGGGACCAGACACTTTTAGTTGGATTGGAAATAATTCTCTTTAGGTTTATAAATCTAACAGTACAAATATCGTTTTTCAGATTTTTTTACAAAATTTAGTTCATGAACAATCTAAAAGCTAATTTATTTTTCAAACAACATGTCTTTGATTTAATATATACAATCATACTTACTATTATAAATGGGTCTTCATACATACAAATATACAATGTAGCTGTCTTTAAAGGGATAGTCCACTCAAAAATGAAAATTCTGTCATAATGTTCGCAATCTCATTTCATTTCACACCTGCATCCATTTATTTCTTCTGCAGAACACAAAAGAAATTCTGAAGAATGTTGGTAACCAATTGACCCTTCGCAAAGACCCGCCCTCCTTAGTTACTGTCGCTATGTCAGACAAGCTACGTCGCTCTCACGCTCTCACCATGTTCTCACGCAGTGAAAAATACATCGCGGAGCAGAGAGGAGACTGACAACACGCTGACAGACAGGACAGACTAGGATACTTTTCGGTTACTTTTGATATTAAAGCAGCACCGGGTAACTTTTCAACCTTCATAATATATTTCCAAGTCTCTTGTGATGGTACATCGACTTACAATAGACTGAACGACACGTCTGCAATAGACGGGGTCTGTAGCGTTTTTAATCGTACTTTTAAACTTCGGGTTTCGGGTAGTAACCGGCGAACAAAGAGAACTACAAAATTTGACTGCTTTACGGCATATACGTCACTTCCACCACCACCCCCACTTCCTTAACATCGGACGTGCGAGCCAAATGTTATAGTCATGGCCGAAGCAGCACAGAAAAACAAGAAAGCAAAGGTTTTATCGGAGCAAAGCAAAAGAGAAAGTGATCGCGTTAAAGGCAGAACAAGGATCAAAATTGGGCCAGCGTTTTCTCGCTGGCGTGAGCTGAAGGAGGAGGAGGGGTGCCTGACCGATGCGGGCTGTCATGCTTTTGTACTAGTAAGTATATTGCTTGCATACTAGCTAGGGTGACCTGACCAGACGTCCCGTTTTTCCCGGGACAGTCCCGTATTTCAACTCTAATTTTAGTGTCCCGACTTATTAAATTGAATACGCGCAGGACAGAGAGGGAGAGAGAGAGCGAGAGACCTTGCGTGTGTGTGCTAGAGTAGCCTACGCATTAATACGCACGCGCGCGCATTATTGATATAATAATATAGCTTGATATTGACGATATATGGTTATTATCTACCACTCAAACATTGCATTGAAGTATAGATTCAGTAAAACGGTAACCAATAGGCTAGACTAGGCTACTATAATGACGCTGGCTTGTAAACGTGAGCATCGCGATCATTTGTCGTTAGAAAAAAATAAAATTATATTCATATGACATGCTGAAATATATGCCACTGTACCTGGGATGAAGACATTTCACACGCGACGCAAGCAGAACACCTGCATGTGACCTCCTCTTACAGTGTTCAGTTCACGGCTATCATGGTTGTCAACAAATGCATGTGCTACATTCATGACGGTTTACGACAGTAAGTAGAGGACAATACTGTTTCCCAACTGTAGGGGGGGACCCCGAGAGCAAAAGTTAAATTTTACCTGGTGTTACTTTAAACATATTAAACAAAGTCTCACCTTTCAAATTTGGTCATTTTTTAAAAGAAATGTAAACAATAAATACCGTTTTGTGGCTCTTTAATGTGTCGTGACAGATCGGTGTAGAGCATCAGTTAAAGCTGCTCGTGAACCGATCATCTCTTCCTTCTAGTTCATTATAGCATCAAATAAACATGAATGAACATAAGAATGAATGTTGTTTTAACCGCGGAAAGGCGTCAGTATATTCAGTTTTTCAAGTTCAAATCCTCCCATGTTAATCTACTAACTCTCCTGACTGCTTTGTCGGACAAAATGGCGGATGGCGAAGTATGATTGGTCAGATCACCTGTCAATCAAGCTCCACGCGAAGGGTCAATTGAGTTTTAGTTCCCATTAAATTCCATTGGATTTTTTGTACATACAGTTGAAGTCAGTGGGATAACTTCTTTAATATCTTATTTAATATCCTCTATATCTATACTCACAGTTTTGACAGCAGACTGCTCAAAATTGAACACTCACAGAAGACATCCAGGAAAAATGTTTTTTTCCAGCTAATACACATACGGACTGAATCTCTTTAGTCTTGCCTCAATCTCTACATGAAGGAACTCAATATGTCTCCTATTAGACGGTCACGGCACTTTAATCCTCTGAATCACCATGGATGTCTTTTCCAGCTGTGGTCCTACTGGTCACCCCTTAACCCCCTTGGGAAAGGGCCTGAGATGCAGATCACTTTCCCAGGTGGCCGCTGGTCCTCTGGGCTTTGAAGTAGTGGGGGACATGTTTGTGTTCTGCTTTTCCACACATAAGAGATGGATAGTTATCTGATTATATAGACATCTTAAGGAGGTCTTTACATCTGTGCATCTTCCTTTCAAAACACATTATTTAGCTTTGCTCTCCAAGATTGCAGTGCAGATGTGATGTTGACAATATTTTCAGACAGAAATTACTCAAAACAAGACATTCGGCTCTGTGTGGTCTAATTATTGCAAATATTTAAGGCAGATGAAACCATTCTGATAAGAACCCAATTTGAGATTAATGTGAATACTAAAACATCACCTCATTTTTCTCGGTACTGGACACAGACACCATGTATAGCTGTGTGGTGAGAAGAATAGTATAGACGAGTATGTAAATATGTGCTGCACGCTTTCCTCTCAATAACAAATAAACACAACACAAACAAAATTTAAAAAAAGCATGCGTTTTTTAAAATAAAGCATAAGAAAAGCGTCTGATTATAGCAGTGTGGATATGTTTGCACAAGCTCTGCAATTCGGCACTCCAGTAAAGTCACGTCATGTTTATTTATAACACTTTATACAATAGATTGCTTAAATTCAAGCAGCTTTACCTTATTAAACATTAAAAACAGTTCATCAGAAGTCCAACTTCATTTTCTACTATAAAGCAGCTCTCCAGTGTGTTTGTTTTCACTCGCGGACGTCTGACCTCGACAGAGTCAACAGGTGAAATGCACACCTACCTATTACGTAATCGCCATGACCAATGGTTGTACAAACGTGTTTACCAGCCGTATCGAACATTTCCGGAAAGTTTGTTTTAGCAAGCTGTTTCGAACTCCTAAAACGAACTTTGTTTCCGGTCCGATTTTCTTCGAAATAACATCAGTTCGCTCTTCGATTTTGCTTAAAGTATATTGGGGTCTTAAAGGATCTGCAAGACAATCAGAAGACAGGTGCTATATGCCTGTCAGTCATTTTGAGCATTCAGACTTGCTGTCATCAGTTTAACATGTTTATGGGTGGAGGATTTTTTTGGAGAGAGTTAAATAAAGAGTTAAACTTTGCGTTCAATGTGCTCTAAAAGTTTTATCTCTTAAAATGTAAGCATTTGAAGTATGCTAACTGTTCACTCTCTCTGTCATTCAGTAAACTATGCCACATTGTAGATGAGATGGTCACAACCGAGCGGGAATATGTACGCTCTCTGCGGTACATCATTGACAACTATTTCCCTGAGATGGAGCGGGCTGACCTGCCTCAGGATCTGCGGGGGAAACGCAGCGTCATCTTCGGCAACCTAGAGAAACTAGTGGACTTCCACAGCCAGTATTTCCTAAAAGAGCTAGAAAGCTGCTGCAACCATCCATTACGTGTCAGCCACTGCTTCCTACGACATGTAAGAGAAGTCCCTTTACAGTCTTTTCACAGTAACTTTCATCAAACTGTATGGTCTGTTTTTTGCAATTCTGCATTCTATAAATTCTTATTGTTTTGATGTTTTCTGGACTTTTTAATAGTTTTAATAATGATCATTCAGGGATGCTGAATTACGTTTTCATTGGAGATGAAACAAAGGGGCTTAATTTGTCAGTGTTTTGTCTGTTCCCAGTCCATGACTGGCTCATTTTTGACGAAGCACAAGTCTAAAACCATCCAGAATTTACTTATTCTGTGTATTTTTTCTCTCTTTCATTCACTCTTCATGAATATGGGAATCAAACTGAGCCGCAAGTAATGATTCTGAGGTCTTTAAATGAGTGCAAGACCACCAGCCTACATTCTTTGTAGTTGTGGTCAACTCATAGTGCTGGCTCCCCTTAAAAGCTTTACTATATGACACTTTCACAGAGAATACAGAGACAAAGACACAGAGGCAGGCCGTTGGCCTACAGCAGTGTATGAACTAGGCCGAAATCTTTTTTAACATGTTTCTGGCACAGCAAAACCTGCACTGAAATTACAGCACACTCCATATGAACCTGAAAGTCATATATTGATTTACCCAAACACAAAAAAGTCTTTCCAAACAAAACCTGGACAAAGGGAAGAGAGAAGTTCTCAACGAGAATTTTTTCTTCAGAACATGGTTTTAGAAATTTGGATGAGACCACTTAAAATATTGCTCTTTTGTGCTTTTTTCCATGTGAACATATAGCAAGACCAGTTTAGCCTGTATGCTTTATACAGCAAGAACAAGCCAAAGTCGGACACACTCCTGGCCAGCCATGGAAACAGCTTCTTCAGGGTGAGCAACTGGATCCATACTACACTTAGACCACCTATGATAAACTTTAGTTCAGCCTCAATTTTAATTCTCATTCATTTTTAACGGCCTGAGATTGTAAAATCCGAGTCTCTCTCATTCCAGCATAAGCAGCTGGAGTTGGGGGATAAGATGGACCTGGCGTCGTACCTGCTGAAGCCCATCCAGCGCATGAGTAAGTACGCCCTGCTGCTGAAAGACCTGATCAAAGAAGTGAGTGAGGTCCAGGAGCAGGAGCTAACATACCTACGTGCCGCCACCGAGATGGTCAAATTCCAGCTTCGCCATGGCAACGATCTGCTCGCCATGGACGCCATCAGAGACTGTGATGTAAGTGTGTATGGCGCAGCAGATATGTGCTGCACTTCACATGGAGAAACATAGGAAAGCATATATCTTCTCTTCTAAAATGCCATTTCATAATTTTTCACACACTCTTCCAGGTGAATCTGAAGGAACAGGGACAATTAGTTCGCCAAGATGAGTTCACGATTTTGTATGGCAGGAAGAAGTGCCAAAGACATGTGTTCCTGTTTGAGGATCTGGTGCTGTTCAGCAAACCCAAACGCATTGAGGGTGGCCTAGATGTTTACATATACAAGCACTCTTTTAAGGTAAGCACATAAAAAAACATCAGAAGTTCTGAGGAACAAGAAACATCTACAAAAAATGGAAACAAAGCTTTAACACACTTTGCTGCATGCATTATGACTTAAGGCCCGTTCACACCAAGAACGATTACTAACAAAATAAATATGATGATAACTATATTAGCATCCACTCCATCTGTTTATCATAAGCAGGCACTGTTGTTATGTTGTCTGCTGCTTTAGATGCTCAATTCTGATTCGCTTGCAATGTTTTTATCATTCATCAGCTAGAAAAAGCATTCTGAAAGTGATTCCAATGATATTGTTTCTCTATAGTTCTTGTTATCGTCCTTGGTGTGAAAGGATCGTAACACTACTTTCTTTTACTAATACACTCACATTCTTTTATTATATGTCCTCTGACCAATGTTAAAGGAGAACTCCGGTCAATTTTAACATTAAGCTCATTTTTTTGTAAATTTGGAGTGCTGTCAGTACAGGAGAACAACAACAAAAATCGGTGTGTCCTACACCGTGTTATCCTCTTTTTAAAATTTGCACCCTGTTGACTTAAACGGGGCAAGTTTTAAACCTGCTTTTAGCCTCTTAACATCCTTGATGTGTCATTACAAGTGCACAGCCATGTGAGTGGTGTTATTAAGAGTGAACACGGTCAATCTGACTGCAGTAGATGTGAAAGATATTAATAAAAATGATGTTAATTCAGCCAGCTCACATACCTGTGTTTTCTTCCTGTTTTCGGTGGAAGTCCAAAGTAGTCGATTGTCGAGTTCGCGCGCACCACCAGGCTGTATGAGATCCCATTCTCCCAACTCTATAATCGACTACTTTGGACTTCGACCGAAAACAGGAAGAAAATACAGGTATGTGAGTGTTCCCGTGTTCACTCTTATTAACACCACTCACATGGCTGTACACTTGTAATGACACATCAAGGATGTTAAGAGGCTAAAAGCAGGTTTAAAACTTGCCCCGTTTAAGTCAACAGGGTGCAAATTTTAAAAAGAGGATAACATGGTGTAGGACACACCGATTTTTGTTGTTGTTCTCTGTACTGACAGCACTCCAAATTTACAAAAAAATGAGCTCAATATTAAAATTGACCGGAGTTCTCCTTTAATATAAACAGAAGGCTTTAGTTTAAAGATCTGAGAATCAGGTTGGTCTCCTGCAAGCCATGATAACACAAAATCCCATTAGCCCTCAATATCGATTGTGATTAAATGTTGAATATACTCTTTACTCTATTATTCTCTATGTAGACGGCTGATGTGGGTATGACAGAGACATCAGGTGAGAACGTTCTGAGGTTTGAGGTCTGGTTCCGGAGGAGAACTTCAAAGAACCAGACCTACGTTCTCCAGGCCAGCAATGCAGACGTCAAACATGCCTGGACCTGTGATATCGCACGGATACTATGGCAGCAGGCCACACGGAATAAAGGTACTGAAGCTGGCTGAGCTTGAATAAGTTCTTTGAATTTGTTTTGTTCATCTAGCTGGAAAGAACAAATGAGAATGATAGGATAATTGCAGATAATATCTCCCGTCACATACCATCTTTAAAGATTTTTTCAGCAGTTCATCTGTGAAGGCCTCAGGCAGAACACTTTTGAATCACACCAGTATTGTATTTCTACAGTTTGATTTCGAGTTTGAGAATATGATGCAGATCTGAGGCATCATGTAACCTGTTTTTGCACATATTTACTCAGACACTTTACGCTTTCTATGCGTTTCTTCATCTTAATGACAACATGTTTGTCTTTACTCTGAATTTAGGGCTGTCACAATATCACATTTTTACTAAATGATCATTGTGCTAAAAATAATTCACAATAGTACTGCAATATCTAAAATAATTTTGAACTAAATAAACAATGCTATCAGTCAAATTGATCTTTAACTTTATTTAGTATTTTCTCTTTTGTATTTTGGCGAATGAATCACACTCAATATACCACATTAAATATACATTTTAAATATCACATTATCGCCAATGCCAGTATATTGCGACACTCCTATTCTGATACATGTCATGGCAGCATTTTTAAAGGTTTATATGTGTGTATGCAGAAATTCGAATGCAGGAGATGGTCTCTATGGGGGTGGGCAATAAACCCTTTCTGGACATTAAACCCAGCGATGCTGCTATCAACGACAGAGCCATAGACTACATTATGAAAGGCAGAGGTGAGCCTGTTTAACATGAAATAATCATCAGAATAACTTGCTTTAATTATTTATATTTTTTTATAAATTAGCAGCAAATGGTTCTCGGGGTGGATTTTACTAGCATCATGCTCTCTCTTCTACCCAAGCCTAAAACTGGTTACCCACTGAAGCTAAGCAGGGTTGAGCCTGGTCAGTACCTGGATGGGAGACCTCCTGGGAAAACCAGGTTTCTGCTGGAAGAGGTGTTAGTCAGGCCAGCAGGGGGCGCTCACCCTGTGTTCTGTGTCGGTCCTAACGCCCCAGTGTAGTGATAGGGACACTATACTGTCAAAGAGCACCGTCCTTCGGATGAGATGTTAAATCAAGGTCCTGACACTCTGTGGTCATTAAAAATCGCAGGATGTCCTTCTGAAAAAGAGTAGGGGTTTAACCCCGGCATCCTGGCCAAATTTGCCCATCATGACATGGCCTCCTCATCATCCCCATACATTCTGATTGGCTTCATCACTGTCTCCTCTCCACCAATAAGCTGGTGTGTGGTGGGCGTTCTGGCATAATATGGCTGCCGTCGCATCATCCAGGTGGATGCTGCATATTGGTGGTGGTTGAAGAGATTTCCCCCTTCTATGTGTAAAGCGTTTTGAGTACCCAGAAAAGCGCTATATAAATGTAACGAATTATTGTTATTTTATTATATTCTGTTACAGGGGCCAGGACGAGAGCATCCATTGCTGTCTCGCTGTTTGACCACTCGAACCCGTTTAAACGAGCTGCAGTAAACGCCCCTGTTAGCGGCCCCCGGTGGCTGGTGGCCCCTCCTCTTCCACACTGCTGGGGCCCTTAAATCTGCATATGTATAGCAGCCAAAGCCTGTTAACAGAGGAGAGACCTCTCATCAGCCCCTGCATCGAGGAAGACGAGCTGGAACATGAGACCAGCAGTCAGCCGTCTATGAGTATGTATTAGAGTATGTATTATAACATGTATGAACATCTTCTCAGAAGCCTCATATAACGTGCGACTTGTCTGTGTTTGTAGCTACAGAGAGTTCGGGTTCCTCGTCTCACTGTCTTTCTGGTAGTGGCTCGAGCGGGTCAGACAGCGGATGTGTGTCCAGTCACCTTCCCGAGGCTTTGTCCGAGGAGCCCAGCTCACCATGTGACTCCTCCTGTTACTCCTCCATCACCTCTCCCACCCAAGAGAAAGCCTGCTTTAACAGCCAGTACATCTCAGCGGTTAGTATTACATGTGTCCATTTCAGATGGCCAATATTTTGATCGCACATCTTCAGGTCCACATCAAATGTCACTGATGCAGAAACGTGTCGTAACACCCATGCTTATGCTAGCACTAATGCACACGCTCCAGAAGACACTGATCACCTGATGATCAAGTGAGAGCCTCCCCTTTAACCTGTGATAACCCCTGCGCCCATGTCCTTCTCGTCACAGGGGGAAGCTCAGGTGATTGGTCCCTCTACTATAGTGTGAGCTCAGTAACCACTGCTGCAGTAAGTTTGGCTTTCGCTCTATGACATCACACTTCCACAGCTATGTGCATGTGCATTAATACCCTCATCTCAGCATATTGAAAATATTATTCATGCTTTAACTAGGAGTTTTTACACATATGCTTGTACGTAATGCATGTTATTCTGTCCTGCTTTGTCCTGTAGGTTTAAGACCTGTCTGCTTCAGATTGAGAAGACAACGTTGCCACACCGAAGAGGAGTACAGGGCTAGTATTTATTGTTCCTACTGAGTGCAAGCAAATAGCACTCGAAATAGCACTGTTTCTCTTTTTCCTTTTTAAGCCACTTTTAGCTTCAATAGCTTTTATATAAATTTAAAAATGATCTATAAAAGTGAATAAATATTCTTGTATTTATCTTCTTTTCAAATGTTAAGGTACAGTAGTGTTCTCAGATGTATTATTAACTGTAAATACTGTAGTAGTGTACAAGACACTTCTGAACTCTTGCGGTTATTTAGTTCCCACTCTTTTTCGTTGTTGTTGTTGTTGTTGCCCACTTTGCTGCAGACTTAAGCTGGTTTGATTTAGAAAAATGCCTGAATGTTAAAAGGCATGTTCTGAGCATCAGTTACACTAAAGGTGTTAAGCAATGTTTAAAGCATTTGTTTTTGAGTTTTTGCTCTTTCTAGTGTTTCCATAGTTTGTGGGCCTGTGGTCAGTGTGCGGTGGAAACAGTTTTTGATAGCTGGCTTGATCCAGAATAAGAGAGCATTAATTCAGATCGTACGACTGACCTCAGGTCAGCTTTGCCCAGCACTGCTGCTCCTGGGTGCTGGGTATTGCTGCTACCTGTTTGGAAATGGGAGAGTTTTCATTTCAGTTCTCTTATTTACATTAATAAGTATAACAAAAAAAACAACATGTAAATTGTAAATATTTGCGCCAATGGTGCTTTAAGGACATAGCATTTAGAAAGTAATCTTTATACATGTATTAACCAGTCAACATGGGAATCACTTAAGTGCCATTCTTTGTTGCCAATTTAAATTGGAAGTGTACAAACAAAAGAGAATTAAAAAAAGAGCATTGCAAGTTCCACTTCTAGCTGGAGCACGAGTATGTACTCAAGCGTTTCATTTTTCAATCTTAATTGAAAAAAGTTCACACAGAAGTAATAAAGACGGATTGCTTTGTACCGATAACGGAAGTGTGTTTTATTTATTGTTTTTAATCTTCCATGATTGGCATTAAGTAGAGAATCGTATCTCGCAAACCCTGAAGGCTGGTATTCAATTTCTGCACACCGACTGAGCTAACAAACAGAGTCATTGTTGCTAATGATAAACTCTGCCTGGGGGGGCCAAGCAGTATGTTTAAATACGTGTAAACTCAAGCAGTGTGAGAAATATTGCTCAATTAAGTTTACTGTACCGGTTTAGCCTTAGGAACATTGCCACCAATAGCTTTTTCACAGTAACTCTTTGTGAATGACTTGTGGAAAGCGACTGTACTGACTCTGTTGGCCATACATTTTTTTGATTTGCATATAGGCCTATGAGATGAGCAACAGACATGTAATGTGCTTAAACAGGCTAATGTGTCAGGAAATACTGTGCCAACTGTTTACTGTGGCTCTGAAATGACCTAGTTCTGGCATGAAACTCTAGATGGTGCAACCTGATAGGTCTAACTCATTTGGTAGCGATCACGTCATTATCAGCATAGCACAGCTGATTGGTTTTTATTGCATCAGCGGCCAATGAGCTGCGGCTCAACATTCAAACAAATTCCGGTAGTATTGCTGTTAGCAGTCTGCAGCGCACTTTCAGAAACCCTCCACCTTCCCCAGCTCCACCTGTATAGGTCTGCTATGGGGGTTATTTCATGTATGTTATATATGCAGCAGCAGCAGTATCTCTTACATGCTCACAGCAATGTCTGTGAATGTATTGGCTGTAGCAAGTCTCCTTTACTTGCTATGTAGTATAGCATCAGCGTAGCAGATCTATTCCGCCAAGCCCAAACACATAACCATGCCAATCTCTATTACCATACCAGTCTCCCTAGAGTTATCATGACAGAATTAGTTACCTTCAACCACAATTTTCTTTTTTGTGGCCTTTCTTATTTCTCTGCAAAAATTTAACGAGGAAATACATTGATCTTTCATTAATCATTTTAATCTTAATCTAAAAACAGATCAGAATGGGCTTCCAGATATTACATTTACGCAGGCATCCCCATCAGGAAAGCATAGCATTCGCTGACCAACATCATCTCCTTTTAAGAACAACTGAAGTATGCAAAGGCCACATCTGGGCAGGGAGATACAAAGTCAAGTCGTTTTGCATGTAGGAAATGCCACAGAAATTTTCCATCGTTTTTTGTTTTGTCCACACAATCAGTTGAATCAGTCACAATCAGTCACTGACATGCATGGTTGAGTGTGCATGTCAGTATGATGAGCTTTGAGTGCTCCAGTGAGGCTGCATGTGTTGGTTTATTTGTCTCTCTCACCAAAAATATTTTGCACCATCAACCTTTAATGATATTACAGCCAGATCTAAACTTGGAAGAAGTGTGAAAAGCTGGACATTAAAAATGGAAACATTACTGATTCATGTCAAATTTAGTACACATATCCAGGCTGTCATGAAATTTCTGAATATCTATCCAGTACAGACACACACACACACATATATATAATTCATAAAACAGAATCCGATGCCTAGCCTATCTCAAATCCTAAACCTAACACATGCCATAATTAAGGTTACCATGGTGTGGAATAAAAATCTCTGCGTCATATTATTTATATTGTTATATTTCTGATGCAGTCTCTTTTCCTTCCCTTGATCCTGTGCCAAAAATAAATGCTGTGACATTTATCTGCTAATCTGTTTCCAAGTTTTATGGAGCACTGGAGGATGATCAACCTGTACTACAAATCCCCCAGCAGGTGGCGCACAGGCATCCATCTCTGCCTCATCTGTAGTGTTTTTTATACATTAGCCTGATACACTGGAAACAACACAAGTAATACAATTTCTATACATATCCTAATCTGGGGGTTCACATCGTTTTAATAAATATTAACAATTTGAAGATTTTACACCATATCAAGAGAGAAAGGAGAGCGTTCTATAGGGTGAGAGACTGACTACAGTGGCTCCTCAGAGAACTTCCTTAGTTGTAAAATGTTCATATATTCCCATAAATTAAATGAGAATACATTTAATCATTGTATTTAAAAACAATTGCACACCCAGCGGGCACCTTGATATCAATTTGACGTCAAAAGTTAGTCAAGACTTGATCAAGATACTGAATATCATTTTAAGGTCAGTTTGAAAGGCAATGCCTTCCAGTGGTAATTAGGTGAAAAGAGAAAGTTAATACCCACGCACTGAAATTGGTGTATATGTATGTCAATATGTTTGACGTCAAATTGATTATATCATATAGACATCACATTGACGTCAATGCTGGCACCTTGATATCAATTTGACGTCAGTTAGTCAAGACTTGATCAAGATGCATCAAGATGTTATTTATTTCAGTAGGTTAAAAGAGAACTGAAATTGGTTCAATGTAGGCCTAGTTTAAATAGCATATTTTCTCAACTGAGGCATCGAAACCATAGACTGTGATCGAAACTCATCCATTTGCACATCTCATTTTGTATGCGTTGTGCATGTGTCTAACTGTAAAATTGCTGTGGGTGGACATTTACTTAATAAAAAATAACAATTTTGAACTGGTTTCTAATTTTATTTACTCTGAAATGGAAGCAGTGAAGTGATTATTACATTTACTAAAAATTATACTGATTTGTTGATTCGTACCAAAGAACATATTTGCTGTAACCTCACATAATTGTGTATTTTTTTTTGTGTTATTTATAGTGATACCATGAGTTTATAATTACAACACATTTGATGTAATTACATAACGTTGGAATATAATACTCATATGGTTGAAGTAGTTCAGTTGGTAGAGCATTTAGCTTAAAGATCAAAAGGTTTATAGCTCGATCGCAGGTTCCGGCAAGCACACACACACAGTGTGTGTGCCACCCCAATGCTTTCTTTGGCATATGGCACCTCCGAATGCAGTTTGTCTTATTTCAACCAAGTTTCCACTGGTCTGTGCTGCTGGAATGTAGGAGCTTCTTTCATGCTGACACTGTGCTGAGTGATTGTGTCTGATTTCTGAGTGTCTGCATTATTTTTCTGGTGCCATGATATGTCTCTTTGCATTGTAAATGGTCTGTGTCGTTGCGCTGTATTAGTTCTGCCTGCATCCGGGTTCTGCAGGTGTCCACTCATCATCTGTCTGTTGATGGAGATGCCATTCATCAGCACTGAATTCTTTGCTCAATCTGACAGTCCTGTCCTCAAGCCGCCCACCTTGGCTTCAACCAGTATAGCCATCCTGTCCAATGGAGTCATCTGGGAAAACAGACTCATATGTCTGCTCATCTCCCACATTATATTCATCATGGGGGGTATTTTTCTACTCCAGCAGTTCTCTGATGCACTGAGTAACAGGTGACAGACTGCTGTTGCATATCAGGCTCTCCAAAAACAATCTGGAGCAGGTGGCTGAGGGGCAGTGCTGGGCCAATCGAGAGAGCAACAAGTTATTAGCGGCTGTTGCCTGTTGGATATATGCATGGTTCCCAGGTGATGCTTTGGACGCCTCATCTGTTCAATCTCTGTCAGGTGCCACCATCTTTTCACACTTATAGCATGTGTAAGAAAAATCCAACATAGAACATGGAAAACCAACATATGCTGTAGCTCTGAGTGTGGTAGAGATCTCAGTGGAGAGGAGAGCACTGTCTGGACTCTCCCTATGAAATGACATGTGGTCGTTCACTTCCAATTAGATTATATGTCTTTTTCATATTTAAATCACTGGATTATGAAAATAGGCATTATCATATGGTTTTAAAATTTAAATTAAGTTGTTGGGTTTTTTTTTTTTTTGCAAAAAAGAACGAAATATTGACAGTACACCGTTATTGATATAAGTAAGCATAAATAAGCAATTAGGCAGAATTATATGAATAAATAATGATTTTGTGCTGATAAACAAGTTAAATAAAAAGTTTATATTGTGAAATGTTCATTTTGGGTACACTATTCTGCCCTACAAAGGCAAAGTGCAGTAACTACGCAAACAAAGAAACTGAGAAAAAGGCCTTTAGAGTTTTTTTTATACCAGCCAGTCAAACATGTTATGGGTAGATTAGTGGTAATGCATCTCCGAAACGGGACATAATTTAACCCAGATATGTTTTCACAAGACAGAACACATGTCATAAAGCCCATTACAAGTCTTAACTAATTTTTGACCGAATGTGTAGTTGCTGCGCTTTGCCTTTGTAGGGCAGTATTGCTAATCTTTTATTGCTAGTCTATTTTATATCACTGCTGAACCTGTACCTTTTCACTTACTGTACATTTATTGTTCATTGAGCCACTGAAAGCAGATGAGAAGAATCCATGTGACAGCCAGCCACTATGAAATTAACCACTATTAAAACACCAATAGCCCTTCATTAAAGGTAGGCCTATAGTTCACCCAAAAATGTATATCCTCTTATAATTTTGTTATTAAGATGTTCCAGACCTGTATGAGTTAGCCTACTTTCTTCTGCTGAACACAAAAAGAAGATATTTTGATGAATGTCAGTAGCCTAACCAAACAGCAGATAGACCCCATGACTTCCATAGTAGGCTATTTATTTTTCTAGAAGGGCCCATCAAATGTTTGGCAACCCATATTGTTTGTGTGTAAGCTTAAAAAAGCAAGCTAGTCTTGCTTTTGCACGGCAGGTTACGAGAACCGAGGTTACATTAGGTAACCGAGTACGTTATTTTACGAGAGGTTCTCTCGTATTGCGTAAGTTGCATACGCTACGGGTACGGGAACCCCTTGTCAATGCCGTGCGCGCCAAGCATCCACTTCATGAGTCCCAGGGAATCCCGGGGAATGCAGATAAGTGGAAATCAGGCGGCCAGGGGCGGCACATGTACATAAGCACCCATAGGGAATACAGAGCGGCATTGCCGGTCTATTTATAGCATATCAACCCATATACTGCAGCTCAACCAGGAGAGCTAAAGTTACGTGAGAGTAGCCTGCTCACGAACAAATCTGGGCAGAACATACACACCACTTATACCAACAGAAGTCTAGCCTGCAAGGCGGGAACTTCCAGGCCTGAAAGGGGCAAAGCGTGTAATGTAAACCCTCAGTGCCCTGACAGAAATGACCTGCGCTCTGTAGGGAGTGCCAATTTAGATCCACGGAATCTAACGGTACAAAGGGGTATGTTTTCAGGGCCTCTAGGACCAAAGAAAGATCCCAAATAGGAACCAACGGGGGCCGTGGGGGATTCATCCTCCTGGCTCCTCTAAGGAAGCGCATGACAAGCTCGTTCCTTCTTATTGACTGGCCGCGCGTCGACTCAGCGAACGCTGCAACGGCCGCCACATACACTTAAAGCGTGGAGGGAGACCTGCCCTTGTCCAACCGCTTTTGAAGGAAGCCAATCACCCACGAGACCCCACACGTTCGTGGGTCCAGATTTCTGTCGGCACACCATTTGGAGAACACAGACCATTTAGATGCGTAAAGCCTTCTCATAGAGGGGGCTCTAGACTGCGTGATCGTGTTCATAACCCCTTCTGGTAAGACAACGGGTATCCATTGATCAACCATACGTGCAGAGACCAGTGCTCTGGATGGGGATGCCAGATTGAGCCGCGGGCTTGAGAGAGGAGATCTCTCCTCACCGGAATCGGCCAAGGGGCTGTGCATTACAGCCGCGTCAGCTCCGGGAACCAGATTTGGTTCTCCCATCTCGGGGCTATAAGGAGCACCGAGTGGCGCGTTTCCCTGATTCTCTTGATAACCTGTGGCAACAGTGAGATTGGAGGGAAAGCATACAGTGGGCGGGTGGGCCAGATTTGGGCCAGCGTGTCCTCGTTCTTTGAAAAGAACTTAGGGCAATGAGCGTTGTCTTTTGACGCAAAAAAGTCGACTTCCGCTTTGCCGAAAAAGCGCCATAGCAACTGGACTGTTTGGGGATGCAGGGACCATTCCCCCGGGGGAATGTTGTCCCTGGACAGTTTGTCTGGACCATCATTCAGGTGGCCCGGCACATTCGCAGCTCTCAGCGAGCGCAGTAAGTGCTGAGACCAAACGTTAGATCACAGATACCCCTTTTCCACCAAGGCAGAGCTGGTGCTGGTTCGGAGCCAGAGCCTAGTTTCAATTCGGTTCTTTGTTTTTCCACACGCAAAGCACCAGCTCCGAACCAGGAAAAGTGGTTCTTTAGTAGCACCAAATCATTGCTGGTCTAGAACAGAGCCAAGTAAGAACCGCTTGCGTCAGGGGCTGGGGGCGGGGTTACCGTGACCAACAAGACGAATAGAAACTTGTGACCGCCATTTTTAAATAGCAGCTAGTCGAGCTAATAGCAGCTTGATTATAATATCCATCTATGTAAGTTACGGCGAGCTGCACAAACGCGTTGGATTCCGATGTATTTTTGCAAACCCATGAGCATCCATAGTAACGCAACGTCCGTTATTGTTGATGGCTTGTTCGAGATGCATCGGAGCGGCGCGGACCGATCGGAGCTGCGGGAGTGTTTGGAGATCATACGACTCCTTGTGCTTTTGGATCGCTTTCGCAGTGCTTTGATGTCATACGGCAATCGACCTGCGAGAACGATGCATCTCGAACAAGCCTGGCGTGCTTGTGTTTGGCGCTACCGCACTAGCGTTGCTGGGCAACATGAGACGTATGCAGTGACGTAAGATCTGGCTCTGTTGTGGCTCTCTAGCCGGTGAAAGGCAAAGTGGTTCTTAGTAAGCTTGTCAGTCGAACCAACTCCGAACCAGCTCTGCTCTGGCTCTGAACCAGCACCCGGTTCTTGTTGGTGGAAAAGGGGTAAGAGGTTCCTGGATCTGACACCGCCCTGACGGTTCACGTAGGACACCACAGACATGTTGTCCGAGCGGACTAGAACATGGTGGTCCCATATGAACAGGAGGAAGCCTCCTCAGCGCTTCTCCTGAGGAGGAGGCGGAGTGGTGAGAACCCGACCACTCCTCACTGTCCGAGGCCAGAATAGAGCAGCTGTCACCTGCGGCATCTCCTTCCGCCTCATCCCCTGAATTGACGGCAGTGAGGGCCGGAGCCCGCAGCTGCGCGTCCGGGAGGGGGGGTGAAGAAAAAGAGAGAGAAGCTCGAGGGAGAGGCTCCGGCGAGCGCTTAATTGCCACATCAGGCTTCGGCGGTCTCTGTGAACGGCGCTTCTTCTTGCGTGGTCCAGCAGAGGGCGGAGTGACAGCTTCGGTGTTGAACAACTCGAGTCGAGCCTGCAGGGTCGATATCGGGAGTTCTTCACAGTGGACGCAGCCTCCCGACGAAAGAGCGAGGGCTGCGTGGTCTGGGCCCAGGCAGAGAGCGCAGATCATGTGACGTCTCCGCCGCTGACCGGGGCTCGGCACGAACCAAAGGAAGTGCGAGGCATTTTTATAAAAACGCCTCACGCTCTTTCAGAGAATGTTTGTCGCGGCGGCGAACACGCACAGAAGAGCAAAAGGATACTGTCGCTGGATAGCGCAGCAGGCACGGATGGCTGAAGGTGGTGAAGACGACCGGCTTTCTCAGACACTTTCCTCTACTTGCTGGTCACTGGTTTCAACGACGGTGGCTTCTCTCAGGATCCAGCGATGTGTAGAGCTTCGCTGAAGAGATGAAAATCAGGGAAGCAGCTTCCAAAGCCGTTCTTTTATACACTAAGCCACAGCCATTCTGGTAGGCTGTGACGCGTAGTTGGCGCGAAGCGCCCTCATTGGGCGTGACGTCACGCGAGGCTCAGTGGTAGGCTGCTGCAGTTGCCGCAGGGCAGCCAATGAGCACGCTAGATAGCCTGCTCTAGGTCTGCTAGCTGCTGCACTGCGTTGACAATAAATACAAAATTAAGGATCATTTTTTGGCTTCATATCTCGAGGAAAGACTACTTTACCCGTAGCGTTTATCAACTTACGCAATACGAGAGAACCCTCGTAAGAGAACTGCTGTGTTGAATGCAATACCAGGTACAGGAGCTCTTGTGCATTGCTTTAATAAGTAAATTAAATAATGTATTTGTATCATGGTGAGGTTTGATGTTAGCATATTCACGTATTTATATTAAATTTAAATAAAATAACAAAATCTATAATAAATGATCCATCATTTGTATAAAACTAGGCTCAAATCTGTCAGCTCCTGCAGTACTTGTATGAATTTGATCAAACCAGCTGTTTTTGCCATTACCTCACATAAACACTGAAGTGGTCCTGGATCAGGAAGTCTTTTCTCATCTGAAGAAAGTTAGCAGGAATGAACAAAAGCATTATGGAACTATAATTTCACCCCATGCAGCTGACATAACTCATTCTGTGAGTTTAAACTGTCAATCAGCATTAAGCTTTACATAATGCATACTTTCATAAATGTCTAAATCCATCAGTCAAATGCGTCAACAAATGATATGCCTATATAAGGGAAAATTGAAGTCTTCCACAAACGAAACAAATGTATTGGGGTTTGGCTTGTGCTGTATGTATGACGTATGACCGGCAGGTGGCGCTACTGTCACATTCACCTGCACACAGACGTCATGCTGTTGCTTTGACGGTTCCAGTTGTTGAGTTGACTTCTCTGTGCGTAAGAAATGTTTTTTTCTGATTTAAGATTTTCCTGAGTTTTTCGATTTTCACTAAAAATACTTGATTGGATATGTTTTGGTTCACCAAAGTAACTCCTTAAAACCTCCCATATGTGCATTGTTAGTAGACCTACTAATGATATAATGGAAATTATTACAAAGTATGTGTCTCTAACCTTTAGTATTCAATGTTTGTCTGCTATGAATTGAGGTTGTGAAACTGTGTGAATTATAAAATAAAAAGAGTGCTAATGTTGTAACCTACTACCACTGCTAGAATGTAACATTATAGAACCTAAAATTGTGCAATGAATCAAATAATTGATATTAGTACTTTAAATGTTTTAATTATATCAAAATAAGAAAACTTTGTTAAATTAGATGATGCTAGTTTTGTCATTTACGACATTACATGACTTCACATTTATAGACAGACATGAAATTATATATTCTTGACTCCTTTTTCCTGTAAATGCTTTTGCAGAGAAACCACTGTCACCTCAGGAGGGTGGAGCTGATGTGTGATAGTGACACCTCCTTGAAATACCCATTTTTGCTTTTGGTTTTAATTTGTAGTTAGTTAGCTAAAGGTTCTTCACCCTTCTCGATCTCTATTCTGCTTATTCATATTTCAGTTTCATATTGACAGATTCAACTTCAGGAAAGGCATCTTATTTGTCTCCTCCTTTTTCTGTGAAATGAATTATGTCGTTGGAAGGCTGGTTTGCTTTGTAAGTTAAATCATACGGAACAAAAAGCAGCGAGTTTCAGTCAGAACTCTGATTCTCTGAAACCAGAGACAAATATGAACAGCTCCTCTCTCTATATTGACAATGACACGGCGCTGGAAGACTGGTCATCTGCAGGGAGCACCGTGGCCTGTGTGATCCTGGGCCTGTGCTTCCTGGTGGGTGCACCTGGGAACCTGCTGGTGGTGTGGACCATCTTGAAGTATGTGAAACAGCGCTCTCACACAGTGCTGCTCATCCTCCACCTGGCAGCCGCAGACCTTCTGGTGCTGATCACCCTGCCGCTGTGGATCTACTCGCTGGCCCGTTCCTGGGTGTTTGGAGAGGCCACCTGCAAAGCCATGGTGTACATCATCAATGCCTGCATGTACAGCAGCGTCTTCATCATCACCATCATGAGTGTGGGGCGCTTCCTGGCTGTCAGGTACCCTTTGAAGATGCTTTATTGGCAAAATAAGACATCCATGTCCAAAATACTGGCAGTGACCTGGATCCTGTCATTCATTTTAGGGATTCCTGTAATCCTGACTCAGTATCTAGATGTTGATGAGATGGAGTGAAACAGTGCTTGTACCGGTACTACAGCTCTGTGTCTTTTGAAGTCTTTTGCATTTGTTTGGAGACTCTTCTTGGCTTTATCATTCCATTTTTCACACTTGCGATCTGTTACTGTCAAGTGGCCACACAGCTCCGCAAGGTGCGCTTTAAGATAAAGCAGAAATCCATCTTCCTCATTGGTGGAGTGGTCGTGGCCTTCATTTTGTGTTGGTTACCCCATCACATCCTCAATATCGTAGGGATGGTGGTTCTTCTAGTAGGACAATCAGATGAACCGTCTCCTATCCCAAATAGTGCTGTCTTCATTTCTGGAGCTCTGGCTTTTATCAGTAGCTCAGTGAACCCTGTGCTTTATGCGTTTGCTTCCAGAAACTTCCATGGAAATGTAAAGAAGTCTGGGATAGTAAAGCTGTTTCAAGACTTAGCAACACAAACACCCCAAACGAAAGAAGGCTTCTTACAGGATTCTGGACTGCAGAATGGAAATATCCTGGAAGAACAAACAAATGGTGAAAAGAGGGAACTTATGGATATCTGAGTAATGGCTAGACTCAGAAGTTTAGATGTTTTTTTTAATGGTCAAATTTACTTAAATGCCATAATCAGCTCCTCATTTTTTTTTTTTGCAGTAGTTGTTAAAATGTCATAATATTCCCATTTGTTAACAGTTTAAAAGAAATTAAACATTTATGAAAGTTGTTTTAAATGTATTGTTTTTTATTGATCAGAGTTGTTCAAATTCCTTTTGTGGTCAAAATTGTTTTAATGCCAAAATAATATAATGTAATGGTTAAAGGTGCTCTATGTAGCTTTTCTTCTAAAATGAATCCTTTTTTTATTGCCTGTGTGTGAAGGGATTGTAATCACACATTACAATGATCCACTTGTCGGGTTTTGCTATTACCTCTGAAGGCCAATATTCATATTTATTTGTGAAGTCTCCGGGTCGGTTTTACCACGAAATTCATCGGATGTGACATGCATGCGCGCTCCCGAGCCTCTCTCCTTATATACAGTCTATGCGACCGACGGCGGCACTCACTGCAGCTAACACCATGGAGTCTGATAACACCACAAAACGACCTGCCTCCAGCACAACACAGACTCCAACACAAACTCCATAAAAATATAAAAAACAAAAAAAAGTTTTATATGCTGAAACTCGTCAGGCCAAACGTGATTCTGATCGACTCAGAACGAAAACACGGATCAACATCGGCAGAGCTTTTGAATTATTAGTAAACTCTAATGGAATAGCAATGTAAACTACATGAGAA
Organism: Chrosomus eos; assembly: GCA_036326025.1. NCBI lineage: Eukaryota > Metazoa > Chordata > Actinopteri > Cypriniformes > Leuciscidae > Chrosomus > Chrosomus eos. The sequence goes on from CM070818.1 coordinate 24,004,843, forward strand.
TAAATAAATACATAAATACAAAAGACTGTTCCAGGATAACAAGAAAAGTAGGTGCTTTAGGATTTAACTTATTTTATGTACTAGATCTACTGTCTAACTTTACTCATCCCACTAACTGTTACTATCATATTGTTTATAATAAACATTTCCAGACACGTTCGAGACAGTAATGCTACTTCCTACTGTTTTACTCTTACACTTTCATTGTTCAGTCTAGTTCACCGTTTTCGTTATCATATTACCGGTATACATTCACCTATGTTGACATTGCTGATTGTGAAAGATACACGAATAGTTAGTGAAATGCCTTATGCTAGATAACATCACATGTCGGCTAAATGCAGTCAATGTAACGTTATCATGGTACGAACATGGAGCATTAGTTCAACGTCAAGCTGATAAAAGTAGCCTATTATTGTAACGTTGCAGTGGGAGTTTACATGAGTTTCCAGCATGTTGTGTGATGCTTTCGCCGTTGCGTTGAAAGTCTCCGTGTGGCCGGTAGTGAATGCTCGCTCTTGAGATCGAGATTCCACACGCACACGAGCACGAGCGCTCTTGTTGCAATCTGAAACATCACCGCTAGAGGCCGCTAAAAAATACATACAGCACCTTTAAAGCTGTTGTAGGTAACTTTTGTAAAAATTATTTTTTACATATTTGTTAAAACTGTCATTATGTCCTGACAGTAGAATATGAGACAGATAATCTGTAAAAAAATCAAGCTCCTCTGGCTCCTCCCAGTGATCATATATACCTTATTCAGAGCAGCGCTAGCCTGGTAATACAAGACTCTGCTACTTCACTTTGCTTCGTAGACAGAGTCTGGCATAGCATAATAGAGAAGTGTTTTCTCTCTCACTAGGGGGCGATTTCTGAAGTTTAAAATCATTGGTTACCCGTAGCCAATCAGATAAGTTTATTTATGACGTATATTATGCGCTGACACAGCCGCATCGAACCACAGACATCATGCATCGAACTCAAATCTATGATCGAACTTCCACTGTAAACCTGCTGTAAACACTTGATGATGCGAGCGAAATACCAGAGTGAACATGGCTGTGAACGACTTTTTTGATCGGTAAGTGATGTAATAGAATGACTGCTGCGCTTGACTAGCAAACTAGCAGAGAGAGAAAGCCGCACGCGCGCACTCTCAGGTCTTCAAACAACACGAGCGCTATCTTGCTCTCTCCCTCGCAAATATTAACCAAAATCAATCGACAAGATAGTAAAAGATCGGAAGACCGCAGTTTCACATGGAGCATTTGGAGATTTTTAGAGATTAGAGACTCTAGGAACAACATCTCAATGAACAACATCTCAACACTATAAAGGCCTGTCTCATATAGACGCCTGTCTCAAATACAAGCCGGTGCAGTTAGACGATTTGGGCAAATAAAAGCCTGTGCTAGTATTTGAAGTTGTACGGTATTTAAGACCTCTAAAAGAAAGGAGACACTGACCTGTCAAAAGGCTCCCCAGTTTCTCGCTGACGATCGGTAATAGTTGATAAATTAAACTTTTCCCAAAGGGAGTAGTGCCACAACATCACCTCCATTCAAAATGTTTAATACACACTCTTCTCTTCGGGCTTCAGTTTGCTAATGCCGGGAATATTCTCCACAACAGAGCGAATTGCATCCGCGTCTCCCTATCCGCGGTCGTTTTCGATTTCTCTGACCTAACTCTTAAACCCGGCGCTTAGCGACTACGTCACGGCCTTCAGCCTGCCTTCTGTTCGTTGATTGGCCCGGCTGTTTTCAGGCCGGTGGAAAACAGAAAGATAGGCTGCTATATAAGACTGACTACAGGAGCGAAATTAAATTAGCGGAAGTAGGAAGTCTGACGTAGTCAGGCTAGAGCAGCGCCATGACAGGTATAAAAGTGAGGCTGTGAGGGATAGACTTACCGTGTTTCCAATGGCATCTGCTGTAAAGAGATGAATAAAGCTCCTAGATTACTTACAATTTTCCACAGCTTATATTGTCGGGAGTTTTTTGTCAACTGAAATTTCTTTGAAATATATTTTTCCAGTGTTTTATGAGCATAACAAAACGAAAACACATTAAATAACAGTACAGCCCATTGAAGAGATGCATGTCTATCCCTCACAGTCTCGCTTTCATTCTCATTAAAAATCAAAGATGGCGCTGCCGTGAATAAGGCGTATTGCCATTTGCAGAAATACAACGCTCCCGGTCAGAAACAACCAATCAGAGCCAGGAGGAATGTCTTAGCAGTGTCAATCACGCTCGTGTATGCGCTGATGATCACACCCCTCTCTTGCACAGTGCGAGCGCGTACCGTCGTTCAAACTCAAGATTGCCGGCGAGCTGCAGCTGTGCTTATGACGGAGAAACAACCTAAACTGCCAATTCTTGAGTGACACTTGCTCATAAAACAAAGAGGTAAAGGGAAAAAGACAGATAACGATAAACAATCTTGTCTAATTTGTCAGCCCATTGTCAAAACTCTAGCCGCATAACATTTAGATGTCACGCACTCTGCTAAGCAACAATTGAAACCTGCTAATTCACTGGCTTGTCATGTTGCTGAAATAATGTACTAGCACACCTTATCTAGCATTATATATCGCTAGAATAATTACTTATGTAACCCCTTTAAATTTAGGTAGTTAACAGACTCTTAATTTGAAGGAAAAATGTAGTAACTACTATTCTCCTCTAGAGGGCGTTTCTCCGTGATGAGTCAAATATAATCGAGAAAATAAAGCCATTGTTTTACAAACGAGATAGAGAGAGAGCGGAAAAAGAGTGTATTCCTCTAAAAGTGATGATTCAGAGTGTAAATAGCTTAAAAGAGAAGTAATAGAGTGTGAAGAAAGTTTTAAGACCTTTTCCAGTGAAATCCGGAGGGAAGAAACATCTTTTCATACTTTTATTTCGAAGAACTCCAGTTGGGTTTTTTTCCCCCTCCTTGTTTCCTGTTGATGTGTACTCCTTGAGTTGACCGTGGACAAGTGAACGGCGAGCCAACAGTGCCTAGTTGATGTCACAACGCGTCTTTCTCTGGATCGAGCTCAGTGTCCTTAATCTGTCGTCAAACAGATAAGAGAATACAACACACCATACACTTCGGATAGCCTACTTTGAGTGAAACTGAGTTTAAAACTACCCGGGTAGTAAATCTTTCTTCTATTTCGTGACTACTTCTGCAAATATTTTTTCTACTTCAATATTTCTTTCCTGGAAGGATCAGACTTTATAACCACACAAGGACAGGACTTTCTGAACTTAGACGTTAACTATACTGTGCCCATTCAAGCTGATCAGTTTATTTAGAACTTTACAATAGAGTGATACAATGTGTTACATATAAAAGTGGCGAGCCCAGCCAGGAGGATTCTTATTGACAGCTTTAAGTTTAACTATTATTGTTATCAGACATCCAAAGCTCAAATTCAAGTGTTCTGAAATTCTTTGAAACCAACAAAGTTTTGTATTTTGATTCATATTAATTATATTTATTTTTGAATAAAAAAAAACAAAACAAACATGGATCTTGAAAGTGCATTTGGAGTAGATGTGCAGAAGTCCCTCTGTGTGTTAAACCTTTCTGGCACTAATCTTAATGATGACCTAGTGGAATCCTTTGCTACTTATGGGAATGTAACTAAGGTTGTACGGGTGGGTAAACCGGATAGAGCCGGTAATACCAAAGCAATTGTCGAGTTTGATTCTGATGAGCCTATAAAGTATTTTGAAGCCAGATTTCCCTTGCTATGTACCAAGTGTAGCTGATGCTACAGTAACATGGCTAGTTGATCATGTAAATGTCTTGACAAAGAAAACTGACCAGACTGTGAATCCAGCAAATCTCACTTCACCCGATGAATCAGGTTCAGATACAGACTCAAATAACTCTGACAGTGACGGTAGTCAAACCCCTCTCCTTAAAGGAAAGACAAAGAGATTAGGTCAGAATCATGGCTCAGTGCAAAGAACCCACACTGCAACAGTTGTTTGTCCTAAAGTGCCAAAATCCACACCTGTACAAAAGCCTGTTACTTGCATCTCCTCTGATATGTTGAACCCATCTGAAATACAAAGAATTGTAGTTGAACATGTGATTAAGAATGACACTTCTGCAGCTTCATCCATTCAAGGGTCAAAATGGCTGAAATCTTTCTCAGGTCGCATTCCAAGACCACCTGGTGAGGCAGACTTTGAGACATGGTGTTTACACGTTCAGTTGATGTTTCAAGATCATCTGCCAACTGATGTACAGCGCAGGAAATTTCTGGAAAGCCTCCTTCCACCAGCATCAGATGTTGTCAAACAGCTGGGTCTTTCTGCTTCCCCACAAGAATATGTTGATCTTCTTGATTCTGCATATGGTCTTGTGGAGGATGGGGATGAGATATTCGCTAAGTTTCTCAAGACTTATCAGAACTCAGGTGAGAAAGCCTCAGATTTGCTCCAAAGATAGCAAATTCTCCTCAGTTCTGCTGTAAAAAGAAATGGGTTGAAGAAAGCAGATTCCAACCGACAGTTACTCAAGCAGTTTACTCGAGGCTGTTGGGATCAGTCCCTGCTTCTGCTGTTACAGCTAGAGTCAAAACCAGACAAACCTGAATTTGCTCAGCTTTTGCTCCAGATTAGAACTGAGGAAGACCGACGAGCTGCAAAGCTTGAAAGATTACAGCGTCACTTGGGTAGCTCCAGGGCAAAACCCTTCTTGAACGTTCATACAGTAAATGAGGCTTCACTACCCTATGTTTCGAATGCAGCCATTCTCACTGCTTACCAGGCTGAAACTGAGGATCTGAGGAGACAGGTTGAGGAGTTGAAAATGCAGCTGAATTCTAAAAAGTCAAAGAAGGAGCAGAAAGCAGAATCCGAGAAGATAAAGAAGGGAAATGAGCACACTGTGAAAGCAGAAGTTCAGGCATATCAAACAATGTCGAAGCCCCAGCCAAAGGCTTGGTTTTGTTTTAAATGCGGTGGTGATGGCCATATAGCCAGACAGTGTGTGAATCCTCCGAACAAAGATGTTGTGGATCAGAAGTACAAGGAGTTGAAGGCTAAGCAAAATGAGTGGAAGCTGAAGTATGGTCCTCATTTAAACTAGAAAGGGTCTCGATAGAGGGACATATTGAGGCTCAAGATGATCCATTGATCCATCGTCCCAATTTGAATCAAAGATCTTGCAAAGTCAAAAGTGAAACTCATACACCAATTCAGTGTTTTCCAGAAGTTCCCCTAAATGGATTGGCGGGGCCCTGTTGTACCGCTTTACTTGTTATTGACGGGACCCCTTGTGAATGCCTTCTCGATTCTGGTTCACAAGTGACTACTGTGTCAGAATCTTTTTATAACTCATACTTGCAATCACATTCAATCTTGTCCCTTGATGACTTACTTGAAATTGAAGGTGCTGGAGGGCAAGTAGTACCTTATTTGGGATATCTTCATCTCAGTATTGAGTTCCCAAAAGAAATTGCTGGAAAGACAGCAGAAGTCCGTACATTAGCTCTGGTGGTTCCAGACTGCAAAACCAACAGTGAAATTCCAGCCTTAGTTGGGACAAATACTCTGGATGCATTGTACAAAGTCTGTAATAAAGGTCTTGAGAGTCACCGTGGAAGTCCCCAGAGCCATGTATATGCAGCTCTTTTAAAGGAATTGAGTAACCGACATAAAATTGAGCTGAGGAATGGGAGGGTTGCGAATGTGAAGCTCCAAGGCAAAGTGTCTCACACAGTTTCTGCCGGTCAGAAGATGGTATTGACTGGATATGCCAGGAATGTTTCTCTGCCTTTGGGTACATCTATTCTTGTCGAGCCCTTTTCCCATTCAAATTTACCAAGTGGGCTTCTCTTCTGTAATTATGTTCTTACTTGCCCAGCCAGGACTTCGTTCAAGGTGCCTGTTCTTGTGCAAAACTGCACAGATCATGACATTACAGTACCGTCAAAGAAGATCATCGCTGAGCTTTCAGTACCTCTTTCTCTTTCCAATCCTACACACACTCTAACAAATTCCCCGTTTGCAGTGCCATGTGCGGAAGTGTGCTCAAACACTAAAGGCTCCATCACTCTTGACTTTGGCGAGTCTCCTTTGCCAGAAGAGTTGAAAGCTAGGATCACACAAAAATTTAATTCTATTCCAGAAGTCTTTGCTCTCAGTGATCTGGAGTATGGCCATACTACTGAAGTCAAACATCGAATTCGCCTTTCTGACCCTACTCCGTTTAAACAACGAGCAAGGCCCATTCATCCATCAGACCTTGAAGCGGTCAGAATCCATCTTAAAGAGCTGCGCGATGCTAACATAATTCGCGAGTCAGAGAGCCCTTTTGCTTCACCCATTGTGGTAGTGAAAAAGAAAAATGGTGCCATAAAGTTGTCCCCTCAGAAATGCCATTTCTTTCAAACCTCTGTCAAGTACCTTGGGCATGTAGTGTCAGAGAAAGGTGTAGAAACTGTAGAGATTCTGGATGCAATCATTAATTCTCTTGTATTGAATCACGAACTCGCAACAAATTTAAAAGGACAACAAGCTTTAACTAACATTCCTAAAGGCCATCTGGTCAACTGATAACGACTCCCCAGTCCCGAACTGGCGTCCCAGAGTCTGAGAGCAAATGGACTTTTGACGCAGTTATGGTGATAGATGGTTTTGAGCATCCTCCAAACCACGGGGATCTCTCACTTAAGACAACATGCAGACCATCTTCACTCCCTCCTGACGGAATTCGGGGGGGGGGGGGGGAGCGCAAAAACAGACGTTCCCTTTGTCTGTTTCCCGCCTGAGCGCAACACGCGTTCACACCTACGTCCCCGCACACACATACAGATGAACTCTAACTTTCTCTCCTAAGTCGTCACTAAAACATCTTCAGTGTGTTAAAATACATGTAGAAGAACTGTAAATGTGCAAACTTGTATCACGAATGTTTTCATGAATGTAAGATACTTATAAATGTCTGAAAGTACGTTTTGAGATGTAATTCTGCAAGAGTATGTCTTGGACGTATGATGTGTGATATCGTTGTGATCCTACAAATCTGATCTATCTATTAAGCTGTATATCCATATCGTAAAATGTATAACTACATGCATATGCTATTACAAAGTAAGCTTAATTTTCTACTTGGTCATAAATTCATATTACCGCTGATCTCCACCCCACTCAGGGGGCGTGCGCGCCCCTCGATATGGGATGCTATCATTGGCTGGCGCGCCTTACCCAGGCGTGCCTAGCTCATCTTTATAATCCCCAAAACAGAGACGATCTCTCTCTGTCCGTGTGTATCCTGTTCCTGTGTATTCTTTGTAATCTTCGTATTTTATTTTAATGTTCCTGTTTTATTTTAACTTCGTTTTATTTTGCGCATAGCCAGTCCGCTCTTAGTGTTCTCGTCTCCCGACTGAGACCTCCACGTGCGTTTCGTAAGTCTTCCAGCACTCCGGTGAAAAGACTCCCTTCACGCATACAGAACTAAGTCAAGACGTTTGAATCTCCCGCGAACCAACCACGCTTGGAACCAAAGAAACCCGACCTCCATCTTCTGGACGCCGCACGTTGCTCCCGCACACCAAGAACCTACAGGTCTGAATGCAAAACAAGCTGTTCTATCCAAATTTTAGACGTTGTAAAGTATATCTCCTGTGGCTGTCTCAAAGGGGTCTAAAACTGTGCTAGCCATTGATTTTTCCTTGTGTTTTTCCTTTCTTATTGTTTTTATTTCATTTTGTTTAATCTATATCCTTGTTTTACATGTAGTGTAGTTCATTCATTAAACCTCATTTTATACTTTATTGACTCTGTGGTTGTTGCTCGTATAACAAAGCCTCTTTAATATAAAGATCCTAGCTACAATCTGATAATCGTTTAAGTGCACAAAACATTGTCAGTTAATTTAAGCTAAAATAGACCATAAGTCATTTGTATCCTCTAGCCGGACTACACGGCGGACGTGTGAATGAGCGAGGAGGGGTCAAATGCTTTGGTAGTGTTGAAGATCAGCCATTCCTCTGTGCAGGATGTATATTAATAATTAACCATAATTCGTTGTGTTTAATTGTTATATATTTACCCTGAACAGACGGGTACGCTGTACACCCCTTTGTGGGTAATTTAAATACGTAAGGACCCGGTTCAAACTGTATTCAATAATTTGTTGATCATAGATTAATAGTTAGTGAATATCTATCCCCAAACTTAAAATTGATAAAAGAGCTTATGGACCGGAAACCCTGCAAAACCGATCCAGGAAAGATTGCAGCACTCACCTCCTGGCCTAGACCCAACAACATCAAGGAGCTGAAATCCTTTCTTGGATTTACAGGATACTATAGGAGGTTAAAGATTATTCAAAAATTGCCAGACCATTGTTTGGGGAACCATTCATTTTATTTGTTATACTCAACAGGCCTGATTGTATTTTTTTGTTGTTTTATCAACTGTATGTTCACAAACTGGTACCAATAAAGTACATTTTCTTTAATTTCTCAAGTTGTGTTGAAATTGCTGTCTCAATCCTCCTTTCCGAACTTAGACGTTAACTATACTGTGCCCATTCAACCTGTCCTGATCAGTTTATTTAGAACTTTACAATAGAGTGATATAATGTGTTACACTTTACTGTAACGTTAGTTACCGTTATATTAACGTTATCTTACTAGCTATTTATAACTAATAGAAAGAGTGCAACATAAAGTTACATGTATTGCAAAATACATAAGGATTTGAGGACCAAGTTTGTAGTCAAAGTATGGGCAGGCCATATTCAATGTAAAGCATATTGTTGACGTTTGGTCCCTATCAGTGAATGTGCCATATAACTGTTTATCCGCCGTCATCGGTGGCCCTGTTTACTAGCCTGCGCGTTCACGGCAGGCTCCGCTGTGGAGGAGGAGCTGTGGAGGGAGGGCTGTAGCACAGCAGAGAGCAAGGGGGTGGGACCTGTAAGTTGTGCTTGTTCAAATTTTCAGACTAAGTCAACGTTTTCTCAAAACTCCCTACTGCAGCTTTAATAAAGAGGTCAAAACTACTGAAACAATATTGTATATGGGCTTCTCTATAAAAACAATTTTTTGGGGGAAACAGTCATGACTAGCTATATGATTTCTTCAGTGTTCAGCAGCGAGTTATGTCATTGTATTGGAAACGCACCCCTGGATGCCATTCTCCCAGAAATGTTCTTAAGAGTTACAGTATATCAATTTTGTGTCACTCACTATACCATTGATCAGTCTTGGGAAGAGTTAGCCTACTTTTAAAAGTAATGCACAATATTGCATTTCTCCCTAAAAACATAACTAACTTAAGTAATGTAACTAAAGTTACTTTTCAGTTACTTTTTCTCATCTGGGCTGGGCTTGCTTGTTTGTTTTTAATAATAAAAAATGTTATATTTTGGCTAATGTAAAGGCCCTTTCACACCTAAAGTGAAATTAATAATCCTGAAACTGAATAAAATGCAAATTCACAATTGTACAGTAGAGGGCACAGCTCAAACGAACTTTTTATCTGTGCTGCCATTCTGGATCGCAGAAGAATAGGACACAGGAGAAGAAAGTTAAACACTTACTTAAGCACTTAGGCACATTTAATTATTGCAGGTTTGCTTAATATTCTAAGTTTGATTTTAATCATTTTGAGGAATACCTCATTATTTTTTGCAAGAGAGATGAATAAATGCCTGCTCACACTTCGTCTAGAAGTACAACTGTCATGTTTACACAGCGCACACAACGCCTCTGCACCTCACTCACGATTTCCCCCAACATACGGACAGAAAAGGTTTCAGTCAATAAATGGGAAAACAAAGTAACTTGCGTTAGTTATTTGAAAAAGTAACTCAAATATTTTGTTGTAAATTTAAAAGTAATGCATTACTTAAAAAAGTAATCTGATTACGTAGCATATGTTGCTGGTAATGCGTTACCCCCAACACTGCCACTGATGATTACATTTTAAAATACATTTTCTTTCTTTTTAAATGACTTTGCATTTCAATAACTGTATTCGGAAAAAAAGAGATTCCGAGACACATTAATAATCTGGAACAAGACTAGACTTGACCAAATTCTCAGACATGCATGAGTGTGAACTGCAATTTCATCATCTTTCTACAGAATCCCCTATGCCTGAATTCACAGATGCTCCTCCCATTCTCACACAGATTTTAGTTGTCTTTTTTTATTCTTAGAAACCCAATGTTTTTCTTTTCTGTGTTTGAGAGTTCTGTTTTCCTCAGTTTTCACAAAAGGGAAGTGAGATTTGCTGAGGCAGGTTTTCTAGCTCAGTGGTTAGACTTGTAGCAGACTCGAACGGACCAGAGAGGCAATCATGAATGCAACTGCATATCCTCAGGGAGATGAGGATACCGAACTGGGCTTGGTGGTGGCCTGTGTGATTCTGGGCCTGTGCTTCCTGGTGGGTGCACCTGGGAACCTACTGGTGGTGTGGACCATCTTGAAGTATGTGAAACAGCACTCTCACACAGTGCTGCTCATCCTCCACCTGGCAACCGCAGACCTTCTGGTGCTGATCACCCTGCCGCTGTGGATCTACTCGCTGGCCCGTTCCTGGGTGTTTGGAGAGGCCACCTGCAAAGCCATGGTGTACATCATCTATGCCTGCATGTACAGCAGCGTCTTCATCATCACCATCATGAGTGTGGGGCGCTTCCTGGCTGTCAGGTACCCTTTCACCTCAATCCGCTGGAGGAAACAAGCACTGAACAGGATACTTCTAATGATATGGATAGCCTCATTTCTGCTCAGCATTCCCGTCATTGTAACTCACACTTTGGGAGGAGTTCACGGACAACAACAGTGTACTTTCAGGGAGTACAAGTCTGACATCCAAGAGGCTGTGTTGCTTATTTTAGAAACTCTTATAGGCTTCATCATTCCCTTTTTCACCATGTTGGTCTGTTACGGCTGCCTCTTTAGTCGCATAGCGCAGATGAACTTCAAGTCCAAGCGTAAATCGACAGTTCTCATCTGCAGTGTGGTTGTGATGTTCGCGCTCTGCTGGATACCTCATCATGTGGGGAACTTCCTTTCCCTCATCTCACTTGCTCTCAAGCATTCAAACCCAAACATGGCAGAAAGTTTGGAGGACGCCTGCACCACAATGACCATTATAGCAGGAGCCCTGGTGTTCATCAGTAGCTCAGTCAATCCAGTGCTTTATGTGTTTGCCGCACGTACCTTCCGCAGCTCACTCCGGGAAACTGGAATACAGAAGCTGTTCCAACATCTGTCAAGTTCAGCGCCTGGTGAAGGGAATAAAGAGTTATCATTCGTGTCCAGAAGACAAAGTTCCCACACCACCAACTCGCCGTGTCTCACAGACTCAAAACTGCCTGAAGATGAGGCTGTGGAATCATGCATCAGTGCCTCAGATTGACCCTGTAAGAAGCTTTATACCCAGGTGCTTAATAACATTATCTAAATTAACCATTATAACTGTTGTTTCTCATGAAAGTGTGCACTTTAAATGTAATTTTGTATTTCAAAATTTAAACAAATTGAAATCATGTTTAATCAAATAATTGCTTGTGCCTTTTTTTTTGCGTTTTAGGTATACTCAGTGAGACTCACTACAACTGCAGATTCTACGACACAAACACTTTTACATTTGTGATATAACTCAAGTGCCTTTATAAGTGTCTATTTGGGATTAAATGCATTATGATTTCCGACATCTTCCCTTTTCTCATATTGCAACGTGTGTGTTTGAGGCTCTTTTAACGGTGTGAAAGAGGAAGCGGGGATTGAAAGGAACAGAGGTCAGTTTGGAGGAAGATACCATCTGTGCCACTGAAATGTCATTCTTTTCTAGAATTCTCCTTTCATGTTGGAATTTTTTAAAGCCATACATTCAAATATCTTGCATAGGCCTGCTTTTCAAATCAGAAGAAAAACTCTTCTTCTGTAAAACTGTTACTTGACACATTTTACTGACCGACCTTTATTTGTATTGAAAAGAAAACTATTTTAATTTATTACATTTTTGAAAGGCAAACATTGTAGCCTTCCTATCTGAGTAAGAGTGGTGATGTGAAAGATGCTCGTCTTGACCTGTGGTTCTACCTTTCTCTGTCTTTTACAACACAAATATCATGACTGAAAGAATCAGCTTACCATTGCTCAAGATGACACCAGAGAGAGAAAGAGGGAGATGCTAGACTATCTAAGTCTAGCAGACATGGAATCTTCACCTAAGTTTGGCACGCAATGGAAAAGTGAGAGGACAAACATTCTCTGTCTGGCTTGTTTTGTCCAATTAAATTACTGACACAGGCACACAGGAGCACTGAATAATAGAAACAAAAACTCATTTCTCAACACAGTTGCTTCTATATATAGAAACTGCACGTAGGAGCCAAGGTTTAATCTCCAGAATTATTAGGCTATTTATATATATATAAAAAAATCTGTGCCATTCAATAATGTCATGACTTTTTTTGTCTTTTATTTGCTATCATTTACCAAATTTGACATTAAAACTGTTTATTTTTCTTTTGTCCTGATGTGATTTCTTTGTCATCCTACATAGCCGATAATTGTGTTAAAAAAAAAAGCTGAATGGATTAAACACTCATTAAACACTCAAAAGCATTAGCCTACATGTTCAAGAAAAAAACAGGCTATATTAAGAAGCGAATTCAAAATTTGACATTGATTGCGTTTACTCCAAAAAAAAGAAAAGAAAGAAAACCAAAAACAACAACAAACAACAACAACAACAACAACACCAACAACAACAACAACAACGTAGGTAGAGTGGGGGAAAACGCCCCCCTTAAGGTAAAATGTGACATTACTGTGAAACAAAACACAAATATGACTAGAATTGCCATCCCAGTTTTGAATGACTATGGGAGGAGTTATTCACAAAATATTAAAATTGCTCAGCCTTAGTAAATATTTTGAAATTTGACTTTAAATATTTTTGTACAAAGGGGGCGTTTTGCCCCAGCGGTGGGGCAAAACGCCCCCCAAGGTGGGGTAAAATGCCCCCTTTCTTACCAACCAGTTTGCTTCATAGATCAACAGCAAAATGAACATAGTTTTTAATCTCTAAAAGTAAAAGGCAAGTAATGCAACAACATGTATATATGCACCTATTAATATTAATTTCAGGAATGTACAAAATAGCCAAATTTCTAACATTTTAATATTTTGATTTCTACACCTAGGTTGATAATTGATGTAGTATTTGTTCCCCACTATCATCAAGAAAAACAGAAAACCCTAAATAAATATTAAACAAAAATGTGTATATTTATAGTGAAATATATTCCATAAATGCATTAAAAGTCACTATGTTTTATCATTGGGTCGCCATAACCACCTTCCATCATTGCATCCACCAAGCTAGCTAGCTAATGCTCACTTGTAATTTTTTCATGTTTTGTTCAAATATTTTGATTTTACCGCCTAGTTATACTGCATTAAAGTGTAAAATAAAGACTTTGATAAACAGAAACATGTTACTGTAGTAATTATGATAAAGAGAAACTATGTCACTTGGGGGGCGTTTTACCCCTCAGCATAGGGGGCGTTTTACCCCACAAGCTATGTCTTTTTAAAAAATAGTTTATTTTTAAAAATATAATTATATTCCTTATAAATAAAATATGCTCTCAAACAACAGACTTCACTATTCATCTATCATACATCACTGTGATATCACTGTGAACAATATTCTATTAAACACTTGTTTACTAATATCTGAAAATTATAGCACTTTCCATGTAATCCTCTTCTCTTCAAATACGTCGCTGGTGTCAGCTTCTCCATGGAGATTTGTATATCCCCGTTGTCAACGTAGTGCATAGCAATAGTAAAAATGTATCTCGATTCATTCTAGTGGTTATTTGGGGAAAAACGGGTGGGGGGCGTTTTACCCCAGGGGGGCATTTTCCCCCACTCTACCCTAATGGTTTTCGATGTTTCTGTCATCGAATCCTTCCTGGAGGAGAGGCAAGGTGCAATGAGTAAGACCCGCCTCCAAACGTCATATCAATAAGTGAATTGTGATTGGTGGTTCAATGTGCCAGTCAAACTTCCCCTTCACAACTGCAAAAGCAAATGCATTACCAGAATAAACTAACGTATTTAGCACAATTAATGTCGATAGTCTAAAACCTTGTCTTTTGAGATTATCAGCCTATTGATTTGTCTGGTAGTGAGAGTGGCAGAGGAGAGGCTAATTGGCAGATTGTGTTTATGAAAGCGCACTGACCATATATAAAATAAAACTTTTAATAATTAAATACTTTATTTAGGCAACTGATATGGCGGCGAATGTTCATATCGTGAACACTCGTGTTTTAATCATAAGCTATATTTCAAAGCTACTGTTTATTTCTTCAATCGTAAAACTGAAAACCGAGTGCATTTTTTAAACGTAGGCTACGTATTAAAAGAACAGAGGATAAAGTACGCTAGCTATAAGCAGCATAGCTATAGGTGTGTGTGTAGCAGCAAAGCAGGACAAAGTGAATTCTGATCTTATCTCCCACTTCCTAGCGCATAACCAATCCGAGCGGGTTACTACATAGGTTCCGTGGCAATACGCCCCGCCCTCACCTTTACAAACTAACCAATCAACGCGCTCCCCCAGGAGATTGACTCCAAACAGGGAGGCCGAACCAAAACCAGGTAACCAAGAAAAAACGAGACAGCGAGAAAAGCCTTCAGGGCTTGTTATGGGGTAGCGTGAGACGAACCAGGACTTTTTTCTGCCTTCTTTACCAGTCAAACCAGTAACTCTGGATAGAGAGAGCACACAAGTACAGCAACAGGTAGAGTCTCGTGCCGCACTCTCTCTCGTGTCCTTCTCTTGGAGTAATCTTCTGTCCTTCCTCGTGTACTTCAATTGAATTTCCATTTCTTTTGTTTGCTTCTATTGGAGAAAGGTGAACCCTCGTGTTACTGTTTTATTTGATCTTTGCTCTTAATTGTAGTTTTTACCCTTGTGGTCCCTGATGGCTTCGCACAGTGATACTCTGGTGGTGTTCTTTGGGGCAACAGCTGGTGCAAATGGGGGTAAACTGGGGTCGGATGAAAGGGAATTAATTCTCTTGGTGTGGCAAATTGTGGATCTACATGAGAATAAGGTACGGACCTTTTGACCCTGATGTAAGGTCTCTAACTTAAAACTACCCACAATGTGCTAGTATTAGAACCTTGACAGCTGACATTCACCAACCAGGTGCGCTTTCAGAGAGTTAAATGCGCTTCATTGTGATTTACAATATATTTAACAGCTGTTTAATTTGACGATCAATTTGGCAACTTGATTAAAGCACTACAATGCTGTCTTTTCGAGCCACGAGAGACGAAAGCGTGCTTTTTTTGGTGCATGTCATCGCCTGTAGGTCAGTAACCCTGCCGTGTCTGCTTTGCCTTTACACAAACACACTGCCGAGAATGAGAAATCAACATCTTCGCTATAGTGACTCTATGTCAAAGCCACTGAGCTGCCTACTTAGACCAGCATTGGTGCGTGGAGAACATTGAACATTGTTTCTGTGTTCTCGACGGCCAGGTGTGTAAGGGCGCGCCAATGACAAAAGCCGCTAGAGTTGCATTGCGAGGCCGGTTGAAAGAGATGATGTTGTTAACAGGTGGGCAAGCTTCAGCGGACTCTAGTACATCCGGACAGTGTGGATCTGTCGGAGCAGTGCAAGGAGGAGACCGGGCTCACGGCGGAGGAGCTGTGCAAGGCCGAGCCGCTGGAGAGCGTTCTGCAACAGGTGAGAGAGAGAGAGAGAGAGAGAGAGAGAGAGAGACGCCTTCATGCAGTCTGTTGGACTGTGTCTTTATACAGTGTTTGTGTATCTTATGGCCCGATGCTTAGGAATGTTGTTGACATTTTTGTCTGTAATGTCTTAAACTCAAACTAAAAGTCACATAACACAGTGGCTCATATGTCAGCATAAGGTAAGATGTCTTTGGTATTGCACACTTGGATTGATTTTTAAATGACCTGCTCTGTGGTTTGGGTGTGGGAAGGAAGGCACAGACGCTCTGCTCTAGGCGAGCGTGCAGGTCTAGTCTTGTTGACTGGTGTGTTCAGCAGACATCTGGAAGACGGAATGTTTACTTGCGAGTGCACCCACCTGAGACCCATATATGTCATTGGGTTGAGACAGAGCAAGAGTGATATGAATACAGGGGGATGATAAACAGAATAATAGATGGGGAATACGATGAAAAAGATTCAGCGAGATCTTTCTTTTCTTCTGCTGTCCATGTTAAGCTCATTTATCGAGCTGGATATGGATAGTTAAGGGTTGCTCCCGAGTTTTGCACATTTGTTTTGACAAAAGGTGGATGTTGCCAAACGTGTTTCTCAACTCTGACGCAGAGAGAATTTGTTTGTACTCTGTAAACTGTTCCAACCCCCCACTGTTTCATAATGGACACCTTCTCATTACTATCCCACAGAAAAGTATTTAAAGCTCAGAGTCTAAGCTCAGTTGTGAGACTAGGCGTTTGTTGGATTTTACATATTTCTTTTTTTTTTTTAAGTACAAATGAGGGACCTTAATGCTATAATCTTCTCACATTTGTATTGCATACCTTTGTTACATTCAGGTGGTGGCATTTGCATGTTATCTTGATTTAGTTGTAGCCTATCCCCAAGGGGCTCTGTAAATATTAACTAGTGAAATCAATTTCTCCCTGCCAGAGAGAGAAAGACAGACACTGTCAAACCATTGGTTCAGTTCAGTTTCTCCTGTTGTGTTTGTCCTTTCAAATTTAAAGCAATGCAAATAAATACACCCACTTCCATCAGGGGCATATACCATGAAGCTGTTTAGCTGGATAGACATGTATGTTTCAGTTTAGTTTGCACCAACCCTTGGTTTTAGCTACATTGAAAGTGGCTTGGCTTTTAGCGGCGTTCAACGCCATAGTAACTTGTGCTCCACGGCTAAGGTTATGTTCTGGGTAAGAGATCTCAAAGCAAAATCGGACCAATCAGCTGTGAGCAAAGTGATCTTTTAGAGATGAATCATGATTATTTATTTTAATTATTCATATATGATTTATTTAATTATTATACTCCTAATTCATTACACCTGAACTATTTTAGTTCAACTATTATTATTATTATTATTAAACTTTTAGTTTAAATGAGAATACAAACATACAGATAATATGTAGTATAAATAAGATTTGGGATTGGTAGATAAAGCTTTAAAATGGACTATATGTTCTCTATCTAAACATATATAAATAATATGTAGTATAAATAAGATTTGGAATTGGTAGATAAAGCTTAAAAAAGGATCTATCAATGTATCATGCATTTATGTAGTTCATATTATTCAATCTGTTAATCTTCGTCAGAAGAGAGAAAAGTATCTTGCTGATTCCCTCACGAGAATTGAATCAGAGTTTCTCTGTTCAAGGCATGTGATTGGCTGTTCGCTACTGATGTGTTTTATTTTACAATAAAAATACAATTTTATTTTATCTTTGTTATAAAAATAAGATAAAAAAACTAATTATAAAAATATGTTAAATACAATATATGAAAGATACAAGTGATAAAAGTTTTTCAGGTACAGTAGCATTCAAGGAAGAAATTAAATAATCACAGCAATTTCTTTTCGTTAACTATTTTTAACATCAAGTATGATTTTTTTTAAAAATTCAAAACTGTTTCTTTATCGCTCAAACGTGCCAATAACTTTAAGCAGGTCTCTGCCGAACAAATATATTTACATACTGCGATTTACATCATATAGGAAAATCTCTATCACTAAATTTACACTTTATATTATCACCATATTATATTTAACGTCATACCCAGCCCTATAATGAACCGTGAGGAGTTTGGGGGAAGGGCTGACAAAGAGTCTCACTCTGGTACAGCAGTCCAATGAGGACCTTTGCTTGTTGTCTTCAGTTAAAGATTCTTTCAAGAAAGATCCTATGGAATTGTAACACAACTTAACATCCATTTTCTCGCTGTTGTGACTCCCTGGTTGATCAAATAGGTTATCACCAGTGTGTCTGGGTTAGTAAACCAGTATTTGAAAGGCTTCTAATGTGGCTCATTCTATCTTAACAGACTTGAGTCAAAGTCAAACCTGTTTTCCTGAGCTTTAGTGGCTGATCCGTGCTGTGCATTTATAGCTGCTGGCACTCTCTGGCTGACTCGCTTGGGCTTTGCACCTGCTTTTAGACACTAACTCTGAGGGAATGGGGTGGTGTTATCACATCTGTGTGGGTGTGAGGGAGAAAAAGACTAAGCAGAATAAAAGTGTAGCTCAAGAGTGTGTTTGTGGGAGAAAAGGATCTTGGGTGTTTTTAAGAGACAGTTAGAGAAAGTGTGTGTGTTCTCTGAGCTTGCTGAGAAAGCACATGAGGCTGGCAGGAGCATGTCAGTACATGTGTGATGAGCAGAGAGCTTTATTACTCTACAGACTGTCAATGCTCATGGAGGATTCTTAGAAATGCCTCAATGAAAGGATGAGTGACACATTCATCCATTCTTTCATTCAGCCTTAGAGCGGAAAGCACAGACTTCCCATCAGTGAAATGGTCATTTATGAACATGAATTAGATGGGTTTTGAGTCTCATTTACAGCATTGTATAAAGTAAGTAAGAATGGATTAAGTGAAAACCGGTTGTATGTGATTGTTGCTTAAACATCCTGGTAGTTCACCCGGTGCATCCTGTTACCTTATCTTACAACACTCCCACTTTACTTTATCCTGCACACTCTGGGTGAGTTCCACTCAAAAGTAAGCATTACTATTTATGTCCTACAAACTTTGAAGGGCAGAATACCTAAAGTGAGTCTCATGATCTCATCATTTGTTACACCCTTCACAAAAAAATGTCACTAACATTTAAAAAAAAAAATCCTAATATTACCTTAATTGCATGTCAGAACATTTCATGTTTATAGCTATTACGATTTTGATGCAAACCTTTGCATCTAATATTGTTTATCTATATATTATCTATGATAAGAAATGTTTCTTGAGCAATAATTCAGTCTATTAGAATTATTTCTGAAGGATCATGTGACTGAAGACTGGGGTAATGATGCTGAAAATTCAGCTTTGCCATCACAGCAATAAGTTGCATTTTATAATTTACTAAAACAGAAAACAGTTGTTTTCAGAAAATTACTTTTTTGATCAAATAAATGCAGCCTTGATGAGCAGAAGAGCCTTCTTTCAAAAGTATTAAGAAAAAAACGTACTGATGCCAAAACCCTGAACGGTATTGCATGTAAGAAATATTTTCTTCTGATAGCCCTTGTACGCAAGCGATTGATGGATATAAATATCCACAGGTTTCAAAATCTCCTTAAATTACCATCATAAGTGCACGTTACTAATAGTCTTAAGCAACAACCTTTCATAGAGGGATTTTGTTGCTCACTTGCTTTTTGATTGACCTTAAATGAGTCTATTTGTCGTCTTTGTACATGCGTACACACACACACACACTGAGCAAACATGGCTCAACAGGACAACCCGATTGATTGTCATGCTAAAGATCAAATTTCTTTCTCACTCTCACTGACATCATGGTAGAGGAGAATGTGAAACTGAAACTCAGATCAAGTTTAACTACCTTATTTTATCACATTCTAATCACACAAACACTTTATTTCCTCAGTACTGGAGAGGCTAGTTTGCTCATTCTGTCTTTTTGCTTAATATAAAAATTGAATCAAATGAATAATCATTGTTTTGATTGCATTTTTGTATTTCCTATAAAGGCCAGTGAAATGATACCCTTCATATCTTGCTTCATATCTGGAGTTTGTTCTGTTCACTCTAATCATTTGTAGGCACAGGGTGTGTCTGTGTTTTAGCTGAATGTTTGTGTAGTAGAAATTAGGCTTGCACTTAATTATTGCAGTTGCTAATTTGTGCAAGGTGGGGTTTGCAGTAAAAACAGTCATGAACACCATACACAATACAAAATAATGCATTCACTGTGTACCACTAAAGCTTTCCTTGAGATGTAAAGCTCTTGAGTTATACTTTTGGAATTGTCGGATATTTATAGAAGTCTTGTTAGTTAAGATCTTAATGACTAACTGAAGCCTCGTATTAGGATGAGGTATGAAGATGGACCGATTATGTAGAAAAACAGCACGTCATAATCGGCATGACGGGGGTGTACAGTGGCTGAATGAGCTGCAGTTCTGCCTTCAGATGTTTTCTATTGGTTGAGCGCTTTAAACTGCTTTAGAATTTTCTGAAATTCCCAGCTTGTAGATTTGTTAGGTTAAACGATCTTTTACACTTTTGTCAACGTGTCTTGGCTGCTTTTACTTTTTTGCTTGGGTAAAGGCAACGTTGGCTTGTGTTATCAGTGCTGGCCTAAATGATATGAAAATTAGGCCACAAAGGTTCTATCTGTTCTCTTATTGCATGCTAGAGTCTGACAAACACTGTAATGGTTTAGTCCTTCTCTGTTGTAATACATTGCAGATTGGCTTATATTTTTTGTAAATGTTCAATGATTCCTTTCCCCAACTGTTGTTCTAAGCAGTGGTGAGGCCAGAAATTTTAGAGCGAGTGCGAGTGGACCTCAATGCCTACTTTTAAATTACATAATTTTACAGTACATTGCAAAAAAAAAAAATTTGACAGTTAGGATTAGTTAAATCAAGTGAGAGATAATGTACATCCAGCCTGTTGTTATCTCAGAATAAACCCACGACTGGGTTAAGGTCTTGCATCAGCCTGAAGGGGTTTATTCTGAGATAACAACCGGCTGGATGTACATTATCCCGCTTATTACACGGCTTCTTGCCACATGTAAATCGGACTCTAAATATTTTATTAGCTCTTTAAACGCAAAGCTTCTGCGGAGAGGCAGTTGCTAGCGCTGCAAGTTCAAATTAGACGGACATTTAAGGAACACGGTACAGTCATACCACTTATTACACAGCATTTCGCCACAAGAATTATTATGGGGATCATAAATATTGATTTGAGATTAAACGGTTTTAAAATTGTACCTGTTTGTTATCTTAATCTAAACAGTGTACAAAACAATCATCACAAAATGGCAGCAGCTGCGGTTGTATGAAACGAGAGAGCTATTCCACAATACTGGAACACATAATTAAATGACTCTACTCAATATATTGAGTTGACCTAGTTTTAATATTTTATTAGCTCACCAAACGCAAAACTTTACAAACAAAAAAAACACTGAACAAAATAACAAAGATAAAAGGTGCCACCGAGGCTGGGCAAGCATTAGCCTTTCCCTGGCCACGGAACGAAGACTAGCTTGGAATTTTCTTACTCCAACCACTGCCTGCCACTGCTTCTGATTGCTTTTAGATTCATAAATGCTAGTCTAGGATCAGTTTTCTATGTAATAATAGCATACTGGTCATTTGAAAAACAATCCAGTGTGTATCTGTGTTCGGACCAGTCGTCGATCCGAGTGGGCCGGTGCCACCCTGGACCTTATAGCTTCGCCACTGGAGTCTTTTTCGATCAAAAAGCTCCTTTGTGTGTGTGTGTGGTACAACTTAAATATTAAATGATGAGAGTGATTTTAATATCACAGAGAAGTTGTGTATCATAATGTATTTAATATATTTATCTAATTTGACACTTTTTGGGACAATCCAATGAATAAAATGCTTAAACAAATGGTGACACAAAAATATGCTGTATAAAAAGATGCATTATTATAAGTATATTTTCAACTTGAGGCAAACTAAAAGATGAGTCTAGGCAAAAATGGCTTTACATTAGTTAACACTTGAGTTAAAAATAGAAAACGCAAAACAATAAAACTAATATTATAAAACTGATCGTTCCAACTCTTATTCAGAGTCTTTGTAAAATTGTGGATTTTAATAAGGCAAGTTGCTTGGCAACCACAAACAACTAAACTTTGCTTCATTCAGAGCCTAAGAACAGCCCTTTATAACACGTTCTTCTTTGTTTTGACTCTTTTCTATGTTTCTTCGTTGCTATAGCGTGAATAACATGAAGTATTCAAATCAATTGTTACGTCATAGTTGGTGGTTTGCCTGTACTGCTCTTGACTGATGCAGAGATGGATACGTTTACTAAACATCTATAATGGTTCATTAAAGACTCAATGTTTTTGTTAAACACAGGTGAATGTGGGAGCCCCTATGCTGGGAATGAACAGGTGCTGTGTTTTTAAGAGTAGGACAAACGCTCTGCGTTTGTTTTGTCATCTAACGCTCTGTCATGTGAAATACTTCATCCGAAATGACTACCATGGCTCACTTCCTGTATTTTCACCAAACCAGTCTGACCAGCTGCTTAATAACAAGCACAAGCACACGCATGCGCATATGCGCATTTACACGAAGCAGCATGTGCACATATTACAACATACTGTGGGTGTCCTCTGTGCTGCCCTTGACATTGCAGTAGGAAGTTCACGAGTTTCAGTTTAAAAACAAGCAGTTTATTTAACAAGCTACTAATCATAAATGATAAACTAATAATAAATATTTCAGTGTCTCCTGTGATTGCCTGTATCTGTGGTTTGTGTGAGGTCTATTGCTTCTTCATTGTCACATGATTCTTCAGAAATCATTCTAATATACTGATTTGCTGCTCAAAGTAACATTTCTTATATTATCAATGTTGAAAACACTTTTTATTCATTAAAAATAAAAACACGTACTGACCCCAAACTTTTGAACAGTGTAGATATAAAGGGAAGTGAATCTAATTCCTACAGTCTAATGCGGTAGTGTTTTAGATTAGAAATAATCTTTTTTTCTTTTTTTTTCTCCATTCCTTCTCTTTAACTGCTCTTATTTCTGTCTCCAGTTTCATCAGTCGGTGTCAGCTGAACTAAAGTCTCTGGGCAGAAGCTCCTACACACTTTGTGTGGACGGACCACTTCTTATCCGACAGGTGCTACACCCTGAGGCCTCCAAAAAGGTAATCCGCAAACACACCTTCATCCTTGAGTGTATGTTTTAACTGAAACGAAAACGTGTTTTCTGACATCTCTAAATTAGCTGTCAGTTTGTGGTATAATCTGTTTAGCAGCAACATGTTATAATCTTCACAGGAATGTTATGCTCATCCAGAGGGCATTAAAGCGCTCTCAATCCATTCTGCCTTATGCCTTTTCCTCTTTCTATACTGTGCTCTCTCTTATGCCCTTCCCTCAGGCTCCTCCTAAACATATTTTCCTACCTGCACCCCCCTAATTTGCCTTTGTGTGTTTTGTTGTAGAATCTGGTTCTGCCAGAGTGCTTCTACAAGTTTGTGGACTTGAAGAAAGAGTTTCACAAATGCTGCCCCAATGCAGGCCCCATCAAAGATCTCACTATGTCCTCCATGCTGGACTGTATCCTGTGTGTGTGTGTGTGTGTGTGTGTGTTAATTACAATGGCAATACCATTTTAGATAAAAAAAAAAACGTATGTCATTTGGTAACCAAAGTTAAGCATTTACTCACTTTTTATTTTTGGCGTTTATACATTTTTGCATGTACTAGATCTTTTAAAAAGTATGTTCAGCTGTTTTAGTAGGAATATGTGCATTCATGTATGTGCATATGTCATGTGCCTTGACGCTGCTGTCAGACGTGTGTATTCCAGCGGTGGTGGAGCAGGAGGCCGGACTGAGGGAAGTGGAGAACATGGTTCTGGTAATGCTGCACCTCCTGGCTGAGCCTTACAGTGAGTCATGCAGCGTTGTGGATTGATCTGTACAATTCATTTATATATTGAGAGAACCTGTTACGTATTTCACTTTTGATGTGAACAACTGACCATGTTGCTTGTGATTTCATAATAATTTAACTTTTTCCTTTGTAGATCACAAATTCTCCACTATTGAAACTGTAAACTACAAGTTCGAATCTGGAGCGTGGTATGTTCTCAGTCACATTTGCTGTGGTCTGATTTTTGTTGTTGTAAACAAGCAGTGTATTTTTAAGGAAACGGTGTTTCCCTTTTACTGCAGCTGACCAAAAAGTCATTTGTTGAGAGTTGTTGATTTTGACCATAGGTTTCAAAATACATCTGTGGAGTTTTCTCATTATAAGACCCATAAGAATGCTTCTGAGCATGAGGTTTATCTGTATGTCTGCATATGTTTCCAGCAGTAAGACAGAAGCTGTGGACAGCGAGACGGTCATCAGAGCTCGTGGGTTGCCATGGCAGTCGTCTGATCAGGACATTGCACGCTTCTTCAAGGGCCTCAACATTGCCAAGTAAGATTACATCTCAGCGTAACACTGAAACACACACTCACAATGACACTGAGCATGCACTCAGAAAAGACCCTTTAGGACACATTAACAGTGTAATGCAAAACTCTGTAAGACCTCGAAGGCAAATCCAGCCAAATGTCACATCAGGACTTTCACTAGTGGAAAAGTAGGTTTATTTGGAATGTCAAAAGCTGATGTATCATAATGAGCAAATTGTTCAAGGTTACAAACTAGTTTTTAAATGTTGCATCTCTCTTTCTTTGATTTTTGTGTGTATCAGAGGCGGCGTTGCGCTGTGTTTAAATGCTCAGGGCCGCAGGAACGGGGAAGCTCTGGTGCGCTTCGTAAACTCTGAGCACAGAGACATGGCACTGGATCGACATAAACACCACATGGGTAACAGATACATTGAAGTGAGTTCACCTCCTAACAGCATCTTAACCATGAGCTTGTTTCGTTTTACTCGCATCAGCTGTTCTAATAATATGCATAGTCCCAATACTCACTTTAGTCTGATATAGTCCTAATTCTTCTATATTAAATTTACACTGGGTATGTGAGAAACTAAACTTTCTCATAACCAACTAGTCTTTGAGTTGAGGATTAATTTAGAGACACAGCTTTTTGGAGAGTTTACCATGACAGTCTAACAGCATGCTAAAGCACAGAACACCAAAGAAGCTGCATATCTAAATTAATTCCTTTTAAAACTTTGTTGCTAAAATAAGAAAAAACAGCCACCCATTGTCAAATCGACCATCTTGATTTAAATTTTCCATATTGATTCACATTTTCAATTTACATTTATTTATATTGTGTTTTTACTATACCTACCATTTCAAAGCAGCTTTACAATTACAATTTAATGTTATCAGAAATGTACAGTTCTAAGATCTAACAAATCATGCCGTTAGCTAATATCATGTATTAATTTAGACAGCGAAAATGAGCTCATTAAAGCAATTATTACAAGTTGTGATCATAATGATTACAATACATAGAAAATTGTTTGTCATCTGAAGAGCTATTAGTTTTGTCATCTGAAGTCTTCGTAAGAGGCTAGATTCTAACTGAAGCTGGTGTAATCTCTAGTTACGGGCATTTTTATATTGAAACCGAAAGCAAATGGAAAATAATTAGTGTAGCTGCTGTTCATAACTTTTCAAACAATGCATAGTCATATCAGAATCAGCTTTGTCTTGGTGACTGAAGCTTCCACAGCACTGACAGAATGACAGTGATGAGATGCAGATACTAAAAATACACAATATACAAAATAGATAATTGACAATATGTGTGTGTGTGTGTTATATACAAAAAGGCAATGTAAATAGGAGGTATATGCTTCTGATCTGATATATGCCCTCTGGAAAACAAGGCTATGAGATGCATTATGTGAATGCAGGCTAAAGGGATGCATATTTAATCTAGATTTAAACTGTGAGAGTGAGTCTGAGCCCCAAACATTATCACGAACGATGTTCGCTTGCAGAGCGCAAGTTTCTGGATGGCACATAAGTCTGAAGTAATGAGTTTAGGTAAAAGGGAGCAGAGCCAGTGGTTGTTCTGTAGGCAAACGTCAGTGACTTGAATTTGATGTGAGCGGCAACTGGCAACCAGTGCAATTTTGTAAGGAGAGGAGTGACGTGCCCTCTTCGGCTCGTTAAAGACCGTTCTAGCTGCAGCATTTTGGATCAGTTGCAGAGGTTTGACAGTGCAGTCTAGAAGACCAGCCAGGAGAGCATTACAGTAGTCCAGTCTGGATAGAACAAGCGCTTGGACAAGGAGCTCTGATAGGAAGGGCCTGATCCTCCAAATGTTGTGCAGGGCAAATCTACATGACCGGGCAGTTTTAGCAATGTGGTCTGTGAAGTTCAATTGATCATCAATTACAACTCCAAGGTTCCTGGCTGACGTTGGAGTTATGGATATCAAGCCTAGCTAAATGGTGAAGTTGTGATGAAGTGTTCGGTTGGCCGGGACCACAAGTAGCTCTGTCTTCGCAAGGTTTAGTTGAAGGTGGTGGTCCTTCATCCAGCCAGAAATGTTTGTCAGGCAGGCTGAGATGAGCATCTACCGTCTGATCGTCAGGCTGGAATGAGAGGTAAAGTTGTTTGTCGACAGCGTAGCAGTGGAAGAGCCATGTTTCTGAATCTCAGATCCTAGTGATGTCATGTAGATGGAGAAGAGCAGTGGTCCAAGCACTGAGCCCTGAGGCACCCCAGTAGCTAGATGTTGGGTCTTAGACACCGCACCCCTCCATGACACCCTAAATACCCTACCTGAGGTAAGACTTGAACCATTTGAGTGCGGTTCCCGAGATGCTCTTCATCTTTAGGATTGACAGGAGGATCTGGTGGTTAACTGTGTCAAAGTCAGCAGACAGATCCAGCAGGATGAGAACTGAGGATTTGGAAGCTGCTCTTGCCAGTCTCAGAGCTTCAATTACTGAGAGCAGGGCAGTCTCAGAACAACCTCTTGGACAACAATCAGTCTGGTTTCAAAAGCGGACACTCAACTGTGTAAGAAAGGAAGAGATCTGGTTGAAAACAACTCGCTCAAGTGTTTTCGCGACGAATAGAAGAAGGGATACCGGAATATAATTTTCCAGATGTGCTGGATTTAGAGTGGGTTTCTTAAGCTGTGGGGTTACCCGAGCCTGCTTAAAAGCTGTGGGAAAGGTATCAGTGTGAAGAGAGGTGTTTATGATGCTCGTGAGTGCGGGTACAATTGAGGAAGAAATGGCTTGAAGTTAGGGGTGTAACGATTCATTCGTTTTCTCGATGCATCGATTACAAATCCTGACGATGCATATGCATCGATCTTGAAACGTGTATTTTGAATCGTGAATCGTTTATTTCGGCAAAAAATCGATTTAAAATGCTAAGAATCGAATAATTTGCGATTCAGTGCTTTAAAACATATAAACATTAAATGACTACATGCGCGAATTAATGAGGCGTTGTGCGCTGTCATTTCGCGTCCTCACAGCTCTCCTTCACTCGCTGCACTCTTACCATCTTTCACTGGATTTCGCTCGCGCTCGGTCCCATATAGCTCTTATCTACAGATTTTTGAGCAGTCCATGTTTGAGCTCTGATGCATGATGAACTAACAATACTTAAAGCCTTTTTAAATCTTGGTTTACATTTCTACAAATGCCAGTGTTGTGCCTGAACGCGTTCAATGAACGATATGAACTCGTTCATATTTTGGGCGAACGTGAACTGAACGTACTGAATTAGGCTACTGCCTGATGGACCATACTGTGAACGCGTTCATTCGGTGTCTGTGAACGCACGCTCTCTCACGTTCAATAGGGTGCCAGATTTCTATAGAGCCTTCCAGGCGAAAACCCGGCTAAAACACACCGTAAACAGGCCTTAATATGTAGCGAAAAAAACACCCAATCTGGCAACATCAGCCACCTGTGTCGCACGCACCGCCGCATGCGTCATCAAAACAAAAAGCAGCATGTAGCCTATGTAGTCGACAAAGCAGCGAGCGAGGAGGCGTATGATCATTTAAACGAAAAATCGTTTTTTTTCGGGAAAAATCTTACATTTCTGTGCAAACTTTGCCAGTCGATAAAATAATTGGTGTCTGTGGTTGTATATGGGCTGTGGCAATAATTAAAAAAAGAAGCAGCACGCAGCAACATAAGGGAAAAAAAGAACTACGAACTAGTTCATTTTTTGAAGTATGAACTATGAACTGAACTAGTTCATTTTAAAATTTGTGAACTGAACTTTGAACTAGTTCATGTAGAAAATGAACTTTCCCAACACTGACAAATGCTAATTTATAGGCTTTGGATTTTTTTTTTATAATAATAGATTAATTAAAAACTAACATGAACTAACGTTAACAATAGACAAAATGTCGTTGTTTTTTTTGTTTTGTTTTTCACTCTCTGACCCCCGAAGGCCGCTGTATAATTCACACCCTGACTAAGACCCATTGGGGGAAGCATTTAAATAATCCTATGAATGCATATAAAAAATGAAGAATTGAATCGAATTAATCGAATCGCATCGAATTTTAATGTGAATCGCATCGAATAGAATCTTTCTGAATTTGCAAAAATCGTCCTTGAATCGAATCGAAAACCTATGAATCGTGAATCGAATCGATTCGCTGCCTACCCAAAGATTCACAGCCCTACTTGAAGTAGGTTAGTGGGATTAGGATCAAGCGGACAGGTGGTAGGGCGAATGGAAAGGAGGAGTTTGGAGACTGCCTCTGAAAGTAGAGAGGAGGAGGAGGGTATAATGTGTGCGTGTTAGCTGGTAAAATGTGTGTGTCAGTTTGTGTATTGGTAAATTGGCCGCTGATGGTGGTTGTTTTATTTATGAAGAATGTGGCTAAATCGTCAGCTGTTAGGGTTGATGGAGGAGGAAGGTTGAGTAGAGAGGAGAAGGTTTTGAAAAGCATGCGAGAGTCAGAAGAATTGTTCATTTTGTTGCGATAGTAAGTCAATTTAGCAGTAGAGATATTAGCAGAGAAGGAAGAGAGGAGGGATTGATAAAGACCAAGGCCAGTAGGATCTTTCGATTTGCGCCACTTCCTCTCTGCACCCCTGAGTTTAGAACGATGTTCGCGGAGAACATCAGATAACCAGGGGGCAGAGGGGGTGGCACGAGCTGGCTCGGAGGAAAGGAGGCAGAAGTTGTCCAAGCAGGATGTTAAAGTGGAGAAAAGAGTATCAGTTATCTAGTGTTGAGAGCTGATCAGGTGGAGGAAGTGTGGGAGAGCAAAAGAGACCAAAGAGGATAGGTGAGAGTGAGTGTAGGTTCTGCTGAAAGGTGACCTGTGGAGGAATGTGTGTTGTGTTCTGAGGCAGGTTGAGGTTGAGAGTGAGGAAGAAGTGATCTGAGGTGTGCAGCGGAGTGACTAGTGTATGGCCAGTGGAGCAGTAGCGCGCTAACATGTTCCATAGTGATTTTTCTGAGGTTGATAAAGGCTGTTTTTGTAACATTTGTAATGATTTTTGAAAGACATGTTGCTGTCTAATAACACTCATGCCTTTAACTGGGGCAGCTTTGACAAGAAGTTTCTAAGCTCCTGAATGTTTCTGTGTGCGCAGAGCGATCTCTGATCTTTGTGTGTGTGTATGCGCTTCAATGAAAGCAGTGCATTAATATTGAAACTGATTTGGAACTACCTGTGCATGAAACAATTTTTAATGCACACCTTCCAGTCAATTAAAATCGAGTGTTCAGACCGACCATGGTATCAATGGCTATAATTATACAATAAGCATCATGGTTGACATTCTGCATTTATTTTGTTACAGGTGTATAAAGCGACTGGGGAGGAATTTCTGAAGATTGCAGGAGGTGAGACATTTACATGAAGTCTTCAGCTGTAATAGGAGTAGACTCTTAGCATTTGTAGAGTAAATCTATGTCCGTTATTCCCAGGTGTGTGTGTTTGTGTGTTCACCCCCACCCCCCTGTGGGAATGAAAGGCTCTTTGTGAGTCTTTTTCCTTTGCTGACTCATGTTGGGCAGGTAGATGGGGAAACTCTACTCCCCCTCTCTCCTGCCACCCTGACTGGCCAGGCCACAGAGAAAGGGAGCCGTTCCCTCAGGGAGTAAGATGGGTCAGCAGCCTCTCAAAAGCCTCACACTTCCCTCACACACAGCAGGTGTAAAAGTACTGCGGCCTGCCGAGATATCATTACAGTGCGTGTGGATGTGTCTTCTGAAAGCTTTTAGAGCAGCCGAGAGTGTCTATGACATTCCGTATCACCATTTTAAATGTAAAATTTCTCCTCTTTTGACAGGCACATCCAATGAGGTAGCTCAGTTCCTTTCTAAGGAAAACCAGGTGATAATCCGAATGCGCGGGCTTCCATTCACTGCTACTCCTCAGGATGTTCTGGGCTTCCTGGGCCCAGAGAGCCCGGTCACGGACGGGATGGAGGGGCTTTTGTTTGTGAAGTATCCAGATGGACGTCCCACAGGCGATGCATTTGTTCTCTTTGCTTGTGAGGAATATGCGCAGAATTCCCTGAAGAAGCACAAACAGATCCTGGGCAAGAGATACATCGAGCTGTTCCGCAGCACTGCAGCTGAGGTCCAGCAGGTACAGATGCATTTATTTATTCCCTTAGTGACCCAAGCATTGCTATTCATGATGCTTTACTTTTTCACCTTTTAACATGTCTTTAGGAAGTCATTATCTTAAAATGCAAAAAAAACAAAATAAATTTTAACTAATGTATGTATTTTAATACCATTTAATGAAAAATAATTTATCAATGAGAAAATGACGAAATGGCTCAGAAAACAGCTAAAAACAAGGAAATATTATACTTCAATTTGGCTCCATTGTGTAAGAACAATATAAATGTTTTGACCCCCTAATGCCCATTGTGCATTTTTGCTATTCTCAGAAAAATGGTCTCAAAGTTGTGTACTTTTAAAATTTCAAGGTTTTAAATCTTTTCCCGTCAGTAGACGTACAGAAATTTAATTCAATTATATGTTAAATACTTGCTTGGTAGAGGATATAAGCTGTGGCAGTTGATATGTATTTTCCCCCTAACAAGTAGCTGACACACTGACATGCATTATAGCAGTTATGTTTTTACCCACATTTAGTGAAAATTTATATTGCTTTATACATTTGCTGCAATTCTGCTACGCTGAGGATTAATCGTAACAAAACAAAAATTGACTTTTGTGTACATTTCTAAGAAACCAACTTCTAGTTCTTTATTGCCATTTCCTTGATCTCTTGTATCTTTAAACTAGGTGTTGAATCGCTACATGTCCACTCCACTGATCTCTACACTTCCTCCTCCTCCTCCGATGGTATCTATGCCTGTGTTAGCCACACCACCCTTCATCACTACCGGCAACACACGAGACTGCATCCGACTGAGAGGTCTGCCTTACACTGCCGCCATCGAGGACATCCTAGAGTTTATGGGGGAACACACCATTGATATCAAACCACACGGAGTGCACATGGTCCTTAACCAGCAGGTGACTTAATTAGGAACCTAATGAAACAAAAATCATCAGGCCTTATTAGAATGACACTTTGACCTACCTTTTTTTTTTTTTGTCTTTTCTCTGTCCATCTTTCTAGGGTCGACCTTCTGGTGACGCCTTCATTCAGATGAAGTCATCTGACCGTGCATTTATGGTGTCTCAGAAGTGCCACAAGAAGATGATGAAGGATCGTTATGTGGAGGTGTTCCAGTGCTCCACTGAGGAGATGAGCTTTGTGCTGATGGGGGGAACGCTTAACCGCAGCGGCCTGTCGCCACCTCCTTGCAAACTACCTTGTAAGAGACTGTCCGAATGGAAGCTTTTATTTTATGGAGCTTTTTTTATTTTATTTCAAATGCTTTTTGATGGAACAGGCTCTGTTCATTTGGGTTAGTAGTATTTAGCCTGAGCCAGCAGCTGTAATCGGTTCCTGTTTTAAAGACGCTGATCTGTGTGCAGTGTTCCAGTCTGTTTGAGATTAGATTTCAGCTTATCTGCAAGAAAGCAGTGTGATCACTTCTTTCATGGATCTAAAGGTGCAACATTTTGGCATTTAGAAAGAGCAAGCCTGTAGCGGCACTAAAGGAAGGGCTGTTTACTGAGTGATTCGATCTGGTTGTTTGACCTTGGCTTGAGAATAGGCCGTATGTGCTCATGCCACATCAGAGGACACTGTAGTTGTTCCTGTGCCATATGAGCTAAGTATACATGACATTCACATACTTGTGCAAGGTCAGCTGTGTGTGTGTGTGTATGAGAGAGATTTACACATTGCCTGTTTTGGTGAAAACAAATGTATTTATTTATTTTAATATAAAGCATGTATCTTGTCCCACTCAGGTCTATCTCCACCAACATACACTGCATTTCATGCGACTCCAACTATGATTCCCACAGAGGCAGCGTTGTATCAGCCCCCCCTGCTGGCCACTCCAAGAACTCCACAAGCCCCAACGCACAGCCCTGGACATGCTTTAGCCTACTATTCTCCACAGCTTTACATGAACATGAACATGAACATGAGCTATACCACCTACTACCCAAGGTACAAGACAAAAATCTGTGCAAAGATTTTACCATTTTTCATTCCACCTGGTTAAAGGGTTGGCACATGGTGAAAGTCAAATTGACTCTTTTATTTATTAAATTGTGTCATGCATCTCATCAACTTTTTAGAAAAATTATGTATGTAATATTAATCACTAACTATACTTTCAGCAAGTAAAATACACTACTATTGTAGGATAGGTGTCAATATATTTCAAATAAGTCCTGTTCTTTTGAACTTTCTATTCATTAAAAAATTCTGATAAATGTATCACAGTTTTCGCAAAACCATTAAGCAGCACAACTTTTTTCAACATTGATAACTGTAAGAAATTTTCCTTAACACCTTGTCTACAAAGGATGCGAATGGCTCGACACGACTTAAAACAATGGTTCTCATTTATCAATCCAACATAGATCCAAGCACAGAAGTCATCTTACGACAGGGTTCACATGTGATTTATGAAACATTCCTGTCGCCAATCCCATCATACGAATGATTGTACGTTAATAAATGTGGCGACTGAAAACGGTCAACATTTTAAATATCACGGCCCTTAAAATTCACGGTTTAGAAACCTTGCCCCTAGGATTTACGGCATAGAGAAACGAAACCTGGCCAAGAAGAGGAAGTAATCTCACGAAAGAGAAATTGATCTTATTCCAAAAACACCTGTTAAACTTGTAATTGCAAACTGACAAAGGACAAATGCTTTGTTTCATCCAGTGTAGAAATGGTGTTAACAGGAAATCAGTATATTATAATGATTTCTGAACAATCATTCATGTGACACTAAAGACCAGAGTAATGATGCTCAAAATTCAGCTTTACCATCACAGCAATAAATTACATTTGAACAAATATAATAAAATAGAAAACGTTTTTAATTTTGCAACATTACTGTTTTATGGCTTTTTTTTTGGATCAAATAAATGCAGTCTTTGGGGCTGTTTACACCTGGCCACTTCATGCGTTTTCTCAGATCGGATAGATATCCGATTTATCAAAACGATTCCATTTACACCTGGTCACATAAATGTGTTTTTGCGAAACGGATATAAATCCAATCTTCAATTCCCGCGCTATATGCAGATTTAATGAAGTGCACGTCACCGAAAGCAACAGTTATGAGCTGCATTTTATTGTTCATCGGCTAATTTAAAAATCAAAGACAGCAATAAGAGAGAGCGGCAACAGCCCTGGTAAGATCATTTCGTTTCTTTACTTTTAATGAAGATTATTGTGTGTTAAGTGTCTGCGACTTACTTTCACTTTGATTTGCGATAGTTTGCACGTATGGCCGTGACTTGATGAATAGACGCTCAGCTGCTGCTCATCTGCGGTAGTGTTGCAGTAGCGTCGTCATATCTGACTATAACATGACATATAGCCTATAACACGCTCTCACACGTTTATTTTTTATCATTTTTGGGAGGAGTAAAATTTACATATGTGGTTTCAACAACCAGATGCCTTTACACTTGTCCAGTTTCGTCTGGAATGCGGCCCAGACCACCTCCTGATGTGGTTTGAGCGATCGGATTCAAATCCGTCTCGAATGCGTTTCGGAGGGCATTTACACCTGGTCTTTTCACGATCGGATAGCTATCCGATCACAGAAAAAGCATGAAGTGGGCAGGTGTAAACAGCCCCTTTGAGAGCATAAGTGACCCAAAACTTTTGAATGGTAGTGTGCCTGTAGTTTACAACAAAAGTTTTACAACAGCTTCAAATGTAGCTTCTCCAATCAGAATTTAAATTCTAAACTGTCCATTTTATAATGTCATTTGTTGTTATCACTTTCCATGATTTAAAACCTTTTTTCTCACTGTTGAATAGTCCACCGGTCTCTCCCTCGACGATGAGTTATTTTGCGGCCCCACCGGGCTCAGTAGCGGCAGCTGTGGCGGCCCAGTCTGCCCCCGCCCTCCTCCCCCCGCAGCCCGGAGCACTGGTGCGAATGCAGGGCCTGCCGTACAACGCCGGGGTCAAAGACATCCTCAGCTTCTTTCAGGGATATCAGGTGACTCTTCATTCCACTACTCACTCACTCATTCATTTAGGTTCTCAAGTTCAAAAACAAGTAAAAAAACTAGGGTTTCCCAAGCAGTGCAACTCTCACCTGAGACTTTATAGGGACGCTGCTTCTGTTGGATAAGCAGCAAACATCTTAAGAAGTTTCTATTGTATTGTAGTGTTGTATAGCATAGTGTTGTATGATGAATCACTGTGTACATTTTGTCCTCTCATTAGCTGACAGCCGATTAGGCGGAGACTTCAGAGGACGGTATGACACCTGCACTCAGAGAAGGAGGGAAGGGGGTTATAACAGACAGAGGGATGGTTAGGTGGAAAAAGTGCTGCTTTGTTTTGGGCACGGGTCTCTCTCTATTTCTCTATATCTCTCTATATTAATGTCTAGCCATGGAGATTTTCCAGATGTGTGGTGGGGATGGTAGTGCAACTGACTTTTACATGCAGAGTACCTGCGCTCTCCTCTAAGGCGTGCGCTTACCTGAGCGGTGTGTGTGTGTGTTACACTGTTCACAAAGCGTAGCACAGTGGCGCGTGTGTGAAATGCTGAGTTCAGGTTTGACTCCTGGCTGAACCAATGAAATGGATCTGAGCCCAGTCCACCCTCCAAGTGTGCTTTTAACCTCTGATACAAAATGCACACTGTGGGACTCTGTGTGCGGGAAGTGTTTCTTTTTTGGCAGGTGGTCTGCAGACCCCCCTCTTTCTTTCTATATAGTGCATTCATGCTTAAACATCTTATATGCAACCCTGTACGATGTGTACTGTTCTTCTCTCTCTTTTTTTTTTTCTGCAGTGCAGTGAATTTTGGGTGGTGTGTTGAATGTCTGGGCATACACTGGTGTCACTACTTTGGTTCTGAATGATAAAAGGCACTATGCTTCAGACC
The DNA here is from genome assembly GCA_036326025.1 of Chrosomus eos. NCBI lineage: Eukaryota > Metazoa > Chordata > Actinopteri > Cypriniformes > Leuciscidae > Chrosomus > Chrosomus eos. The sequence goes on from CM070818.1 coordinate 24,040,039, forward strand.
TGTGTTTGAACCTTTTAAATGAACTGTAATACTTGAAGAATTAGTCTTTAACGAATACTTCAGTATGCCCAGTAATTTTAGTTTACATGTTTAGTTTTTACATTTTCAAACATACCGTGTACTAAGGGGTGTGAATATGTGCACTGACAATGATTTGATTCTTAATAAATGAAATCAGGAATTTAATTACACTTATACCAAGATTGCGGTAGTCTGTCTGAATACTACTAAAGTTCCCACATTCTCGATACATTAATTGTTATATACAGTTAAATGCATTTTTTTTATAATATATTTTTTAAATAAGACATTTATTTTACAAAAGATTTCCATGTCAGATTCTGTTCTTTTGAACTTTATATTCATCAAAGATTCCTCAAAAAAAAACTATAACATCTTCCACAAAAATATTAACCGCTCTTAATATTGAAGATATTTCTTAAAAAAATCTCCAAACATTATAACCGATATTGACATATGTTATATCTCACACGCACACAAAATAAAGGCTGCATTTATTGGACCAAAAATACAGCACAAACTGTAATATTGTGAAATGTTATTATAATTTTTTTAAATATTGTTTTCTATTTAAATATATTTAAAAATGTAATTTATTCCTATGGTGGCAAAGCTGAATTTTTAGCATCATTTCTCAGGTCTTCAGTCTCGCATGATCCTTCAGAAATCATTCTAATATGCTGATTTGATGCTCAAGAAACATTTCTTATTATTAATGTTGAAAACGGTTCTGCCACCTAATATTATCTTTCAGGATACTTTGAAAAGAAAGGTCCAAAAGAATTAATTTAAAAATGGAAATCTTTGATCAATTTACCGCATCTTATATTTTATAAAATGATGATCAATTCAACACTGTAGTTTAAGTATTTTCACTGCCATGTCAATGCACATCTTTTGACGCCCTTAGTAGAAATGCAAACTACTCTAGCGTCACCTGTAGCTGAAGTGCTGATTGTTGTGAGTGTAACATGAGGCCTGTGGCACTGACTGTGGCTCGTTGTGCTGTAGTACGCTCCTGAAGACTACAGCAGCTTGGTTGGAGTGAGTGAGCAGGGCCGGAACCTGATTCAGCCTAAAGAGTGGCTTTGTCTGTAAGGGCAGCCCCTCCAGGTAAGATCCCATCATGCCCCGTGACCCGAACCCGACGCTTCTGCATGGACTAATACGCTAACTCCTCCTCTCAGGGTGACCTCCAATCAGTACTGCAGTTTCTGTTTTTGAATATGTGTAAATGAATCTTCACTCTCTGCTTCATGCATCATTTACTCCCAGTATGCTTAAATGATCTGTGTGCTGCTGTTTTAAGAAGCTTGTTGGAATAATGCTCTTTCTCTTCGATTATGACTAATTGGTTTGGGGTTTGATTGTCATCATTGTTCTTAACTTGCTGAGAGTCTCCAGCCTTTAGAAGGGTTTCCTAATGAATGGCTAAGTATATACTTTCACATCTTTCTGCTGATTTGATTGACTGTAATATGACAAATTCTGTGTGTGGAGGGTTTATGCAAAAATGCTTATGGTGTTTAATCCAAACTCAAATCCTATTTCTCTCTATAGAATGCTGTATGTGCACGTGGAGGGATCTTGCCCTTCTATATATTTATAAATAAATGCCACCACTGGAACATATGTACAATTGTGGCCAAAAGTGATATTTATTCAAAATCTCCCTTTATTCAAATATTATTAAAAACTGCTAATTTATAAGTTAAGTTGTACTTGGAGTCAATTTTGTGATAATGCAATGAAACTGCAATATTATGTCCCCACAATTTGGCATACGTCATACAAAGAAATTATGAACACAGGCAAAAACAAAAGTGAACCAACAAAATATTAATAGATTGTAGTCAATGTGTGCTTTTTCCTGTGAGCTTTGTGCATAGTAAACTAAAACCAGTAGCTGTAGTTTTTTTTTTTTTTTTTTTTTTTTTTTTTGCAAATTTACCGTTTTTGTTCTTTCCCATATTTAAAATGTTAAACAAATTCCTCATTTTGACTTCTAGTCATTTAAAATGAATATCGCCTCCGGACATCACTTTTGACCACTACTGCATATACATATATATATGTGTGTGTGTGTGTGTGTGTGTGTGTGTGTGTATTTGGAAATAGTTAGGAAACATAACTATGTTTTTGAAAGAAGTCTCTTTTGCTCATCAAGCCTGCATTTATTTGATAATATTTTACAATATTACTGTTCTGTATTTTTTATCACAATTTAACATAATTGTTTTCTATTTTGTTATTTCTAATAACCCTAATCCTTTTTTTAAGGATTCTTTGATAAATAAAAAGTAAAATAATAATAAAAGTAATAATAACTTTTATTTGAAATAGAAATATTTGTTTCTGTTTTTATCAAATAAATGAAGGCTTGATGAGCATAAGATACTTTTTTTTAAACATTTTAAAATAGTAATGCTTCCAAACTTTTGACCAGTAGAGTGTGTGTGTGTGTGTGTGTGTGTGTATCTATATCTAAATATGCATGTATATATTTACTTGGTTTTTAAATGTTGTTTTGGTGTAGCTCCAGGCGGACTCAGTGCTCGTGCTGTATAACTGGAGTGGTCAGCGTAGTGGGGAGGCACTGGTCACCTTCCCCAGTGAGAAAGCAGCGAGACATGCTGTAGCCGAATGCTCCAATCTTCCCTTCTCCGGCCATCCTATCCGCCTGGTTTGCTGCGAGTGACCACACACAGACCGCTACACCCACTAAGGGAGGACCGCACTTCACCTGTCTTACCCCTTTCTCATCATTGCCTGTCTTTTGGCTTTTCAGACAGTTGTCCTGTTGTTCCTGACACAAAGTAGTAGTTTAGGAGGGGACCTGACGCAGAAGCACTGTATATATGTTTATATATACACACAAGCTAAACATCTCAGTAGCACTGCCTCACTGCTGTATGTGTGTGAGGAAAATTGAGATCAATGGCATGCATGCTAAACTCTTCCTGTCTTTTGATGTCAACAGCTCTTCTATCCTAGCTCAAGACCTTAAAGCAAACGTATAAGCCTTGCAATCCATCAGTTTATGGAACAAGAGATCTTCCTGTTGGGCAGTCCAGTTAGGCACTAGAGAAACAAAATGCAATACTTTTTGCCATTATGGATAAAGGAATTGTTATGTAAAAAGCCAAATATGTTCTTTAAAATACTGTAAGACCATAAAAAGCATGATAGTTTTCCCAGTGTGCCTCTGCACTATTGGACTGACGCAGCCTTCAGACTTATTCCTTATTTAATAGAGATCAGACCAAGTATGTACTCCATAAACTTGCATGAACTGATTTTTAGTTTAATCCATTCGAAAAGTGAAATTTTTATTTAAAGTTAAAGATGAGTTGTTTGTGTGATCCGCATGCTTCACTACTCATTCTTTAAAGGAATTGAATCGATAGAGGTGTGTATTCTGTTGCCCGCAGTCTGACCCCGTGGGAGATATGTGCAGTTTGAACTATGCTGTGGTCTCACCTTGTTTTGGACTTTGCAATGTTTTGGAATTGTTGTCTGCGTCAGTTTTTTTTCCTACTGATGGCAGGCTGCTTGAATCATGAGTTTTTGTTTTATATGTATTTCATGACTACATTACCCGGTCGGAGTGCAATACAGGCTGAACAAAATGTCACACCTCTCTAGTGAAAGAAGGGACATTTTTTTCCTTAAAATGTATGAAATGTGTCTGTATGTGTAAATGTGATTCTTATATGCAACAAATAAATTGATATTGCTATGACCATCAGCATGTCAAAGTGGTAACGTGAAATGTTTTGGACCCGCTTTGAATGATTGTTTAGATCATATATTCATCTTGAGGCCATGTGGTTGAGAGGCACTGGTTTAGACTAACTGATAGAGCGTGGTTGAACAATTTGATTGCTCAGATGCTAAAAGCAAAGAATAAATGGTGCTAATATACATTCATGGTGTGCTGTAACGCTGCTGAAAATACCATGATCCTAACCGTAATCTCCATATTAAAATCTCAGATGGACAGACAATGATTCCTCTTCTACGAAATGTTACAATATTGGTTTCTGGAATGCAGGGTTTTTAAGAGCTTTGTTTAAATGTGATATGAATAAATAGTGCTCATAAATTACTGTTAAGCTATAATTTTCAATTAAAACGAGTAGAGGCTTGGACCAAGAAACTGTATTCCTTACATCATTACTTGGTTTTATTTATTTGGTACTGTTTTTAAGGTGTACATTTTCAAAACTCTTTGTACAAAAATTCAAACTAATCACACTTGTAACTCAGCTAGACATTCTTTCAAAACCTGATCCCATGCTTCGATTACAGTTATTTCAGTCCACATAATCATTGTTTCAAACACAAGATTATTGTAATATGTAATGAGAACATTTGGTTTAGTCAGTGAAACACAGTATGATCTTTCAATTTAGTACTTTTAACGATCAGGTAATTCAACAGCAAACAATGCAAGATACATGTTTCAATTCACCCTGGTTGCTTACAGCCACATTAGAAAATACACTTACATTACATAACTTATGAAATTGAATCCATAATGTTTAACTGTATCTATCTAGTGTGTTATTAAAAGGTGTGATGAAGTTATGAAACTGCCATGAGATTTTGTGCTGCTAGAACAGAGTTTGCTGGCAATACTGTAAATGTTTTCACTTGCCATATAACTGTATACTGTAGTTGACCTTTACAGATGAAAGTTGAGTTACAGTAATGTGGCAGTCTCTACCATGGTAATCACAACCCCACGTTGTGTTTAAATGTTTAATAGGGACTTTCCATGATGATTTTTATTCTGTACAAACTGTATAGGCCTATTCTAACTTTTACTCCTAAATATACTCTCACAGAAAACTTTTTGTATTTTGACATTTTCAACAAACATCACTTAGTATGATTTATAATCTGTTTTCCTCATGGGGACCAACAGTATATGTCCCACTCCCCACAAGTAAAAGGATTTCGGATATTGTCAATTTTTTGGGAGACATTTTAACTCCCTATAATGTAGAGTTAAGCAGGACACACATACACGCACACATACACAGATTAAGATCAGTTGGATTATAAAATAGACAAATGTATTAAACTGACCAAGAAGAGATGCCATGCAAATCAAAGTTTGATAGTGGTATTATGAAAGGCAGCTACTGTAAATGAAACATTTAAATAGATGAAACAGTTATTTGTGTAGTGAAAAGAATACGTTGTCATTTTGAGTATTGTACTAACACAATTGAAAAGATGATGAAATGCACATTTGATGATCTGCTGTGAAGAGTTTTGAAAATGTACCTTGCGTGTGAAAGTAGTAGCCTACAAAAGAAAAACCTGTAAACAGATAGTCATGCAATAGCAGCCACTCTAGATTGGTTTCTTTTTCTGGCCAGTTGCAAAAACATTGTAAAAAAAAAGCCGCTAAGTAAGAACTAGTCTGACCAGCAAGCAATTCTAATCGGGCTAATCAGTCTTACTTTATGGATTCAAATAAGACCAATCTACCTTTTTTTATTTAAATAGCTTAACAAAAAAATATGAAGCGTCTTGAATATATATATATTTTTAACGTGTAAGACTAGTTTAAGCAGGTTATGCTGGTCTAACTTAAACCCCTTCCAAAACCCCTCTTCCAAATTAAGCCAAACAGCAGAGCATAATATCTGATATAATATTTATATATATATATGATATATATATATATATATATATATATATATATATTATATATATATATATATATATATTATATTATTGAACGAAGATGCACAGGGGGTACATCAAGCACCTGGAATACATATGTGGGCACGTTTGGGAGGCCTTGTATTATGGTGGCCGAGAGAGCTCAACGCACTGCAACTGAAGAAAACAAATGCAAATAGAGAAACACCCGCAAATTAAGAAAACATCTTCATGTTTTACAACACTTTTTGTGTCAGTATTAACTTTTTGCTAATAAATTTTATATGCGCCATCAAGCTGTAAAACGGACATTTTTTGTACAGCTAAAACAACTGGAAGCGGATGAGACTTGAAGCCTCGACACAATCCACTTACAAACAGAAATTATGCTTACAAAGGCTGCGCCCGCTATGTTAAAAGTCGTGTGGTGAAGTAAATCCTGATGAAAAACCATTGTGTGCAGCATATTCACTCATTTTAGAAATTTCATTTTTGATGTAGGCAAAATTCGGTCACAATGACAGATTGACACAATAAAGAGACATTTGGGCATTTAATATTTTTATTGATACACTACCTCAGAAGAGCCTATGCCGCACGGTGTTCCCTTTGAATAATTTCAAAAAGCACTGCAGTCTTAAAAATTACAAAATGTTAAATACAAAATGTACATGAAACAACAATACAAGGCTCCGTAAACATCAACTGAACCTGTACTTTTATTTTACAAACCATCCAAGCTACCCAAACTTTAGGAATGACAACCATTTCAAAGTATCAAAAATAGAGTTCTGGTGTCTGCGTTGTCATCTGCATGTAAAATGGGAACACATTGTTCCATCTTTGGTTTCTAAAGAGTGAAAATAGGTGCAAATCGTGGGACGTGCTTCATCCCAGAACTCCCCATCAGTTTGTTTGATTGTTTTTCTGTCTTGATTAAAAAAAAAACAGTATTCCTAAATCAAACTCAAACCATATGACACACATTCTCTAAAATTGAATTTTAACACAATTTAAGGCTTTCCTATGTATATTTGATAGTTTAAATTAAATAGTCAAAAGTGGCATTAAAAACACCGGTCAATATATGTAAGGGTTTACATACGACAAAATATATATACTTACATACATTATAGATGCAAGAGTAACAAACAAAGCTGCTATTTGTATGTTTGAAAATGCCACACCATCATATTGTCCATCCTTGCATAGCCTAATGTATCAGTGTGCTTTTACACCATTTCAATTCAAAGGTTTTTAAAGATACAAAAACAAATATTTACAATTCATTGGATACAAACTGACAGAAGCACATACACACAAAACCGTTAAGACGCTTGCTCTGTGCATGAACAGACACATCTTGACACACACACACAACACACACACACACACACACACACACACACACACACACACACACACACACACACAGCACACACAACACACACACACACACACACACACACACACACACCACACACAGAACTCTTGTCTGGCATACTACTCTATGAGAAGATCTCTACAGCATCTATCTGAGGCAACAAGGTTTTCTTTTTTTCTCTCTTATAGGCAGAAGGCAGGTTTATAGTGCATAGCAGTTTTTCTCTCTTTCAAACATAATTAACAGTCATGGATACAGCTGTGTGTCTCACAAAGACTGAAAAAGATAAGAAAAAAATCTTAATTGAATTGTGCCTGTTTTCATGAAAAACAAAAAAACAGTTGCAAAAACAACTGTAATTTCCAAATTAAAATTTTAAGGCAAGAAACCAATTTACCAATGTTATCATCAAACGGCACCTGCTCTGGCAGTGTCCGTCGTCTGTGTCTGACCCAAAGAGTGAAGTACAGAGGAAACCTGCCTAAATTGTTTTTGTACACATGAGAGCAAATTGTGAGCAAATATGAGCGCTATAATTGTCTAAGATGGGCTGATAGGTTTGGACGCTGGTTTGATTTTCAAACTTTATAAAAAGTCCTAGAATACAGAAGGGACACAAACTGAGAGCAGCTTGCAAGTCACTCTATAGTAACAGATAATTCACTTGTTGATTGTCAGGACGCAACCTTTTATGGGCCAAAAAACAAACAAGAAAAAAAGGTAATTCCCTGACATCAAACCTGCAAATGTTTTTTTTTTTTTTTTTAATTGTTCAAAGCATGTTTATGCATAATTTTTACTCTAATCGAAGGCACAAAGCAAGTCTCAGCATAGTCAACACATACCCACATACATTATATATATATATATATATATATATATATGGACTTAATTCTCTTCAGACCTTTTGGTCTATGGTCTCGAGTTCATCTTCCCATGCAACTGTACAAAACGTGTTATCTTTAGAGTCTGAGAACAATTCCTTTGACTTTTAAAGCACAGCACTGTGAAAGTAAGATTGGACTAACACAATTCACAGCACTCCAGAACACAAGATGAAGCTCAGCTACTTCTAAGTATAAAATACACACACTGGATTTAACCATGTCCTCATTCAAAAAAAAGAAAGAAGAAAAAAAACTAATATAAATTCTCAGCAGAAAACCTGTCAACGATCACAGCTACTATATAAGGCATTTGTTCAACCTGAAGAGGAAATGGGCCAATCATTAAACATTATCTACAGCTCAGAAAGGTCACTCACTAGACATGTGGAATGTTGCATATTATTACTACAGACCTGAGGGCCCGTCCACTAGAGGGCAGCACTGGGAGAATGTGTACTGAAAAAGGCGGCGTTTCCGCTGGTAAGGCGGCGAAACGTGGGCATCTATCACGGTTGGAGCAGCCCTCGGCTATCCCGCTAAAGTGACTGTAGAATTGCTGCATATTCCGGTCAGGGATGAGGGTGCTCGACTGCATAGCTAGCCAATCTGAGGGGTGAATCTGCAAGCCGCAAATAATAATACATCATGCTGTCAGAGAGCCCTGAATTATTGGTTTTATTTCCAAGAGAATGAATCCAAGTTTACTCCCACTCAACCATGTCTGCACATGTGTATAGTACACCTGATTTTGCATACAGTATATAGCTGTGTTCATGAATCAAGTGTAAATAATAACTGTTGTTTAAATTGCTTCTGGATCCACGCTGGGGAAGGTGGTTTTTAGCCTATTGGGTTAAAACTCTGGGTGGAATCTCGCCGACCAGCTCCGGAGTCCTGTGAAGAGTCTCTGTGTCGAGTCTGACGTGGTGTGTTGTGGGCTAGGACTGACTGTGTGCAGATGGAGAGCCCCCATGAGCCCCTGGGGCCTGAGACATGTCCCTGCCTATGATCTCATTCACTGAAAGACACAAAAAGAGACATTATTTACATTTAGGAGGAATCCAAAAGTGAAAAAGACAATATTTCAAAGAATGATATGGCAGGAGGTACACTACCGTTCAAAAGTTTGGGGTCGGTAAGAATTTTATTTTGTTTCGTTTTGAAAGAAGTCTCACTGTGCTCACTAAGGCTGTAAAATTATATTACAATTCAATTTTTTAATTTGAACTTTTAATATCATTTATTTCTGTTATGTCAAAGCTGAATTTGGTGCTGCTCAAGAAACATTTCTTGAAACATTTCCCCATCTAGCGGTGAAAAGGTATCCAGTGAATATTAGTTTCTGTTCTTCTCAATTCCGATTTCGTTTTAACTCCTACGGTGGCCAATGTAGTCCAAGATTAACATGGCTTCCAGTTCGACCTCGTCCACATTCGACACGGTGCCATCGAGTGTTAAAAGGTGAAGCTTGAATTAACAGGGTATATCCCTCTTTGGCTAATATACTTTCAATATGGAGGGACAACATGGCGACCGACATTAGAACCCCTTACCCGTATGTATTTTCAATGGCATATTATACACTCACGAGAATACTTTATTACTTGAACGAAGTAAATATACATTAATGAGCACATATATTTTTGAAAGAACTAAGTGTTTTTAGCTAAGAATAAACTAAAAAAGTTACACAGTGCAGCTTTAATATTTTTGAGTAAACTGTGATACATTTTTTCAGGATTCTTTAATAAACAAAGTTCACAGGAACTTATTTGAAATAGAACCTTTCTGAAGGTTCTGAAGAAAATGTCCTTTCTGAATAGAAGCATTAAAAGCATCAAAAAATCTTACTACCCCAAAGTTTTGAACGGTAGTATGAGCTTTTTCAAGTTCATACTGAGGATTTTAAAAACCATTTCTGCATCTAACCACTGAAGGGCAGTGTTGAGCTATGTAAAGCCGAGCGCAGACATCATCATCCTTGAGGGCTGATCGAAATAAAAGACAAATAAAGGGGTAGAAAAAAAACGAACTTTGGTATGAGACTACTCAGAAAACAGTTGTGGGCGAATGTGGGTCTGTGTGCGTGTGGATGTAAGTTCTGACAGCAGCAGTCTTATTAAGATGACCACAACACAGGCTATAAAACCATCCTCCGTTTCTTTTACTACTAGGCTTTAGTGCAGGCTGTTGCATCAGTTCATTATGAGTTTAATGGCCTTTGATTACGTTTCCTCTCGCCTGTTGGCTCGGGCTTTTAGAGCACTATGAAATGCCTGTAGAAAATTGATCCATTGTTAAAACACATGTTCCATCCCAGAAGACAGTGGAGCAAGTGTGGTAATTACTTTAGCAGGCAGAGACCGATGTTAAGCAAGCAGCAGTTTGACCCAGCAGAGTTCTGATTAATGCAATGAAAATGTGACCATATTTTACATGCTCTACTGGATAGTGGACTTTCTCATATAGCATATAACATGTCTTGTTTTAGCAAGCACGATGATATTGCTGTCATGACAAAATCAGTCAACGACAATCATACTATATGATATATGGGGGGGAAAAAACAACAGAGAGAGAGAGAGAGAGAGAGAGAGAGAGAGAGAGAGAGAGAGAGAGATAACTAGGGCAAAGACGGTTCATTACTTTGTGGAAAAAATGAATGTTCCTTAGGAGAGATGGCGAGTTTTGACACACTCACCACAACATTCAATCACCAGATTTCCAAGCTTGTCATTGGAGTAAAAAACACATCTATATAAAAGGCGATGACAAATGTGAGGGAAAAGCCGAGGTGCAGATAAACAGGTTTGACTGTTGAAGGGGGCCTCAGGTATCATTCATTTGGGAGCTTGCCTCTGCAAGCGAGTTAATAATCCCTGCATTCCTTATCCAGACAAACCATGACTGACTGGGATGGACCATGTTTCACCACACTTTCCAACAGAACTAAAAAAAAAAAAGGTGAGCTCAGTCATAGTGAACAAATATGCCGCTCTATTGCCTACACAGGATTAGAGCCAAGCTTAAGTAGACGTATATAACGGCATAAACAGTCATTTGGTAAAAAGACATCAAAAGGAAGAGAGCTGGGGTTGGTGCTAAAAATAGCATTAAAGGTAAATTAAAGAATATGTGTATTTAAATGTGAAATATGGCAGAGGGTGTTACAAAAAAGTGGCAGAATAATACCATATAAGGGACAGTGCAGAATCAAAATAATGAGCATCTACTATAATATGTAGGGTGAACATTTAAAGCAGCTGTGGAGTGTGCTTTAGCATGTAACGCTACTGATGTTTGTGATTGCTTACACACGACTCTTTGGTGTTTAAAAAAATCTAAATGTCACAAGAACTAACTATAGCGCAGTCATGTTAGTATCGTTCTGGTTAAGCATGTCACATTTGCATAAGTATTGTAGTTATTTGTGTTTTTACTGAAGATTATATCTTTTTTTGCTGTTCACGGTTATTTTGTGTGTTCGAAGTTTAGCGCTGTTTTGGTACATTTCTCATGTGGTTGATGTTATTATTTTGTGATGGTTTTGTGTGAAAGTTGCATGTCTGAGTGTGTGTGTGTTGTGTTTCAAATGCCCAGCCGCTGTCACAGATCATCCTGTTGGCGTAGGCGGCTCTTCCTCTTGCATGAACACACTTTACACATGCAGACCTGCACTGGGCTGATTGTGAGTTCTGCTTTAAAACCCACTCGACGTGCTGTCTGCCTCTCACGCCGCACAAACAATCTCACACACACACACACACACTGCACAAACCTCCACTGCACAACCTCACACACATTGTAGAAGACTGAAACAATTGAAACATACTGAGTAAACATAAATGTCAGCGTCTTCTGCACACTTTATACGATAATTTGCAACTCTCATCAAAGTTGTTCATACAAAATAAATGAATTAAAGTGCAAATTTCACTAAATGTGCCATAAACAACTAACTTTTGAAGATACTCTCAAAAGCAATAATGGAATAAAAACAAATGTAGGAAAAAAATTTATTTGAAATTTGAAAAAAGGCTAATGGCACAATATGGTTTAATTGAGCTATTACCATGGAGCATTAGACACGCACACTTAACCCTTGTGCATCCTTATGGACATTTTTGTCCTTTTCAGTTTTTTTTTTAAATAACTTTGCCTGTGTTAATGCTAACTGCATAAAATTTGGCACAGGTGTGTATTTTTATTGGAATTTTACTATTTCACCGCCATTTCCTTTTAAAAAACTATTTTGCACTAGGTACACAAAATACTCCCTCTCAGCGCCTTTTGGACAATTGAAACCCATTAAAATTTTTAATCCCAGGGCGATTTGACTACAAAATGATACAATCTTTGTTAAGAGGCTTTCATTCTGTTGGCAAGGCTTCAAAATTTAAATTTTTACAATGCTTCGGCATAGTATAGAGCCAATTGGATAAATTATGCAACGATATTTGTGTGGGTGTGTTGGTATGGATGTCAGAGTGTGGTTAGTATGTGTGTTATAAAAATGTTTTGTGTGTGTGTATTTGTAATATTGAGAGAGAGAAAAACTCAAATGCAATTACTGTGAGCTTTGATGTGTGAGTTTTGCTGGCACCCAATGGGGAAAATCTGTTACTGCGCTCAAACAAAATCTTACTGAAAGCTCATTTTTTAGATATCAACCTCAAATTTGGAATAAAATAAAATAATGTTCATAAATAATTTTCATAAACTTAAACCTAGCCTATTTAACTTTTTTTGGGGATTTACATATTTATTTTTACTTCAGCAATAATCTGCCAAGGGTCTTCTTTAAAATTATAGCAAACTTCTGTGCTCCCAAGCTTCAAATTTTTATGACAGTTTTTGTCCTCTATGTACCTATGTATGTGTAACTTTTTTTAATTGATGCACAAGGGTTAAACATCTGGTAAAGAGAAAAATAACAAATAAAAGAAATGTATGTCACGGTCAGTCAATAAATCCAGACAGCTATTTAATCAGCGTCTGTGGTGTGCCTGTGGTATTGGCAGATTTCTAAGGGTACCGTTTTTTAGAGAAGTCTAATATGTCATCTGCCATGGTATTTACTCTACTTTGAAGAGGACTTTCCTATTTTAAAACGTTATTTTCCTGTCTCCTCCTAGATCAAAAGCTTTCTTTTCTCACTTTTTCCATTTTGTGTGACACAAAAGCACACTGTAGTTTCTCATGTTCATTCAAACACACACACACACACACCACACACACACACACACACACACACACACACACACACACACACACACACACACACACACACACACACACACACACACACACACACACACACACACACACACACACACACACACACACACACGCTGCAGTTTCAATGTGTGCTCTCTCTGTTCAACATTTGGAGGAGTTTGGAAAGCAAGTCACCTCACGACAGAGCATCCAAAACTCTGGACTCACAAGTCGTTCCATTCCCATTACAGTTGCTTACTGTGAATAATATAACACAAAGTACAAATCTCAACAACATATTGAGGGAGTAAATGTCTAAACTGAGACCTGAGCTCTGTCGATATTAGCGACGCATCTGACTCAGTGAAATACGGGAAGTTACTGTGCAATATATCGCAATATAGCTGCAACTGACTTGAGAGGTTTCAACATCATCTTTCCCCACATGTTAGAAAGCATGATTCATCTCGATCTCTTTCGCATTACGCTTGAGAGTCTCAGCGTAGTGTCTTTAAACAGGGGATCCTCTGTGGATGAGTGGAAGGGGCCATCCCTTATTAACATAGACTCAGACCCTGTATATTATGAGAGCTCGCCGAGAGCAAAACTCGAGCAGGGGTAAATGATATTGTTTGACGGTGCTCCCCCAAGACTGTGAATCACTGGACTAGCCGCTGAACTGGCTGACCCTTAACCAAGGCATCAATTCAAATGGGCTGTCACCTTCTGAATGACCACAAATGGGCAATCTGACAATAATAATGACTAACTGGTTACTGGATCAAACAATTTTTTTCTTTTCTTTTAACTTCAGGGAAATACAAAAATTTGGTCCCACAAAGCTAGCCCTACTGAGTGACAGCTTAATTTAAGCTACATTTGCAAACCTTTGACCAATTCTGGGATAGTTTTATAAATGTTGTGCATTTCACTAGAAAATAACAAGTCAAATAAACTAACATTTTAAAGTGTATATAGAAATGAACAAAGTTGCAAAATTGGAAAAGTAAAAAAATAAAAATAAAATCAACCCATTTCCTAAAACAGGAACTATGAAATGTAATTCCATTGTAGGTGAGATCCTGATGATATTTATATATTTTTGTTCTATTTTCAAAGCAGTGACTGTGTTGTGTTATGATGGAAAGTATTATACTAGGTAAGACTGACCTCACCAGCCAGAGCAACTGATAGAGAACATCCATTTCCACTTAGGAAAAAAAACAAAACAAGTCAGATGTTTAAATGAACTGATCTGTAGCTTCAAAATTACAGTGTGAAATGTGAAAGACTGTGTTTGATGACAGGGTGCTCTTTTTTTATTTCTCGACAACGATGTACAGTAAACTACACAACTTAAAAAAGAGAGTGCAAGTAAGAGAGTCAAACGGTGGCTGAGAGAGCACAAGGGAGCAGTTAGTTTGATCTGTGAATCATATTGTGGATTCCCCATCTAAAGAGTCAGCCAGTGATTCACCCCCATTTTCTTTGTCCAGAGGCTTCAGCAACCTCTTTAACATATTTGACATGGTTAGTCACTCGCTTTAATGATCAGTACAGCGTAGAAAAACTGCATAGCAGTGTAGGTGCAGTAAAAAACTCAAGCCGATTGTTGCGTTTTGATGTGTTTTTCAATTATGGAAAATAAATAAACAAATACTTAGAAGGAGCTCTTCGAGTGAGTAGATTAGCCCAGGTGAATAAAACTAAATGTTACTAATGAACATTCAGGAGGAGCACGTTCTTATAACTAAGATAAGATAAGATCAAAGCACAAAGTGCATACACAGACACATGCTGCACTCCGTTCCATAACTTCGCCTCCCTCCTCTGCCCAAATACACACTTTCTTTCTATAACTAGATTCATAAAGGAACTTTGAATCAGTAATTTAGAGATAGACAGTGGAGCAAAGATGCCAACAAAACAAATAAATGCAAAATTCAAATCATAAGCATTCGAAACAGAATTATCTAGTACATTTAACCATTTAGCAAAGACTCATTCAAATCAACTTACAAATGAGAATAATAATAATATCAACAATATTAGCAGTATAACAATATCGAACTTAACTTGAAGACCCAAACATTTAAGTTACAATTTTCTCACCCTCACAGAAAAACCTGTTAGGTTATAAACATTAATTTTAATTTTGGGTGAACAAAACAATAGTACAAAAAAAAGATAAATCAGAAAGAACATTATTACCCACTCAAAATATAAAATAAGTAGGGCCCTATAAAATCATTTTTTTTTCCCCCAAAATTCCTTTAAAATATTTTGGGGATTAAATTGTAGTAATCAAAAAGCATGTCTAATTAATTGAAATAATAGAACTTAACCTTTTTAATAAAGTGATGTTAAATTGTATAACAAAAATACTTGTTTAGGGCCCTATGTAATATGTTTTATTTTTCTTCTCAAATTTCATTTTATTTTTAACAGATTCTGTTTTCTGGATTCCATTTTAAACGGTTGAGTTAAATTTTAATAATCAAAAAGCATGTATAACTAATTGAATAAAAAAAACGAATATTTATAACAAATATTATAATAAATATTTCTTTTTAAACATTTTTCTATTTCCATGAAATGTTTTTTTTCTTCAGAAATGTTGTCTTGTGTATTTAATTTTTCAATCAAATATTGGCATTAAACAATTGTTTAACTTATCTTTTAATCAAATGAAATTTAACAAAAAGAGCTTTACTCTCGAAATTAAAACGGAAGAAAAATTGTGATAATCCCTTAAAAGATAAAGCTATAATCATAATTATTATTATTATTATTAGTGTTAGTATTGTTATTACATTGAGACGTAGCTAAATTCTACTACATCGTATAAACTTTTATTTTGATGGGTTGCCGAGAAGGTCTTTGAGTTTGTGTGCTTATGATATATGATGATAGTTTTATCAAATGAAACGGTAAAATGCTCATGAAGTGACTCTCAGAGTGGCTCTGCAGATTAAGTTAATGTATTCATGTAGTGGCAGAGGCTGAAAACACAGCGAGCGTCACGCGTGCTTCAGAGTGTGTTGTTTTGTGGGGGGAGTAAATGAAACCAGGCGTCTGCTCCATTCATTCACACACGCAGAACATGTCGGATTTGTATTTAAATAGTCTTTTTGCAGTTTAATATTCACAGACACTATTGCAATTTGATTTAAGTGTACTGACCTGCTTTTTTATTAATTCATCAAAAATGTGACAAATTCCTTTAAATTCTGCATTATACAGTAAATTCAGTTTTTATGACTGGACCAATCGTCTAGTGCAAACTAAATATAAATAAGGTGAAAACGTCCTGCAAGAGAATGAATAAGTCTGAGTTGGAGTTTCCTAGTCACTTGAGTTTCACATCAATTCCCAAGGATCTTTGCACCATGCCACATCTCTGCAGCCAAACACCACAGCATTGCAAACTGGACCGACCACAATGCTGCTGCACGCCTCCGCCAAGACCGCAAAATTATGCTCCTGAAACTGTAATTGTACGGAAAGATGACACAAAACCAGGTTTCCACTGGATTCAGAAGAGTTCTCTGATTGTGTTTAACGAGCTGTATTGGGCCCAAGCTCAGTTTTTTTCCCTTCCACACTCTCTTTTTCCCCCGGAGATGAGAGGAGTTGTGTTATTAATTTGACAGTCATTTACCACTGGCTAAGACTACAGACCTGGGATATGTTGCACAATGAAGTTTCCGTACCCACAAACGGAAAGAGGGAAACAGACACATGTAACAGATGACGGGAGCACGTTAATATGAGGATATACTTTATAAAGAGCAGTTCAGAACAACTGATTATTGTTACTTTAATAAATTTCACATTAAAACTAACTCTTATCCAATGGCTGAACAGACTGGCACTTAGATATTAGCTCTGGGTTTGCGTGTGTGTATACAGTACGACAGGCATACGGGACCCGAAGACAGCAGGCCTTTGCCTATTATTAACCCAGATCAGTGCACTCATGCCCGGGTGGCAGCTGCACACAGACGTCCACGAGAACAAATCGGCACAAGCACACTCCTGCGTACACATCTCAAACACAGACCTCTGGGAGGACATTAATTAAATACAATTGACATTAAAAAGAGAGGAGAGGAGAGGAGAGATGAGGCAAGAGAAAAGAGAAGTGACTAAGACTAGAGTAAGTACTGACACACACTGATCCTCCTGTTCAGCATGAGGGAACTAATCCAAACTCATCAGGGAAAATATGGCACCCAACTCCTTATGCTCGCCTAAACACGGACACACACACACACACACACACATACGGCCTGGCCTCCTCAGCACATAAGCAGTCTACATTTAATCACGGATATCATGTTGAGAGATAAATGCAGTGGTACTAATAGTAGACTGCTCAAATTACAATACTCTTTTAATAACTATATTCTATTCCTACTATGACCTTTCTGTTTGAGAGTGTGTGTATGTGTGTGTTTGTGTCAATTCCCTGCTTTTTCCGTTATCCATCTGTCAGTCTGTCCGTAGCCCCTCCCCAACACCACCTGCAAAGAGTCTTTGACATCACCTGTGCCATCTGTTCACACACACAAACACACTCCGCCGTACGAACGATTCTTATTTGTCCATGAAAAACCCCAAACAGTTTCAGCCCTTTAATATTAGCTTTCTATATAAATAAACTTTAATCCATCAGTTGTAGCACTGGCTCCATGCAGACCTGGAATAAAAACAATAGGACCGGAATATCAGGTGCGATTCCCTCCTACCGCAATCGGCTAGTAAGCACTATTGAAACCAGTTTAACCAGTATCAAAACAGCTTTGGAAATGAAAGCCAGTGCGATTTGTAAATAAACACCAGGTTTTAAACGATCACAGAAATCACACAACTCCCAGAATGCAATGCCACCGACAGAGTGACAGCCATTGAATTCTGCTGAAAAGTGATTCATCAAATGGAACTAAAGTATCTGGGGCCATAAAAGTGCCAGGAAAGTGTGATTAAGAACTGCAGAGTCTGACTGATACATAAACTTACATTTAAATCTAGTGAAACTTTCAGCCAGCTGCAGAGCGCTTACAGTTAACCATAAAAAGTGATGCATGACTCTTATGAACAGACACGAGACAAGACAGCAAGAAAAATTAAAACGTTGAGTTTATAATCGAATGCAATAAACAATCATAATTATGACATGATGCATATTAATATATGGGATATGATAAATAAATAAATGCCATTTGAGATTTGTTTTTTATTTATTTGCATTTTTCTAAATAGTGTTTATAAATTGGCAGTTTATTCAAATAGGCCAAGCGTAATGCTTTAGCAAAACATGCTGTACATCTCATTAACAGTGGTAGCTGTATGTTGACGTGAAAGAAGGTTTATGTCAGTGACTGGAGCGGTGTTCTGTTCTATTTGCAGTTCATTTCTGACCTCCTTAACAACTCGACAGTGCTCAAGAGCTTCAGTCAGAATGACACAGACCCTATTTATAGTGTGTGCTTTAGGGAGGATACGGTCTCTGGTGGAATCAGTTCAGAATTTCACTTTAAAAAAGGCTCAACTTCATCCCATCTCGCACACTGACTGCATGAAGACATCTAATGTTACAGTATACGTGAGCAACATGTTGGCAGTGAGTATCTGTGTGGCTGAGCATGCCTACTTCCAAATACTGTGCGTGTATGAGTGCACATTTGTGAATTAGTATGTGGCTGGCCAAGTGTGTGTGTGTTTTAATTACAGATGCTGGATCCTTCTGGACCCACATTTCTCTCACTCACACACCACCCCACCACACTCACACACTCACACACACACACCACACACACACCACACACCACACCACACACTCACACACAATTTGTCTAATTTGAGAGGCTCAAGCTGTTTATTAACTCTGTCTGACTGCACATTTGAATATGTAACTGAAGAATGCCAGAAAGCAGAAGTGACTCCCCGTGATCAAATTCTGGTCCAGGAATGGTATCTATCTTACAAACATGACGACATTTCTGGAATCTGTGTAGATGAACAGCATTAGCCTGAACTCTCATCTGTAATCCATGAAAAAAAAAACAATCTACTATGATTGATGCACCAGGATTTAGTGTAATACAGCGTACAGAGGAAACACATTTTCAGTAGTAAATTGCTGAGTTATGAAGAAGGAATCTATTGTGGTCTGTTGTCTGTATTTCTCAAATAAACACCATCAGCAAAAAAATATTCATATAAACACAGAAGCTGAGGTCAAGCTCTCTCGCTCTAAGCCGTACCATAGTTGCTGTCATTACCTCATTATGTGCATGTAATTGTGACTGATAAATGATAAAAAAAAACTTTGGGGTCTACCATACAAAAGTTTAGGGGTCTAAAATTCAGCTTTGCCCTCACAGGAATACATTTAAAATATAAAAGTTATTTTAAATTGGCAAAATGTTTCACAAAGTATATTTCACATATTTAAAAAAAAAAAACAATGGAAGGTCATATTGAGTGGATTGTGGGAGCATGCACTATTGTATACAGCAGGACTCAACATTTAGCCTTGTCATGTGCTTGTCCTTTAAACAAATAAACGGTCATTCACTTGTCCGTAAAGAATTTTTTTTAATGCTATAGTAAGATTTTTTTTTTTACATACTATAGTATATACTGCAGAAAGAGCGAGAGTAATAAGGTAGTAAGCGACTCCAAACACAACCTCTCTGTTTCCCTCCCCCACACTACTAACTTTTACTAGGTCTCATAGTTCTTGCTAAGAAGGATTAACAGTGTAATGAATCCGCCTATGCTATGACACTCTTAAGATCTGGGACCTGCCAACCACTTTAACGTCCCAGGCAACTTGTGCATGCAAATTCATTTTAGTAAAATGAAGCATTAACTCTACTAGTTCCAGTTATGAATAAGCCACTACTGCACAGATTCACACATATTTATTTACCCGTAATGTATTATTCACACACTAGTCGACTGATTAAATTATTGCAAGCACCTGTCATTCTCTAATATCCATAAATATCATATATTAATAAAGTGAATAAAAGGGTAATTATTTCAGTGAGTACTACAGAAACTATAACGAAGGGAGGAAAACAGACATGCCTGCTGGTGGGACTCATGCATTGTAGTTTTGGTCATCATAGCTAAATCAAAAACAACCTAGAGTGGCCCAGTCAAAAGTCAATGGACAGTACACATGCCAACTACATATTTCCACTAAAATCTCAGAGCTACGCAATCTTCCGGTATACTGTAGTATTCTCCCCCAGCAAACTGTGGTAATATTGAACTCTTTCTGTCATATTTTTATGCCCTATATTTTATTTACATGTCAATCACAATGAATTATATTATAATATAATATAAGTCATACATTATTAACTGTAGTAACATAACATTTTATATTATATTAAAACCACATTTTGGTAATGAGTTTTAGAAGCTTTAAATGTCTTTAGTCTAAAGGTGATGATATCATATCAATATTGCTTTGTCCTGTTGTGGGACTATTCCTGAAGGTTTAATTTTGTGCTTAATTTTCTCACAATTTCCATACACTGCGCTGCACCGGAAGTTGTGGTGGCCACTGGGGCTAAATGTGGAAGTGATCAGGCACATTCAAATGTTATCAAGTGTCATAAGATGAAAAGACACTGTTTAACAAAGTGCAAAGACTCACCATCGTCAAGCGTAATGTCCTGCATACCAATGGTACGGAAAGTGGGCTCTCTATCTTCTGGCTCCTGTTTGATGTTCAGCCTCTCTTCCTGTTGGGTCAGGGGGTGCACCAAAGGACCTGAAGGGGACAACCCAGCCAAAACAGGGCTGCTAGCCTGTGGGGAAGGCTGTCCAGAGAGCGCCATGGGCCCCAAGGGGCTGCTGGATGTAGGAGACGGGGAGGTAGGGGAATGGTAGGGGAGGGAATGGATCTGGGGGGACGAGGGCCCAGAGTGGGGAGATGGCACCATACGAGAGGGAGCACTGGAGGGTGTGGGGCAGGAGGCAGACCGCTGCCCGACTGGATGGTAAACCAGTGAACGCTGCAGCTGTGGGACCTGCTGTCCCAGCGTGTGGGTGGGTGATGGGACCTGCCCTGGAGTGGGGCAGTGATAGCCTAGAGAGTGCAGGTGAGGGGCAGAGTGGGCCATGACCTGGTTGCTACCTGTACAGGCTGCATGGCTGAGGCTGGGGCCAGACCCCGGCGGGACTCCAGAGGTGGCTGTTGAAGAAGCCGGGCCATACACCATCCCCAAACCCAGGGTGTGACACCCTGATGGATCGGCCTGGAAGGGCATCCTCTCGTAGGCTTGTGCGGAGCCCGCAGTCATAGGTAGACTGTGCTGGCCGTTGAAGGGCATGTTGTGCTGTATGGGTGGGTAAGATGGCCTGGCAGTGGCAGAAGGGCCTGGGTGGAAGGGCATCTGGCATTCGGGAGGCGCATTCAGCCCTTGAGCCTGAAGATGGGGCAGGTGGGGAAGAGTTGGGGAGCCCATTGGGGCGCAGGGGGCCTGGAGTGGGTGCAGGCCAACAGCCAGGCCACGTGGGGAGCTCGACAGAAGGCCGTCTGGTGGGTGGGAGTGCTCTGGGGAGGACAGCGGCTGAGCGCAGACCAAACTGGCAGCATGGACCAGAGGCATAGACATGGGCGGCATGGCAGGGGAGTCCAGATCATCTCTATGTTCCTGCTTGACCAGGACTGGAAGGATGGAGAGAGAGAGAGAGAGAGAGAGAGAGAGAGAGAGAGAGAGAGAGAGAGAGAGAGAGAGAGAGAGAGAGAGAGAGAGAGAGAGAGAGAGAGAGAGTTAAAAAAATTTAGAGAGAAACTTTAATTGATAATATTAACATTTGAAATGTCTTAAGCTATAAAATGTAACTGAATTAGTCTGAACAGTAATTATATGTTTTACTAGTTTTTTTTTACTTTAACTTTTCAGAAATATCAGTAATACCTCTTTATTTAGTATTTTTATTGTGATCATATTGAGAGTTATTGAGATCTCATGATGCCATTACATTAGCATATCAAATTGATTAACCATACTGGTTTGGCAATTTCTTTTAAAGTTTAATAGATTCACAGCACTAATTAACTCTTGTCCCATTTCCCATCTCAGATAAAACTGACAGCAACATTATATGACTAACATATGTTCAAGAACTATGCTCAGTATAAAAATTACACATATTTCATTATGATCCAATATTTTCATCAAACTCTCCTCTCCTACATGTGCACACAATGAGTAATAGTAACACATAGTGTTCAGTAACCCATTTCCCGATCTGCCATTTCCCTGGCCCGCATGAGCGGGGGATATTTTTACTTGCTGTGGACTCTGAGAGAGCATATGTTGCCTGCTTGAGTGCCATGTAAACCAGTGCTGAATTTGGGAACTGAAGAATGCTGTCTGCCCTCCAGCATAGCTTCAAATGGGAACCAAAATCCAGTTCACAGCTCATACGCTGCTGCAAGGCCATTACTGCAGCAAAACTGTAGTTTCCTGATATGAAGCGCAAGAGGTGACCATGTGTGGGAGAGAGTGTGAATGCATTTGAGTCTGGTGTTAGTCATTGTGTATTTACAATGCACTTGAAATAAAGCTTCGTTTCAGTTGATAAATACAACTAATAGCATTCATTTCCAGGTGAAATTTGGACCAAAGCTAATGGATTTGTTTGTGACCAACAAAAAAGCCTCAGACATTCAATTAGATGGATTACAAACTACTTCCTCGCAGGCCCAACAGCATTCACACTCTATTTAGTTTAAATCTGGATTAAGATCTCTGCTCATCGCATCAGACATCTTATTCATTACCCATGAAAAGTCTGGCTCTACTTTAACAACACAGCACCTCAGCCCTTCCCCCTGCTATGCCACTTTCTCAGTGGGCTGATGCCATGGCAACCACAGTCGCCGTGGCCTGTTCATAATATTGGCTGCCTGTGCTGTCGTCTGATTGGCTGAAACCCGACGGGTTAGTGAGGAAAACAGGAAACCCTAATTTGAGTGGGTGCTTTGTGGAGCGGAGAGGGTGGGCGGGAGGCTGGGCCTATCTCGCTCTCTCACTCTCCCTCTCTTTTTGTCTTTCTCAATCTCTTTTACAGGTTAGCATGCAACACGGAGATAGAGGCAAAGAAAAAAAGTTGCTCACGTGTGATTCAATTACGCCAACGCTGTTTTTCGGTTTGACTCACTTTGGGAAATTAATACCAAACCAGCTTATAGCTATGAGAACCACACACAATTACACTTCATTAGAAACTCTATAAGCCATAATTAGATTTCGCCTTTTACTGCACCCTGGATGTCGGTCTATTCCATCAGATGTATAAATATCAATTTCAAAAGCAGAGCTAATAATGTGCTGATGTAATGCATGTCAATTCAACATGTGAGACACATTATTATTGCCATGTGAATCATCAATCTCATGATTCAACAGACGTATCATAAGGAAAATCTTCCAAAATGCAAAGCAGTTCTGCAGAATATAACTCTTAAGACAGACGAAGCCTTTAATGAGAACGAGAAAATCAGAAAGACAAAGACATTGAAGGGGTCCAGTTCTTGAGTACCCCAAATTTGCATGCCTCCTGCCACATGTAAATCATGCTGATTCTTTCTTTATGTGTTTTACATGAGCGGTTACCAGGTGCTCAACTGTTACTGGAACAACCTCATCCCTAACCACACTGGTGCACAGTGCAGAGGAACGCTGGCATGATCAAACGGGTGACTATGTTGTGAAAACCCACATGTGTGCCATTCTTGTTACTGTTAGGTGAAGTTAGCAAGAAAACTATTTTGCATGAAGGCCAGATTCAGACACAATCCAATTCTTGATGTAATGTGGACATTGCATTTGTCATAAATTACATAATACATTACATGATTCAATATACTTTATTATATTGCATTTTCTTGTTTATATTATGACGCATCAATAATTGATTGATATTATTTTTTTTGATAATATCGATATTATTTGATAATATCGATTGATAATATTGATTTTTTTGTCTTTTTTTTACTGTAAAATGTAACCACAATTACAAAAACATATTGAGCTAATTATTAGTTTTAAAATATTTGTATACAACCTGAACCTGTGATGCACTTAGGATCTATGAAGTACTTTATTTTTTTAAATTAATACTTTTATTCAGTAAAAATACATTATTTTGACCATGAGTGACAGTAAAGACTTTTACTCTTGTATAAAAGATTTCCATTTAAAATAAATTCTGTTTTTTTTCTAGAGCAATGGCTGCAGATATTTCAGCTTTGCCATGACAGGAATAAATTACATTTTAAAACTAAATAAAATAATTGTGTGTGTGTGTATATTTATAAACTATTTGTCCAGCCTTTGTGAGCATAAGAGATTTAAAAGAAAAAAGCATTTAAAAAACAACAACTTCCCAACCCCAAACTTTAAACCGGTAGTCTATATACTTTCTATGAGGCCATAAAAGTACATGACATTGCTTAGTTAAGAACAGCAAATAGTTAAGTAATATTTTGAGCAAGTGTTGTAATGTGCTGTCTAATACAAACCTGGCAGATAGGTAAAGCGGTGTGACTGACTCCTTTTCCGTTTGCCATTGCACATGTAGAACTGCACCTGCACGGCTGAAGTGACCGTCTTACTGTGATAAGGAGGCACCTCCACCACAATGCTTGACTAAAGATGGAGACATGAAACATAACTTTACTAAACAACACATCATGGATGTCTAAGGCAAACCTCTCAAAGTTGATTCACAGAAGAATACAAAGTTCAAATATGTCCTCAAATCTATCATGTGTTAAACATTAAGAAGACTAAGGGGAATTTCAGCTTTTAGTTCAGTTAAAGACAGAAAACAAGACTGTGCTTTTGTTGGCAAATATTTTCTGAGACATGTAAAAAGGAAAGCATTCACTTACTCCTTGACTCTTTTCTCTGATGATCTTCGCCTCCACCTCCCATTGCGGTCTTCCATCTGAAGAAAGAAAAGCGTTAGCTGCATACGCAGGAACAACATATTAGTTCAGCTAGCATACACAAGAACTATGTGTGCCAATATTGACCCTCTCATCATTACTGCCCAACTATCATCATGTCTTCCAGCATTCCTCTGAAACTTTCAAGATCTAGGTTACAAATAGCTAATCAGTAATAGGGAGCTTTACTCCTGCATGTTTCTACAGGTGCTCCTGCACTGAATGCAGTGAGAAGCTTGAAAAATTGTGCCTCACCTTTAGAATAATAAAATGATTAATTGAATTTGCTTACAAACGATACGCCTTTTTCCACAAAGGGAAAGAGACTCAATTGCTCGAATGGATCAAAATGTCAGCTCTATGCAGGGACTGCGTATAGCAATGACCTGACCATGAAAACAAATGTTATATTAAATACTCCCAGGAAAGAGGGCTAGAAATGCTGGAGCTTTATTAGCAGAGTGAGTTCTTCACAGCGGGCTACTCAAGAGGCTCTTTAATGAAAATCAGATCAGTCTCACTCCGTTAGCCCTTTACTGACAGGAACAGAGAAGACTCTTAGGCCCCTAACAGGTAATGATGTAATTTATAAGGCTGTTAGAGTCTTAGAGAGATGTGTGGAATAACTTTATTTATTGTTGAATCATGGCAAGATGCGTGGAATAAATGTATTCACTGCACAACACCTCCACGTGCTGCCCGTGGAGAGGCGCAGGATCTCTCGGAAACATGCTGTCATCTCATTTTTCCTTTGACATGAAGCTAATCAACTGCGCAGATGTCTTAAAGACAGAAAATAAAAGCCAAGGAAAACGGTCACTTCATGGATCATAAATTACATTAACTGCATGGCACAGGTCTGATTTACACTCTTAAACACATATCCAGCTTTGAAGTTTGTGCTTGACATGAGTCTAACATGGGACAAACAGCAGTATACTCCCAATAACCCCCCCTCCCCCCCACACACACAAAAAAGAAAAAAAACCTTTCAAAGGGGTAATGTAGTGGGCACTGGGCACTGTTTGAGGACTGCTTTCAACCTGAAGATACCACTGTGAGAAGTTTCATTATCACCTGGTGCATTACACTCCAGAGACTGCTGTTTACACAAGGTTACTGTGTAGAGTCTCAACTCCCCTCTGTGTCAAAAGGCATTTTGTTAATATGAGAATGACCTTGGACGCCTGTAACTTCAGCAGTAGTAGTACAGCAGCACATGTTGACATTCACCGGACACCGGAGAGGGCCCCACATGAGGGCAGGTTCAAACTGGAACGAGACTCCAAGCACATACGCTTGCTGTCCTAATTCTTCATTACTAGTGTGATAAACAAACTCACAAAAAAAAAAATTCTGGCAAAATAAAACAAAGCCTTTAAGTGTCATTATGTGGAATTAAATGTCCTGCTGGCAAGCAAAAACTAGCCTCAATTGAAACAGATGGTTAATGTAACTCTTCACTAATATCATTAATTATAAAAACTTTTTTTGTTAGCTTTCCTGGGTCAGATTTTTTCCCCATAGGAAACACTCAATTGCACTTACAGTACTATTTCTTATCTGACATATATATTATGTCACTGTAACCAAAACAAATTAATTCATGTTTGAGGACTATAGGGGGAAAAGGGTGTTAATCCTGTAAAGCCTGACATCTAAAATAATAATAATAATAAAAATCAATAGTTTATTGAAGCTTTATTCATTTTTATATATATAATACAATAGACTTTTGGCTCATATAGTATGATAGAGCAAAATATGGAGCTCATCTTACTTCTCTACATTTCTATCCATTCAGCAAATCAAAAATGAGATACAAAGTCTCAGAACCACCACATGGGCTGCTCAGTTAGAAACTACCCATCGAATTCCTGTAGATCCAATAATCATTCAAATCAGATTAGATACAATGTGTCAAATTTAGACCTAAAATTGTCAGTCCCCTTCCGCTCATATGTCCTGCTTGTTCCCTCATAGGGACGAATGTCTCTCAGATGGATGGCTCCGTGCAAGTCTACAAAAAGACTTCTCCCTATATTTTGGAAAGAATTGTGGATATAATTGTTGTATGTATTCCAGACTCGGTCAACTCTTATCGAGAGATATTAGGCAACATTTTGCTTATAGATTCAGCATGGGTTATTATTGGAGCAACGAAAAAAGTCTCAGTCTTAACCAGTCGCCTCTAAAGATCATAATACTTTATCAATGTGTGTCAATGTGCATGTTATCATGAATAATACTTTTAATTATTTAATTAAAAATAATTATTAATTATTTTAAGGGTGCACAGAGTAAATTCCTTATTAAAAAGTTTTACACACACAAAAATAAAACAATACTTTTTAAAAATATAGTTAAAAATGATGTACACGCACAACCAGCTCAATACTACTCATTTTATCTCACTTGTTGTTATATTTTTAATGGCTTATTACAAATATAGCATCAGTATTAGACATCAGTAACCAACAGTTTGCTGCCAGGTCGGTATGAAGTCCAAGACCAGTGTCATATTACGGAGTGCTCCTTTAACAACATATACGATTTCAAACGCAACTATAGAACACATTCTTGCAAATCGCACAGATACTACTTGATGAGCTCCTGCCCAAAAAGATATGAACTTTTCCCCCGGAGCTGCTCAATGCCAGATGTGAAAGCTAAATTTCCATCCTACTTGTTAAAGCAACCCAGGACTTTCCATTTTTATACAATGCAACAAAAGCATGGGTAATCACCATATAGATTGCCTAGAGGGGTTGCCACTTCACAGGAGCCAATTAGAGGATAGGTAACTTCCAAAGGGTGTCTCTCTGAGTCAATTTGTTGGGTTAGTACAGCCCTGTGTGTTTATGTGTAAACTCCTATTGATTGAGTCAATGTGATTGAGTCACACACACACACACACACACACACACACACACACACACACACACACACACACACACACACACACACACACACACACACACACACACACACACACACACACACACACACACACACACACACACACACACACACACACACGTTTGTTTTTGTGACTTATGAGGACATTCCATAGGCGTAATGGTTTTTATACTGGACAAACTATATATTCTATCCCCCTACACTGCCCCTGTCCCTAAACCTACCCCTTATAGGAGACATGCTGGATTTTAACATTTAAAAATAAACATTGTTTTTTATGTTTTTTAAGCTGTTTGAAATATGAGGACGCATGCAATGTCCTCATATTTCACGTGTAAGTTGTAATACCAGTGTAATACCCATGTCATTATACACATTTGTGTCCTCATATATCACAAAAACAAGCACACACACACACACACACACACACACACACACACACACACACACACACACACACACACACACACACACACACACACACACACACACACACACACACACACACACACACACACACACACACACACACACACACACACACACACAAGGCAGGCCAAGACTCGTATTCCCAGAATGCCTTTCATTCATTGCCTTCATCTGAGGCAGGTCCTAACTTGTGTTTAATTACTTACAAATGAGTGTGTCCATGAGTGATGGAAATGGAAAAAGAGAAGTGTTGCTTATCAAAGAATTTCAATAAGAGCATACAAATGATGCATGAAAGAGTAAAGGAAAGATTATGTTCTACTACTACTGTATCTAATATATAAAGAGTAATAGAGTGCGAGAGAAAATAAATAAATAAAGGAAGGAAGTAAAAAGAGAGAATGTCTGCAGGAGAAGACAGACAGTCTCTGAGGGCTCTGTTGAGTGTGTAAAATACAGACAGAGCACTGCTGAAGCTTATGACACATTCTAACCCCAAAAAGTATGTTGAAGCATAGTGACTAAAAGCTGAGGCTTCAGACTGATGGCCACATGGTAGGCCTATGTGTAAAATGGGAGAGAAAGAGCAACATACAACAATTGAGCTTTAGTCACTTCACATCAGGCAGACGTAACTAGCGATATTCAAAACTAAATATATTGAAAACGGACTGCTACTCCGATGGTTTGTCTTGAATGACTAGTTGACTAATCGGTCCTTAGTAAACCATGATAAATTAGGATGGTTTGCATTTCTTGGCGGTGTTCACATTGTATTTCACTAAGTTTTAAAAACAGATGGACAATTTGTGGTAACAATTTAAAAGCTATTCTTTTCTTAATATATTTATTTTTGACGTTTTTGCCTTTATTGCGATAGGACAGTACAGAGAACTGACAAGAAGCGAAACGGGAGAGAGGCGGGGACAGAATCGGGAAATGTCCGCAAGCCGGGACTCAAACTCGGGTCACCTGAAGCGCAATACGACAATATGTTGGACAGCTATTGGTAATGCCATTATAAAAATATTCTTAATGCATAACTGACACCTTGTAATACACCTTTGAATAAAAGCATGTTGTATACGTGACCGTTATGAAAAGTAAATTCATAAAAATAAACTATACTGGATAAAACAGTACATTGAGGGATTAGATGTGAGTGTTTGATTGTCATGGTTACTATTTTAAAGCATATTGTGCAGAGATGGCAAAATCTGGCCCATGATGGCCTTTTATTCGGTCCACAACACCATGTCACAAGAGGGTGGAAAACATGTGAAAAAAACATGCCATTAAAGCATATCTTCATTTCTAAGTTACCTTTTCATTTTAACATTTATTTTGCATTGAAATGTATGGAATATAAGGGAAATGTACATTTTAATAATAACAATAATAATATAGTTGTATATAATGCAACTTTTGCTTTCATCCCATGGCCCTCGATAAAGTTAGATTTTTGGCTCTTCTTAGTAAAACATTTTGGTTACCTCTGTCTTCCAGAGGGAACCAAAGCTTTAATATAGCGTTATTAAAACTTATACAGTCATTCTAATAAAATTTTAATGAAACAGATTAAACAATCAAATTAGGTAGTTGATTAGTAGCTGACTGCAGCCTTACAAAAACATTAAAGTGTTAAATTCTGTATTATGTTAATTGTGTACAGATGGCATTGTAACACAATATACGTATTACACTCCGTAAAGGTGAAACAATATAAAGGTAAGCATTTTAAATGTACAGCTTTGGTTGTACCTACTTATGAAACAATGTGTGTATATTATTATACACATTATACACAATGTAAGAATATGTTTTAAATGCATTATACTGTATACACAGACTTTAGTGCAATCAATAAATAGTTATAGATAAGGAAACAAAATTATCTTTATGGTACAAAACAGAGTTTGTCTGGCATTCAGTAAGCTATTAGTTGCTTTGTCTTGGGTCCAGCGAGCGATCAGCAGTGTGCCTGCAGCCAGAGCAACCATGCTGACCTCTGAATCATCCTTACAGCAGATGCTGAGGACTACAGGTGAGCTACAGACAATGTAGGTGTGTTCATGCTGCATCCCCCCCCCCCCCCCCCACACACACACACAGAGAGAGAGAGAGGAGAAGGGAAATCGTGGGAGGTCAGATGCTGATAAAGTGAAGATAAATCACTCTGGGTTGACGAGTAACAATAAAATTCCGCTCTCAAATGAGAAGTGAGAAATTGACACTCCCTCACATTTTAATCATCGCTATAGATACTTTAACGATAAACCACCTGATCTTGATGTTTTTAACAATAAGGCTGGTTTAGCTTCACTAAGACAGAGATTAGTGCAGGTATCAGTGGCGGCGCCAGAGATTTTCTGTTGCAGGTGCTATGGGGATGCTCAACACTTAATAGACGGTGCTTTGAATTTTGGGACGATAGTTCGGTTTTGTTGACGGGGGGGGGGGGGGGGGGGGGGGGGATGGTTGCATTACATGCGCTTCATGCGCACACACGCACATTTACACACACACACACACACACACACACACACACACACGCAAGGTCTCTCGCTCTCTCTGTCTTGCGCGCGCAACATGCGCTTCATGCGCACACACACACATTTACAAAACACACACACACACACACACAACGCAAGGTCTCTCGCTCTCTCTGTCTTGCGCGCGCAACATGCGCTTCATGCGCACACACGCACATTTACACACACACACACACACACACACACAACGCAAGGTCTCTCGCTCTTTGTGTCTTGCGCGCGCTACACGTTTGGAGCTTAGATTCCGCGAGATTTGAACTAATTTGCGGCCATCAGGGAGCCGCTATCTATATACGTGAGACTTGGGATGTCTGCATGCAAACGTTCACCGGGCGCCGCGTCCATTGGCCAAAGAAGATCGCCTGTTTGGGCCTCATGTTTTTTTAGACTAAATATATATTTTTTAATTATTCTTTAATACCCTTTTTAGCAACATGAAAAGACTATTCAAACATGAGATGACATTAAAATATAAATATAAAAAAAATCACAGACATTTCTTGGGGGTGCTGGGCGGGTGCTATGGCTATTATAGGGGGAGCAACAGCACCACCTAGCTCCCCCCTGGCGCCGCCACTGGCAGGTATAACTGTGAACCTTGAGTATAAGATGAGGAGTAATATTTGCTCACAGTGAATGATGAAGACATTTATAGCGCATACTCAGCTGTGCTTGCAGCAACCTGCTAAAAGGAATAAGTACTAGCCAAACTCAAGTAACGATACTAAGTGGAGGGATCTAATATTACTCTAAAAGGGGTTAATTTTGATATAATGACCTGCTGACTGAACATTATCCAG
The DNA here is from genome assembly GCA_036326025.1 of Chrosomus eos. Taxonomy (NCBI): domain Eukaryota; kingdom Metazoa; phylum Chordata; class Actinopteri; order Cypriniformes; family Leuciscidae; genus Chrosomus; species Chrosomus eos. The sequence goes on from CM070818.1 coordinate 24,071,916, forward strand.
CTTAGTACACAGATACTTACCAAATAAATAAATAAATAGGTATGAAATATTGATTTGACTTTAAATTGTGTATAAAGTGAGGAAAAAGTATGCAAGAAGAGAGAGACTTGAGAGATACGAAACTGGCATAGGTATGTAACTTAGTGCTGTAGCGACGCGTCGATGACGTCGACGCTTCGACGTCAAAATTACGTCGACGCCATATTTTTGCGTCGACGCTTCTTCATTTATTTATTTTTTGCACCGTTTCTGGCAGTACAGCTCGCCAACACACGTGGGAGACCGAAACATTGCAGAATGGAGGACGAAGACCACTAGAAGTGAATGTGCTCTCCATTAAATGAATCACACACAGTAAACAAATCCTTAACAAAAAAAAAACCTTTGCAATTTAGACGCGCAAACTAGGTGCGGGTGCGGTGAGACATACGGCTCGGGGAGATTCGGCATGCAGTCGTTCATCCGCGGACGCGGCGCCGCGCGCGCTGTTACAAAAGAAGCCGTGCACGCGATATGGGGTTTTGCCGGTCTTGCGCGCCCAACGCGTCATATTTGCCGCACACTCGTGCGGACGCGTCGAGTATAAACAAGGCTTTGCTCCGTGACAGCGCGCGCTCTGATCGGTAACGGGGAACAGAACAGACTCTCCTGAATCATCTCCAGCAGGAGCAGAAGCACCACTAACTCCGCCTCCGTTTCCCTCGTAAGCTGATATTAGTAGCTACTTAAACATTCTCTATGATAAAAAATGTTTGTACAAAATATTTTAATAACACGGTTTTGGCGGTTATAGAGTTCTAATGACAGTGTTCAAATACATAACATTAGACTAACGTTAGCCAGCTACAGTATCATGATTCAGTAAGCTAGTTCGTATTTATTTGAGATACATTATGTTTTTTTATTAATCGAGGAGCAGAAAAATAATCTTTATATTAATCGCACAATTAGTCGTTAGATTAGTCGACTAATCGATAAAATAATCGCCCAACTAATCGTTTAGTTAATAATCGTTTACCCCAGCCCTAATGTAACTATGTAAACTTTTTCCGTGAGACAATTATTTCATTAATCCGTGAGACAATTATATAAGGGAATATAAGGAAATGCATTTTTTTTAATTTATAAAAAATATTAAATAAAAATGACTGATCAAGTATTCCTGAGAGACATATAATAAACAAAAACATTACATTAAGAAAAAGGAAAAAGTGGCTAAAACTCCCATCTAAAATAGCACTTGAACTAGGGCTGTGCGATATAGCTAAAAAAAAAATGATCAGGCTATAATATTTCATGTCGTTCGGTATCGATAATTATTGACCTTTTATAACCTTTTAAAGACAAGTAGAATTTTTTTTAATTTATCCACATTATTAAGGCAAACAAATTATATTAGTTTTAGCAGTCAAAAATTAACTAAAAGTTTGTAAAAAAAATAATAAAAAAACCTTGTCTTATATTAAGATAAAAAAGTAAGTGTTAAAGAAACTCTTGAACTTAAAGGTGCCCTAGAATGGGGTTATTTTATTATTTTATAATGTTTTCTGGGTTGCCCTTATAATGTTAGTATTTTTTAGATCAAAAATAGTCATAATTTAGAAATAAAAGGCATTTTTCCTAGCCTGATTTTAGACTCTGATTTGAACACCTCTGTTTGAAGGGGCGTGTCTGCTGTGAGACTTCAGTGTAACCGCCCACTTCTGTGATTGGCTGACATGCTTGCATATGAAATAGCTACGTATTACATGTAAAACTCTCTCGAATACATTTACTACAGCTTTATACGTTTTTACAGCTATCGAGATGAAGGAATCGTGAGATGTTTTTAAAGTATTTAAATCTATTTCCATCACATAAAATGTTGCCGTGATGAGCATTGAGCTAAATGCTCAGATCGACAGAGATGACAGTCTGTTGATCGCGAGACTGAAGATCTTATCATTGCAACACAGTTTCTGCACTCTCTTTAATGCTTTCACCAATGCGAACACGATGATGTAAATACAGTAAGAGCTTCGTTGTGCAGTGTAACATGCATGATTTATTTCATAACAAGTTTTGACCCAGGTTAGAAAATAAGTCCGTGGTGAAATGGGCAGAGACATTTCTTTTCTGTGGGAAGGGTATGAAAAGTCCTCACATCTCCTGCACAGCCTGGAACATAACATTTATCTGCCATTTTCCCTATGATCCTCGCTTTTCTTCACCTGCAGAACTTCAGATGATTCGGCTGCACAGTTCCGCCTGGCATTGAACATGGGCTGGCATATGCAAATTTTTGGAGGCGTACATATTAATTAATATTGATCCCGACTGTTGCGTCACAGTCGGTGTTATGTGGAGATTTGCCTATTTTTCAGGGGTGTTTTTCAAAACCGAGATTTAAATAAGAAGGAGAAAACAATGGTGTTTGAGACTCACTGTATGTCATGTCCATGTACTGAACTCTTGTTATTTAACTATGGCAACATAAATTCAATTTCACATTCTAGGGCACCTTTAAATAAAATGTTACAAAATGTGTGCAATGTAAAAGTGTAAACGTAGAACAATCAAAGCCAACTTTGAGGTAGATCAACATCTGTAATTCAATTTTTTGGGGTTATTTATTAAAATAACTTATTTTTAAATAAGTGTGAGTTTTCTTGAAACTTTTAGTTTTATAAATGGGGGTCATTTTTTAAGGATGAACAAATATATTTTGGTCATCTCATTAAAATACGATAATATTTGAGTTTTGAAGTGCTGGAAAAAGATGTGTGACATACTTAAAAGCATTTTACTATTCCTGCCAAACTTCCATGGTTACAGTTAGTGTTACTATATTAAATCCATGGTGAATGTTGCTGATCTGTGGAGGTTATAGGGAAGCCTATAACTAGTTCATTCATGGCACAATGTTTCTGCTGGTTTCCACGTCAGCGCTGCTTGATCTAATAGAGATCTACGGTTAATAACAGAGAAATTTGAATGCTTCTAAATAGATCCCGCAACGATGTTATTACTTCAGTGGCGAATTTAAATGCTTTCTTTACTGGATCTCTTAGCGCTGTGTAGTAACAGTGTTGCTTGATCAAGATCGGCTCGCACTGCACTAATATTGATGGTCCAAACTGATAAACGGTCCGTGAAGCACAAAATAATGAGTACCGCATTTTCGTTCCGCTTTCATTACGTTTGCCATTTGATGAAACGTTGTGGTGGTCGCGCCATCTTTAACTTCGCAGTCCACTTACGGTCGAATGGAACGCACCTTCAGCCAACATGATGTGTAGAGCGTGGTTCATGGTTGCATAGCAACGACAGACGCCACGGGAGCGCAAGCGCTTTGGAAAGAAGGAGACAGCACCATAGTCGCACTTTCCACACGTTTTTAGATGCGATATGTGAACTAAGATCCACGGGCGATGTGCGCGCATTTTAATGAAAATATCGAGCCCTATATCGAACATTTTTTATATCGCTACCGACAATGGTGTACCGCCGATAAATACAGATACCGTTTTATCGCCCAGCCCTAACTTGAACCTCATTGGTAGGAGTATTCTTACCTGGACCTTTCTCCAGAAAAATGACCTTTGACTCAGGGAAGAAGTTGGAGCCAGTGATAACCATTTCCTCTCCTCCACTCACTGGGAAGCTGCTAATACTGGCCTTCTCCACCTGAGGTAACTCCTGTGCTGAGCGTTGGGCTATTTAATCACAAATACAGATAAGACAGTCAAATTTACAGAGAGTGTATTTTCTTAAATATATGTTCGTGTAGAAAACGTACAGCACTCCACTGGAATTGAAGCAGCCTGCAGTGAGACCACTTTTCCATTAGGTTGTGGGATGTGAACCCGGAACACCACGCGGACCCGAGTGTTTTTCCGTCCAATATCAGTTTCTCCTTTTCTCAGTTCGATGTCAGAGTTCCTCAACTTCAAGATTCCAGCACAGTCAATACTGAAAAACACAGCAAAAGAAGCACGTCAAGGAATATCCATGTATAGTATTAAACAAAGTTGCTTGACTTCTAATCAATCCAAGTCACTTTCTGCATTTATACTCTTTTCATGTAGTTAATAAATGACTTATAACAAACAAATGGGTATATTTGCATACCCAATTCAATTGTACATTAAAAGCTGGCATAGAAATAAATGTTTAAGCTGTTCAAACAATGGATGAGATGATTGGTGCTTTCAATCATAAATCACGTTATACTGTACATGCTTTTGAAGTTTCTATTCATCAAATAATCCTGAAAATAAATTATCCTGGTTTCCACAAAATAGTAAGCATCACAAATGTTTTCAACATTGATAATAATATTAAATGTTTCTTATACACCAAATCTGCATATTAGAATGATTTCTGAAGGATCATGTGACACTTAGGTCTGGAGTAATTGTTGCTAAAAATTCAGCTTTATCATATAAAAAACTTAATTAAAAAGAAAACTATTTTAATTGTAATAATATTTTACATTACTGTTTTTACTGTATTTCTGATGAATATATATATATATATATATTTTTATATATACTTTTGAACTGTAGTATATGAGTGTTGATATGTGTGTATAGGTTTTACTCTACTTGTGAAGGACAACTATTTGAAAATGTCTCCACTTATATAGAAAACTAACTTGTAAGGACATGAAAAGGTGTTCTAATGGTTTAAGACTAAACCGGCCAAATTCTGTTTTAATCCAAATCCAATAGTGTCAGAAGCAGAAAGTACATATTATTTCAGTATGAAAACCATAGGTCATCACAAATATGGTGAATATGGAGTTAGTGTGCATTTCACTACATTGTGGAAAAATCAAATTTCAAAGGATAATAAAACCAAAAATCACCTACATTGTGGGGTGCACCCAATGGTCCCCGCAAAAACAATAAGCTTATCATTCTGTACCAAATAATTAAGATATAAAAATGCAAAAATGTTTTTGTGAGGGTTCGGTTTAGCGATAGGTAGGTTAGGGGATAAACAATATTATTAGGCCAGAATAAAAGCAAAAGAAGTCAAATGGAAAGTCCCCAACACGAATGTGCATGTGTATGTGTGTGAGAGACATTAAGAGAGAATCAAGGTTGATGTTGAAGTGAAGAACTGCTGGCAGGTACCTGGCAGACATATTGTTTTCAGGAAGGAGAGGAATCTCGAGAACCTTTGTGCTGGTGATGACAATTTCCTGGCTTGCCGTGGCAACAGTTTTTCCTGTGATGCGGTGAACCTGGTAGAATGCGTGCGGCCTCAAATAACGGTCATCCGCTGTCCCGATGAACATCTGCAGGTTCACTGGCTTCTCACTGAAGCCAACGAGCTGTTAAAAAAAATTGAAGAAATTATGAACTTGTGATTTTTCACCAACTTTTGTTGGTCAGTATATTTTCTGTAATAATACAAAAAGACAATGGAAAAATCCTATTGGCTTTTTGTCGAGGGAATCAGGGCGATGGTAACTTCCAGGTTGGCCTGCAAAATTACATCATCCCTGGAGCCCTTTATAGCCAAACTCTTAAATTTGTGACAGGCTGTATTCATCTAAAGGCACTGGACATTCAACCAGGTCAAACTGGCAAATATTCTTCATTTGTATCACAATCATTTCCCCCAAAAGCATTTCCATCCAAAGGCAATTACTTCCCAAATCCTCATCCATGCACATTAACATCAGACGTTAGCCCACTTTTCCAAGACGAATCTCAAACACACTGTAACTACTAATTAAAATCCAGACATGAACATAAAAACATGTTTTTGAGCCACGAGCCACAAAAAAACATCGAAATCAAATTGAAAAAAAAAAGAGTGGGTAGAAAAGGTGAGAAAAGAAAAACAAAACCATGAAAGACATTCTACTTTTGCTGCTAAAATAGTACAAGCAAGTCTTATGGAAATAGGGAAGTGAAAACCCATTAAAATGTGATTAATTAGAAGTAACACATCATTCTGAGGTCGTTGAAGTTACAGAACAAAAAGCTTTTACAGAAGTGTTTTTCTTCCTGGTGCTGCATACCAGGGTGTCCAATGCAAACCTCCAGTGAGGCAGCGCAATGCCACATCCAGCAGTTTGTACACACGTATGACTTGCCAATAAGCTTCCCAGACAGGTGAGGAGTTCACAAACAGAAGGGAGCTTTTCCACTGACATGCATGTGTGGGTGGGTGTTACTTAGGTTGAGCACACAGGCCCCTAACAATCTCTCGACTGTTGAAATGTTATGCTTGGCAAACACTGATCCAATGTAGTGAAAGAGAGAGAAACTGGGAATGAGAGAAAAAAAGGAAGGAAGGAAAAGAGAGAGAGAGAGAGAGAGAGAGAGAGAGAGAGAGAGAGAGAGAGAGAGAGAGAGAGAGAGAGAGAGAGAGAGAGAGAGAGAGAGGAGAGAGAGAGAGAGAGAGAGAGAGAGAGAGAGAGAGAGAGAGAGAGAGATGACCATCACAGGTAACGGAAGGACCAAGCCAACCACAGCAACACAATAATGAGAAAAACATGCTTCACATTTAAACTGACGGGTCTTGAGAACAGAGCCAGACATTTGTGGATAGAGGAAAAAGAAATAGACGTTGGGAAAAGAGAATCAGGGAACAACGGAAGACTTGGATTGTAGTGGGATTTGGTTCATGTAGTTCCCAGGACAGCTTGGTTTTATTACACTTGAAGACATGTAACTAGGAAAATTATTAAACCAAAAGGGTATGCTTTGTTTCAAAATATTTAGGGTAACTTTTTTCAATAAGTTTCTATATGTTAAAATTAATAGTTAACATGAAATAACAATAAAAAAAAACCCTTTAGCATTTATTGGGTAAGGTATAAAGTAGGTATAAAGGTTATTATTGCAGAATAAACCCATACAGCATGATTAGGACTTGGATCACCCAAGTTGGTTTATTTTGCGAAAACAACTGGCTGGTGTGCATTATCTCATGTATTACTTCCCACTTTAGTAAATAGTTGGACACAAAATCTTGATTTTTGTTGGCTCACTAAACGCAAAGCTTCCGCGACGAAATCAGTAAGCAACTTTTAGCCAACTAGCCAAGACAACAATCAAGTTCAAAGTAGACAAACATTAAAGGGATAAAGTACAGTCATACCACTTATCAAAGCTTTTAACCACAAAAGAAATTATGGGGACAAGAGATATAGATATGCAACGGTTTTGAATTCTTACCCATTTATTAGTTTATCTAATAAACTATTACAGTGAGTGAGAGTGTACAAAACAATCTTCTGGGTAAGAAGATGAACACAGCAACAATATTAGGGGCTGTTCACAAAGAATGCATTTTTCCATCTCGCATCTCATCATGACACGGCATTCTAGAAACACATGGCGCTCAAGTTAAAAGTAGTTCAACTAGAGTGGTATTTTTTTTTTATTAACAATAAACTAGATTAAAAAAATTAGATGGCAGAACTATAGAAAAAAATGGTAGTAAAAGTAGACAATTTCTAAAAAGAAAAAAAGAAAGAAAAAAAGTGTTGAATGGAACATTATTGGTCAATTTTCTTCATGAAACTTTTGCCTCGTCCTTCTTTTAAATGCTTTTCCATCGAGCAATGTTGTTTCTGTGAGTGCAGTGACCTCTGTGAGGTGAACAATCCCCGGCAGACAGAGACCTGCAGGCAATGGGAGATTCAGGAGCAGAGGCCATGTTTATGCTCCAAGACCTGAAAAAGGTGAAGAGCTCAACTGAAATGAACCATGACCCTGCCAACACCACATGCTTGTAGGATTTATTTCAGTGGTGAGAGTGAAACACCCCAGGTACCAGCTCCAAACCCAACTGGACAATTTATTTTCATTGTGTGCACGCAAAGAAAAACAAAACAAGCCTGTGTTGTTTGTGTGAATTAGGCGGCTTCCAGCTTTAACTAACTAACAGTCCAATCAAAAATGTATGGTCGGTAAAAATGTTTAATGTTATTGAAGAAGCATCGCATGCTCAAAAAGGCAGCATTTGTTTGACCCTTAAATACAATAATATTGTAAAACAATTTAAAATAACGTTTTACTATTTGAACATATTTTAAATAGACTGTACCCGCTCTCTAGTCTTGCACAGTATGCAAGATCGATCTAAATCTTAATCAACCAAACATTTTGCAAACTCTGGACAACATCAAAAAGTGAATTTTCTATTTAAAGATGGCATGATATGATACGACATGAAACCACATTCACAACTTATTTTACTTCCAAATTATGATTTCTGACTGTATATTCAGAATGTAAAACAAAATATTCAATACATATTCAATACGCAAATAGGAACTGACTGGATCCTGAAGAGTGGATGTTCCGTAGCATAATGGAGCCAGTAATTACATTTTGATTAAAAATTTTAAAGACAAACATTTCTGTTAGAAATAAAGTGCACTGATGATTGCAATAGCTGGACATGTTTAACAACAATTCAATTTGATTTAGTTTATTTTAACTTAAGTTTACCAAATTCATTCATTTTGATCCGGAATGCTATAAAAAGAAGTATTCCAAACCCCTAATGGTCAGTATGATGCATTATAATGTAAAATCAATTTACAGGATGATATATCAGTCCATGAACATTTATGACTTTTGGAAATTCCATGAACATGTTGCAGCCTCAGCAAAGTTGCAGAGCGCTGCTTCAGTTTCAAGACATTTCGAGCAGCTACAAGGCGCCACATCCTCAAGGAGTTTCTGAAGGCCTGCGGCTCAGCCTCTGTTGCTGACTTCAGCACGACCCCTGCACTCTTTCTCTCTCTTGTTCTGTCATTTCCAGTCAGAAGATATTGCCAACCACTCTCATTCCCCCCATTAAGACAAAATAATTACAGCTGATCTCCTTTTGTATTTGTATTTGGTTTAATTTTGTTTATACACTATTGTTTAAAAGCTTGAGGTTCATAAATTTATTTTTAAATGTTTGTAAAAGTAGTTTCTTATGCTCACTATGGTACATTTAATCAATAAAAAATACAGTTAAAACAGTATTATTGCAAATTATTAGTACAATTGAACTGTTTTCTGTTTTAATATATTTTGAAGTTTTTTGTAATTTATTCCTGTAATGTCAAAGCAGAATTTTCAGCATCATTACTCTAATCTTCAGTGTCACATGATTCTTCAGAAATCATTCTAATATGCTGATTTGCTGCTCAAGAAACATTTCTTATTATCCATGTTGAAAACAGTTGTGCTGCTTAATGTTTTTGTAGAAACCCAATTTTTTTCTACTTTCTGAAGATAGTGTACATGTGTTAAGAGTTTTGTGGATCAACTGTGATTCACTCTACAAGGAACGGGAAGTCATTTGCATTTTGTACGACACCACATTCATGCTCTATTCCCAATTTCTTCCTTCTTTTAATTCTGAAGAAAAGCTTTGAGAGGTGGCCGCAAAAAAAATAAAAATATAGGAAGGGACAACAGAAAACAAGCTTAAAAACCTGGAGTCTTGAATGAGTTGATGTGCCATCTCTCCAAACACAAGCAGCTACAGAAAACATCCTCTAATTCATCCTCTCATCATTGGCAGGCCTGAAGAAATCCACAGTGTGTGTTTGTGTGAGATTTCACAAGATGACTGTCCCTGCACTGCTATAACCTCCCTTCCCTGACACTGGTTATATTAAACTGCTGACATTAAGAAAAGTCACATGTCCCATTGCTGAAAAAAAGCTAGCAGGGGCAAAAATAGCCCCCCTGGGTTGCCTTTCATATTGAGGACTAAATAAAGATGTCTCATTCTGACTGTTTCTCATTGCATTCCCAGGCTAAAACACAAAACAAGGTGGTCTTAAAAACAGCAGGAAGACACAGTCTAGCGTACAACAAAAGCATGTGCAGCGCGTGTTTTGGTGTAGCACGTTTTGTACTGTTGTACTTTTGGCTGTTGGCTGCATGTTTCATCGTGCCTTAACTCCTTTCATACATCCTTTACACTTTGAACTTCCCTTAAAGCTTCATGTCTCATTCCTCTATTTCTCTTCAATCTCTATCTCCACTCCTCTCTCTTTCTCCATCTCTCTATCTATCTTTCTCCTTCCTACCCGCTGCTGGCAAGTTGTTTCCCTGTGTTGCTCTGTGGTTGCTATGGTGAAGGCCAGCCGGTGCGTGTGTGTGCATGCACGAGTATGATTGAGTGTGTGTGTGTGTGTTGTGTGTGTGTAAACCCGAGCCTAAGGGGGTGGGGAGGAGACTCAAGGTCACACAAAAACACTCTCACTCACAAACACACACACCGTGACCTCTTGCTCCAAAACGTGGATTAGCGATGACATACCCTCTGTGCTTACTGGACACAGTGAGAGTCTGTTCACCGATGCAGTGTTTACACAACATATGCCTATCTGTGTGTGTGTGTGTGTGTGAGTTTGAGTGTGTGAGAGAGAGAGAGAGAGAGAGAGAGAGGAAGAGAGAGAGAGAGAGGAGAGAGGAGAGAGAGAGAGAGAGGAGGAGAGAGAGAGAGAGAGGAGAGAGGAGTAGATAAATAGAGGCATACACATAGAGAGCACTCAGACCCAGGAGGTAACCTGTTGTTTAAATAAGGTCAATACACATTCTCTCTCTCTCTCTCCTCTCCTCTCTCTCTCTCTCTCTCTCTCTCTCTCTCTCTCTCTCTCTCTCTCTCTCTCTCTCTCTCTCTCTCTCTCTCTCTCTCTCTCTCTCTCTCTCTCTCTCTCTCTCTCTCTCTCTCTCTCTCTCTCTCTCTCTCTCTCTCTCTCTCTCTCTCTCCCTCCCTCTCTCTCCTCTCCTCTCCTCCCCCCCCCCCCCCCCCCCACACCCACACAGACGTATAGAGTGAGTACATCATTTACCATGGTGTATACCTCTCTCACCCCCTCCGTTCACATTGTGCTGTGTCCTACCCTTCACTCTTCAATCCACATCAGATACAGCCTCAGGCTACTGTACAACAAAAGCACTGCACTCATGAGGGTATACAGACAACAGGGTTGCTCCCAGGAAAAAAACAACAACAACACAAATGTCTCTGGTCAGCACAGAAAATCACCCACCTAGAGATCTGAGGGTCACCAAGGTCAGCCATTTTGTTTTTCTGTTTTCTGTTTTGTTATCTGATAATAAAGCTAATATCTTTGGGAAAAGGTTAATTGATAGACTCTTCAAGATTAAATTGTTTTGCCACAGATATGAATTTGAGTTTGTAAAAACAAAGTAATAAATGTAAATCTAAACCACTTATAATCAATGTCTACAGTGATTGAAAAGCAGTGGTATAAATGTGTGTACAATTTTCACAAAGGATTTTTTTTTTTACTTTTACTGACTTTTTTTAATTTAATTTTTTTTACTAATTACCGACTTTTACTTGCCCTGTCGAAATTGCTAGAAATATTTTTTTTTTTCCACTAACTAAAAAGTGTTCCTGTAGCTCATGGTGCTTGCATGGGTTTGATTACCAGAGAATGCATGAACAAATGAAATGTATACCCTGAATGCAATATTTTAGTCACTAAAAGTCACTTTAGATAAACGTGTCTCCCAAATAGCTCATTTAAATGTTATGTTTGATTTACTTTTTTTTTTGCCCGTCATGCATGAAGCAGGTCATTTTCTACAATGGGCATGTTCAGAATAGTACCAACTCAAAAGCAACATTTAGACAAGTGCTCAACATAAACATTGGCTTTGCATTTCTGCTTTTAACCTTTCCAGCACAATTGCCATTAGACATCTTATCTGTAGTAATTGACAGACTGCAACAGATGCTCTCTCAGTAGAGTTAACCTAGAATATTCCTTTACCATCATCCTTTTAAAAACACAGGGTTATTTATTTTTCATAAAGCTGATTTCCACCATCTGTTTTGATTCCACTTAGCCTTTTTTATCCACATAAAAGCTCTGGGTGAAAGGTGCAAGTGACTTTCTCTGAGAATAAAACACATGAACAGATCCCTACGGCATATGTAAACTCTGCTGTCCTTTGTGTGCAGTGTGTGTGTTTAACTAGTTCAATTGTAATCTTTCACTCTCACACACATACTTACATTTAGGAAAGTCTAAGCCAGATGGGCTCAGAACTTCTTTCTCCACCAACATGTGTGGTGATTTTGGTTAACAGCTAACCCAGCGAGACGCGAGCAAGGTTTGTAGGGCATTACACAGCATTCCTCGTAGATCTCTGAACTGTGAATTAGCCCAGTCCAAACACTAGCAGTAAACACTGTCACTTTGTTTTGCTGGTGTTTGTCTGGCTACTGTACACTGCAATCCGCATGCGGCCTTCTGTTATGGCAGCTTGACTTACACACAACTGATAGAAAAACTCACACACGTTACTCGATTTCACCAGAAATCATGTCTCTGATTTCTCACACAATAATTGGAGTGGTAAAGTATGTGTTTCTGGTTGTAACATTAGACTGCTCTTGGCCTTGTAAAGCTAATTTCATGACCTTCTCTTAACCTAGTGATCTGTGTAAAGTCTACCATCCACATAACTGGGTCGTAGTACATGTTTACATGGGACCGAGAGCAGCTACAGAAGGACTGTAGGTGGGGCTGCGACAACTAATCGATAAAATTTATTTTTTTACGTTTTGTGTGACGATGCTGACTCGCCACCTTCGCAGTGGTGTTCATACGGATTATTAGAGTTGACTGTTTCTTTTCGTTTTGAACTGTTTTGTTTAAAAGTAGACATTTCAAGCTTAGATATATTTCTGAGTTTCTGTTCATTTATGAGACATGCTCCAGTTCACGCGCGATGCAAGTTATATTGCGTCGGCGGCGGCGCCTCCATGTCCTGATTATAGGCTATTGTCTGCTATATTTAAATCCAGGCAATTGGTTAATGAAACATTGATTAAAATTAAGATACAATTTATACAAAACGAAATTCACTTTAAAGAAAGGCTTTATACAAAACAAAACTTAATGAAGTGGTCAAAATGATGTGTCTCGATATTGCGTATCTTACTCACGCTGTTCACTTTTCATATAATCATATGAAATGGAAAAAATAACATTATTTTAACAAATATGAAACTAACTTTTCTTTAATGGCTACAACATGTAGGCCTACAGTACAGAGAAATTTAATGTCGGAGCGAACGCCGTGTCACCGGTGAGCATGAGGGGCACAGGTGCGTTTTTTGAATAATAATCAAATAATTCCCAGCGATCGTCGAATATTATTTTTGCTTAAAATGCCCATCCCTACAAAATACGAAATGTCTTAATTAGAAAAAATACAAGCATCATAACATAAGAACGAAATATAAAGAAATAAAGAAATAAAATAAAAATACATTATTTATTATATTATTATATAATTTAAATAAAAGAGGCTCAGTAGCTTCTGAAGCATGAACTCAAGCAAGTAGTCGCAGTTGTTGTTGCTGTTATGGCTACTGATTTAGCGTGTCTGACTAGTCGACACGTGGTGTGATGACATCACCGTTTCACAAAATATACGGATTGGCCGTACACACGAAAGCACAAGGGTGTCGTTTTCAGATTTATCCACCCTGGGACCCGGTGTCAATAGCGTATTGTACATACAAATTGTACGTATACAGCTAAACGCGTCTCCGTGTGGACAGGGCCTAAGTATAGGTTTAAAATTCTACATACAACTCAAGTAATAATTTTTATAATAGCAGTAAAGGGATTGTAATTGGAATAGCCTATTAGTGTAATACATAATTACTGCGTTCAGATTATTTAATCTTTTATTAAATTAGGAGCTGCTTTTACAAGCTTTGCTCAGATCGATATCTACACTATTTAACAACAAAACTTTTAAATAGTCAATTTTCTGTTCAGATTAAAATAATCGTTAGTTGCAAACCATAGCTGAAGGTGAAGTATCCAGTCAGATAATCCACACACAAACACATACATATTTACACTATATTATTTATAGCTTTATTTTCATATATATTTAGCTTGCTTTTTTATGTTTTTTTTTTTTAATTTTGTTGTGCTTTTGTCATTTTATTCATTTTTTTATTTTTATTTAGCTTTAAATTTAATTTTCAGTTATATTTGCAAAGGCAACATTTCTATATTCTAAGTTCTTCATCTAACATTTATATTTTATTTCAGCTTTTCTTTACAAAAACAATTTTTGTGAACAATTACAACATTGACTCAAATGTTTTTTTCAGGTTAAAACACCCTGTTTTTTTTAGTAAAGTATAATTCAATGTTCCAATTCCATTTTATGTTTACATGGTTTCTGCGTTAAAGGCATATGGAACAGCATTAATAACTACAACATTAGAAGAACAAGTATATTCTGTGTAGCTCTTTTTAGTGGCTAAACTTTTTGGTTCATTAGTCAACAAATGCTCAGCAAGTAGTCATAGATCACATTTCAAGTTAATTTCAATATCGTTCCATTCACATACTATTTCATCTCAGATTTCATTATTGTTTTGATTTATTTCTGTAATAACTTTTTTCTCATTACAATTACAGAAGGTACTACCTTCTTTGCCTTCTCTGTCAAATGCCCAGATGCACGCATAAAAACACACAAACAGCACCTGTGTTTGTTTACACCTGGCATACAGGTGTATGGGTCTGTCCTAACTGTCCTGACTAATTGGCAGAGCAAGTGCTGCTGACGGCAATATGGCTCAGTGAGTCTGTTCACCGTCTCTAAGATCCAGTCACCGCAGAGAAGCTCACTCACGGGACAGATGGAGTCTGCGGTGTCACCTGCTGACGTCACAACAACAGATACTCCACAGTAGCAGTCTAAGACTCCAGCAGCGCATGCCCCAGAAACCATCATGGGAAACATTATCGCAAACAGCTGTTCGCTGAAAGGTCTAAAGGTATGGGAGATTTTCCATGTGCAGATTTTCCCAAACGGAACCAGGGGGTTTCAAAACCACAATCGAACAGCATATAAAAGAGTCAAAATAAACACAAACCAAAGACAAGTGTGAAAATACAAGGTTAACACTTTACAGAAAGATTCAATTTGTTAACGTAAGTTAATGCAGTAGGTACCATTAACTAAACATTTTTTAATGCAGCTTTTATAATTCAAGGTAAATGTTCATTTATGCATGTACAATTGCATATTTATAATTAACAACTTTTAATAACACATAAATTATACAAAAATGTATTACTATATTTAGAAAAGATAATAATCTAAGCCCACCATTTTTATTATTTGATTGCAAGTAAATTTGAAGATTTATCGAAATTACTGCAGATGCATAGGCTGGTCAGCTGATCTTCTTATTCGGATCGTTTGCAGTGGTTCTCAGATAGAGTTTGTAAATGCATATCGCTTAAACATGTTAACCTTCGATTTTTTCTGTTCAAGTATATATGTTCAATATATTATTACCCATAATAGCTTTACACATGTTGAGGCTCGCATCTGTCTATGCGCGTAGTTTCCTTATTCATTTAATTCGCCTTTCATAAAAATATGATCAAATAACCTGAAAAACAAAACAAAACAAAAAAACTGATATTTAGCCAGGTTTTCTAGCAGTTTTTCCCTGTGGGTGGATCAGTGTGTGTGTGTCTACCACTAAAAAGACTTCATTAATGTGAGGTAATTATGCATCCTCAGTCAAAGTGTGAGGGGAAGTGCGGCAATGATGTTAAAGAGTTAGTCATTAATACCCTGAAATAGTAAGTAAGGCACGCTCGCTCGCACAACACTGATTCTCATGTGCATACAGGTGGTTGATGTTAAAGCATAAAAGGCTGGAAGTGGGAAATAAATCTCAACAAACAAGACAAAAATCTGTTTTGCAAAGGACAACTGAACTGTTTGTATTTTAACATAATTTTACTGGCTCAATCATGAAAGCACATTTCTTCTCTACAAATGCAGAAGGAACATATCTTTTCTGAAGGAAACATCTGCATACTAAATGCCATTAGTCTTCTAAAATTGATGTGCAAATAATTGTTTATACAAACTTAACAATATAGTGAAATTATCTGTTAGCCATTTCTCTGAAATAAAATTAATTAAACTGTTCAACCCTGTACATTATGCATGGCTTTTTGAGTTTCGAATCCTTGATATGGGTATGGTCACTGTGGTCATAACGGGATGGACTTGGTCAGCAACAATACTCAGGTAGGTTGTAACGTTTAAATTAAGCTCAATAGGAACAAAGGAGCCCAAAGTGTGCCAAGAAAATACCCTTCACAGTCCACACCATTACACTACCACCATCAGCCTGAACCGTTGATACAAGGCATGATGGATGTTGTTTACTCCAAATTCTGACTCTAGCATCTGAAGGTGGCAGCAGAAATCGAGACTCATCAGACCAGACAACGTTTTTCCAATCTTCTATTGCCCAATTTTGGTGAGCCTGTGTGAATTGTAGGCTTAGTTCTCCTGTTCTTAGCTGACAGGAGTCGCACCTGGTGTGATCTTCTGCTGCTGTAGTCCATCTGCTTCAAGGTTCGACATTCAGAGATGCTCTTCTACAGACCTTGGTTTTAACAAGTGGTTATTTGAGAAACTGTTGCATTTCTATCAGCGTGAACCAGTCTGGCCATTCTCCTCTGGCCTCTGGCAGTATCGCCTACAGAACTGCAGCTCACTGGATACTTTCTCTTTTTCAGACCATTTTCTGTAAACCCTAGAGATGGTTGTGCGTGAAAATCCAAGTAGATCAGCAGTTTCTAAAATATATACACTCAGACCAGCCCATCTTGCACTAACCATAAAATGCTCAAAGTGACTCACCTTTCGTCCCCATTCTGATGCTCAGTTTGAACTTCAGGTTTCAAGTAGACTCAATGAACACATTAACAATATAATTATGACTTCAAATAATTATAACTACTTCAAAGTAGTTTTATTTATATTTTACTTAATTTATTATTCACTACTATCTTCAGTATAAAACCTTGGACACAAAAAAATGCCATATCAACAACAAACTACACCAGAGAGATCCCACAACATTTTGTGATTTGCTTTTGCATTTGACATCTACAAATTTCTCAAGGCATAGTCCAGAAAAAGTACAAAGAAACGACTCAAACTAACCAAGAGGAATTTGAACAAAGGGCATTGTAAAGGCAGCCCTGTAGTATAAAAGAGGGGAGATGTCTGATAATGAAAGATGATCATGCAGGTAACATAACGTAGGTCATAAACAAGGAATGAAGGCCAATTAATGGCCCCCAAGACAGAGGTGTGACGTGGCAGAAAAATCAGGTCTGTTATTGTGGTTATTTAATGGACCATTTAATGCAGAGGTTATGATTCAGGGGAAAGGCCTTCTTCTTTTCCTCACACGTTCAATGATCTTGGTTCCTGAGTTGTGTGTGCTTCATTAAGGCACCACAAAAGAGGCCACTGCCTCCAAGACCATAAAATATTTACCAACAAGCTCTCTCGCTCTCTCTCTCTCTATGAGAGCTAGCCTCAAGAGAGCGCCAGGTAAGTTTACCTATCCGTTCAGGAGCACATGATACAGCAGGTTACTAATTTGGCTTCATTTTACATAAATGATGTCATCACCTTTACTGAAGTACACTCCCACCGGTGAGCAGCTAGTACAAGTAGCACAAATGCAGTCGGTATTAAATAAAGTCTCTAATCAGAGTGCTATACTGCCTGCTTAGATCTAACTGAAACCAACACAGTCCAGCACTAGCTGTTACCCAGTAAAAGGAATTTTATGACCAGTAATGAGGTTACTAGGCCACATAGCAGACACTTTCTGTGTGGTCTCGCTTCTCAAGTTCTGCTTCCTGTGAGGGAACGGATGGCATCACGCTCTGTTCCCACTTTTGTGGCCAGCGTAATGAGTTCTAAAAAAATCAAGGCTACAAGGCTTTGTATGAAAATCCAAACCAAATTAACCACCGGTGGTAATTAACAAACAAATGTATTCAACCAGGATATATAGCCAGGGAAAATGACCTCATCAGTAAATGTCCTGTTGTGGAGACTCACCTTGACGATAGGGTGTCCCCCAGACGCAGCTTTGACAGCCCCTCGGCTGCCTTCGGTCTCATAATGAGCTCTGTGATGAGCTTTGGGGTGAACCTCAATCTTTAGTTCATACTGGCCATACTGATTTGGCAACGGCCAGTCCAGGGGAGGCAGGGAAGATGCCCTGTACACAGACCAAGAGCAACACAAACAGAGAAATTACACAATGCATAGTAATGGGTCGTAGATATTGTAAAAAATTAAGACATACAAATCAAGATTAATCATTGAAACAGCTATGCAACATTTTAGGATGCATCGATTTCAATTTCTTTTGCTTGCAAATGATCTTTTGAGCTGTGTTTTGGATGTTAAAATATGGTTTTAAAATAAAGAATAAAACTTGTGATCAAAGAGACCATAATTACCTTTTGTAAGGGCAGGTTAAATGCTAACAGTCAGTAACATACAATAGTAATGTAATGTTTTTTGTGTCGTTCCAAAGACAGAAGAATATTTTGGTAACCAAACCATTTTAGTTACCATTGACTGTTTTTGTTTGTTTTTACATAAAAAATTTCTATTTGTATAATATAATATAATGTTCCACAGAAGAAAAAAATTATATAGGGTTGAATCAAAATGAAGGTGAATG